>PKRV01001490.1:1344735-1526752 GCA_003709505.1 Hyphantria cunea
ATATATATATATAACATTACAGCCAGGCACATAGACACATAAAAATTGGTCGTAGTAGTAGTCGTCAGTTAGTAAATCAAGAGGTCATTAAAATACTAATATACCTTATCAATGATATTGTAAATTTTTTAAATTTTCAAAAAGTTGTAAAAAGAAGAAGTTAAGATATTGATAACTGATCGTTTCAGTTATCAATATCTCAATCTGTCAGTTTTCACTACCTCGTTGTAAATGCGGTTAATTTCATCCACTATTAAAATTTCATTAAAATCAGTGAAGTGGTTTAACCGCGTAACAAAGACTCTTGTTATTCTTGCATTCACAGTGATATTTTGCAATCCTCTTGTGTTATTCGGATTTACATCATAAACTAAATTCAATACAACGGAACAAAAAATACGTACAGTAGAACATAAAACCACCTTTTGTGAAGTCAGTTAAAAAGAGCATTTTAATAAATATCTATCTGCTACAAAATTATATCGACTAGTTTCCAGAATTGTTTCAAAAATTATTTTAAACTAGAACACGATATTTGAACGGTACTGAAGTAGAACGTAGAAAAATAAGGTAATTTAGTAATTTTCTCCGTATACAAGAATATTTAGTATACAATTTTCGACACATAAATTGGCAATTTCCTTAAAAAATGTTTTAATTTAATCGTTTATTTTACATTTTCTGATTTGTTCCTAACTTTCCACATCTCTTTGTTTAGTAAGTACGGAATCCTAAAAATCATATATAGACTGTTATGCCAAGAGTCGGCAATGATACGAGAGTTCTCCCAAAAATACTTACGCGCCATTTCGGAAACAAAATGGCTGATTACTGAGAGGTTATTAAAAATTAAAAAGAAAGCATTCATTCAAATTAATGTAAATGTAACGAACCAATGCGGTATTTTTAATTTTTTAATTCAAAATTTATTGCTCACAATAATTAAACCTTATTCTAAAACATAGGTCCACAAAACTGTTTGTCTGTGGAGTTATTTCCTGCAAGTAAACTAATACTAGTCTTATATCCACGTTGCCCGTTCCAAATTACTAGTCCGATTAAACCTTCTTGAAATCAATATCAAATATATCAATATTGATTGGGAAAGAGATAATACTCTAACGTGTCAAGGTTAAGTAAAGAGTCAGTGTTCTGGCAGATAATAACTTCTGATGATATTTGCTGTGCATTTCTCATTGAATAAAATCTAAATGATTTGCGGAGCCCAACCAAACCCCCTCTCTTTCCTCCCCAAAAGAATAAAAATTCTGGATGCACGATGTACTCAAAAGATAGAAACGTAGTTACGTCTATTGAGTATAGACAAATATTAGTTTTAAAAGATATAGCGACGGAGTGTACATCAGGCCACCGACAGAGACTGTTTTTTTTATTTTGCTTCGAGTTGAGCAGTTAAAACTGGCATGCGTTCTAATAAAATCACAATTAAACACTTCGTTGAAATGAAAGAATGAAATTTATTTGCATAAAACGTAGATTCATACCAGGTGTAACACTGGTGGTTTTCCATTATACCATATACTGCCATGTTAGAAATTAATAGTATGAAATAAAACTAAAAACATAGTCTTTCACATTGCATCATATTAATATTGTAAAAATTGAGATTATTTTTCAAAACAAATTTTGATTACATTCCTATATTTTATTTATTGTAGATAAACACTTTTTTTGGTTTAAAAATATTTGAATGGTAGTTCCCGTATACTTATGGGCAATTTATTATAAATAGAAATACACAGTTGAAGTGATAACATAAGTAAAACAAAATATATAAGGATTAATTATTGGGACTGCGGAACCCTAAAGTATCATATCAAATATTGAACTCATTTCAAAGTACAGTCCGCGCATGGGCATCAAAATTGACAGGTGTAATGCTGACTGTTTTTCCTTGGAATGTTATAAGCAGGTCGGGTGCTGTGATAATGATATTGTGACAATTGTGATTGTGCGCGGGCGCTGACTGTTTGTAGTCAGTTTGAGCATCGTGCAGGCTATAGGCAGCGGTGTCTTTTTGTCTTTGCTTTTTGTTGTCGTTAGTGGGAAATATTTGTTCAACCGGCTCGTTGTATAGGTGTGTATTTTCTTTTATTTAATTATAAAAAAAACATATTATAAGTAAATTAAAGACTAGTTTTCAGTTACAAAATATAACTATAAAATTTATTTATTAATGAATAAGTAAATAATAAGTATTTATTCAAAATCTACTTCGAATACAAATACATTTAACCATAGGAACTTTGCATTATCAATATTTCGTAAGAATTAATATTTTATTTAGTTCAGAAATACATCTATTAATGCTCTTAATTAGGACTATGTGGGTTCATGCATACATTAATGCGATAAGCACAATAATATTCATCCAATTTCGCAGTTTTCGTCATAAATGTACTTGATTATGAGTGTGAGGTTAATTAAAGCTATCGATTGAAGTGGTGGTAATAAAAAAAACTATTGTGCATAGCTCTTGAAACGCCTGATTACACGTTCACGGTCAAGAGAATGTACGTATAGCCAAACAAATATTCAAATTAAATGATGTTTTTTTTTTAAATCGATTTTAGTTATAATCATTAATCACAATCGACTTCAATAGTCTAGTATTTAACGACTGCGCTATTGGCCTAGCGGATTAAGCGTGGTTGCCATGCCGCTTTTACTGCGCCAAGTGTTGAGCTCAAATCCAACATGGGACCACACTTTGTGTGATCCGCAAACTGTTGTTCTAAGTCTAGCTGTTCTTTGTGTTCATCTCATATAGACTTGTAAAGTTCTCGCGACACATGATGTGTATCTAATGCGAGAGTTGTCTTTTCCAGCTTAAGACTTTTATAAACGAACTTATAAAAGTCTTAAGCTGGAAATGGGTGTTTCTTTCGAAATGCCATTTTCATCTAAATGATAAAATAAAATAAATAAATAAATATTTTGGAAAATTAACACACAACGCCATCTAGTTCCAAATTAAGCAGAATTGTATTATGGGTACTAGACAACTGATATAAATACAAAAATACTTACTTTTTTTGTAAATACATACGAGTACATATACATGGAAAGCACCCAAACTCCGAAAAAAAATATTTGCAGATCATACGAAAATTTGGTCCAACCCGGGCATCGAATCCGAATCAATATGATGCAAAAGCGTCTCAATAAACCGCCACACTGTGGGTCACCATCAAGATGCATTGTTACATTCCTACCTTCTTCTGCATTCGCAATGAATGTGCTGACCAAATCTCTTGAATTCTGCTAATGCTTTCCATCATGCAGAGTTGAATCACTCTAGTGTTCATGTATAAAAATAAATATTACACATGTCCCAGAATACTTAGAAAAGGTGGAAAAAGTTGATGACGATAAAGGTGATTGTTTATTTCATTTTCTCAATGTTGTAATATGAGATATCACAAGACATCACTGATAACAATATGAAACGCACAAACTCTATTGAGATCGATAGTTCTGATATCTGTAAACAATGCTTTGATGACACAAATTTTTACCATTTCTAACTATTTCAAACTATGTGCTGTTGAAATTAAAATATTAATATTATGTGTGTTTATTTATAGAATTAACTATAGTTTATAGTTAATGCCTCGTTGGTCTAGCGGTTATCGTTTGTGACTATAGATCAAGCGTACTAGGGCTTGTATCTCGGGTCGAGGAAAAAAATATTGAGATTTTCTTACAAAAAATTCTGAATATGGAAATTTGCCGGTAATTTATGCCCGTGGCTCGGAAGCACGTTAAGCCGTCGGGAGCGGATGTCATGATGAATTATGGCAATTATTATTGGGAAATCAGTGCTCTCAAATATATTGACATAAGTTCAAACTTCGAAATCAGATCGGCTTCACGCCTGCAGAGGTCTGATGCCAGTCGCTCCGGAGAAAAATTGACATTCAGGTAAAAATGGATGAACTATTAGCCGAACCCCGAATCATCTAGGGGCTAGGAAGATGTCTTTATAGAATAAAATTAGGATAGAAATAATACGTCTAATGAAAAATAATTTTTAACTTCTTTTTAAAATGTCCAAGCAATCTCTTTCAGTTGACCTTGGGGTGGTGCAAAAATTAAGTAAGGTAGGTGGTGCACATCTGCCACATAATTAATAAAAAGGGGCATTACACAAAAAAAATATACATACATATAAAGAATACACACGTTACTAATATATTTACATCTTTATATTAAATATAATATTTTAAAAACATGAATGTATTAAAAATACTATTAAAAAGCGGAGTATCTTAGTCTCACCTCTCACTATTGGCATATATATATACTTACACACAATATTTCAACACTCAAGAAAAATTATATGAAAGATAAATAGGTACTATTTATTGGACACCGTAATATGAAAGGATCTTTCATATTATAGTGAGCAATGATGAACTACATCATTGATGTAGAATGTAAACAAATAAAAATAGTAGTACAACGAGTGGCCTTATCACAGACTGCAATTTCTTCCAGGCAACCTTTAAATGAACTATACTTGTAACTTGTAATTAAAGGTGCACATTCAGAACTAACTTATACAACTAATATTACCTAATAATAAATACACACATACATATATAACAATTTATACCTCCGCACACTTACAAACATAAAATTACATATGTAAAATAAATTATGTAGTTCTATAAGGATCATCATCATCAAAAGCTCTCAATATTCCACTCTAATATGAGGGCTGTATGGCCTGTTTTTAGAAATAATTTTATTTTATATATTTATTTATTGTATTTATTTATTTATTTTTGAAGAAGGCTTACAGACTAATAAACATAATTATGGTTAATTCAATAAGGTGATCAAATTGCTAACAACAAGCCTCCATATATAGGTAATTATTTATTATATATTAATTATAGGATAGGATATCCCGTTATAGGATGCTGTGCACACGAATTCGTATAAGGTTTATTCAGATTTTCCTTCTCTTCGCAGTGTACAATTTTCCTGCGAAGGGCGTACTCCTTCTTAAAAAGCCGGCAACGGACTTATCACGCCTCTGGTGTTGCGGCTGTCCATAGCAGCGATAAACGCTTACCATCAAGCGATAGGTCTGCTCGTTTGCCACCTATATCATAAAAAAAGTTAGTTCCCAACCACCTTTTACGAAGCTTACGGGATTTAACGGGCTGGTAAGGCGCCATATTTTTGATCCGTTCGTATACGAACGGGCAATGTGTGACTAAAGTAAGTTCGTAAAAAAAACCGTTATATTTTCTGATAAAAAATAAAAATCTAAAACCCATATAAATTTACTCATAATGTTTGCACTCTTTGCTAGATAACAACGCGGATACTGGACACATATTTAGAACATCTATATCCAAATAGAAATATTATCTTTACCAAACCTACAAAACTTCGTAATCAACATCTTCTTGAACTTTGAATATTGATGATGTATCAAAGAAAATCTAATCATAAATTGCAATTGAACTTCTAACGGTGAAAAAATAACATAAAAAATGTATCGAATCGTTCCTTTTTGATAAAAAATATAATTTATAAGCAATAAAATATTATGGCTTACGTTCTGTGCGAGCCATGTATGAGATACGGTCCCAAAGAAAACCAGCATTAACCGAGGACGTTAAGTTTTTGACCGATGAATTAATACCCTCTCGCCATTTAAATCAAGCTCCAAGGAGAGCAATGCCTAAGGTAAACACCTCTGGAATCTTAAATTTCGCTCATAATCTGATAATCCTATGTATAATCCATTCGTTTAGATATGGTCACATTGACAGGCCGCCACGCAATCAAAGGGCCCACTTGGGGCGTACACTCATAAGCAATTATGATTTGGCAGTTTACACCGTTGCAAGAATTAATATATTCGTTTTTCACATCAATAACCACTATCTAAACGAATGTACAATATGCATGATACAACTATCGATATTAACAATATTACAAAGTGAAGATATCATTGTGATTTTGACACATCCGATTTTCAGACACCTCGGTGTAACCAATACGTATCATATCTAAATAGGCAGATAGACGTATCAAATATCTTTCAGAAATCTCATTATTTCTTTCATAGCTTCTTTCTTTTCAGAATCGATGAAATGATTGACATATTATACTGATGCAAATAAATCTTCTTTTATACTGAAGGTCTTTTTTGTCTACTTTAGACGTTGGCCTGTTATTTAGCAGATGGTAAATTCTCATAACAGAAATTACAAAAAGTTTTTCTTATAGTATAAAATTAAATAGTCATTGGTTAATATTTTATATCTTTTCTTGGTTGGAAACTGAATCGGTCTTCTGCTAGTCTTAGTAATATTTTATTAGTACTACATACATACATACTACAAAAATACCTAATGACAAGTATATGAAAATTTGAAAGGAATCATTATTACGAATAACTATTTGTTTAGAGATATAGAAAGAAACGAAGGAAGAAGGCGATGATGTCAAAAATATAGTTATCTCCTTCCTCCGCTTTCAAAAGTATTTATCACTGCAGTATGTCCTAAACTTTGCAATAGGCGTTTAGGACTCTTTTGCATATGACCCCATTATTCCTGCTTTAGAGTGTTAATAGAAAAACATTTGGGTGGTTTTAATGTTACTCATGTTAATACGCTCAAAATGATTGCAATTTCAATAGCTTACTTAAATGAAGTTTAAGATCAATGAAATTGTGAATCCTATTTAAAATTGAGTCATATTCAACTCGTGACGAGACCATTACAACTGAAAGACGTCGACTGCTGATCATATGCCTCCCCAAGACCAGTACTTTCACTCACTTTCATCCTGAGACCAGTAGGCTAATATTAGGTTGTGTAACGCATTTTATGCTTGATGCATGGATTTTATTAAAGAAAAAAAATTGTGAGAAAGAAAACTTGAACCAAGCCGTTTAGCATCGTGATATACTAAACCAAAAAACAAAAACCAAAAACCCCTTTTTTAGTAGATGTTTATGAAAAGCCTTAACTTATAATCTGTAACGTAATCTGTAACGATAGTTTATCTAACTCTCCTCACACACAATTATCATCATCATCATCATCATCAACAACCCATAATATCCCCCCACTGCTGAGCTCGGGTCTTCACTCAGCAGAGGGCTAAGGTCATACGTCCCCACGCTGGCCTAGTGCGGGTGGGGCGGGGGTAGTGGGGGCTCACAACCGAGCCGATAATATTTTCCGATTTAAGAATTTCGAAAAGATAGTTTCTTTAGATGCAAAAAAAAAATCCGTAATTTTATTCTCCTGTATTAAGATAACATTTCTTCATTTTTGAAAATGTAACTTACACAGTAATGGGTAACCGAGCAGGTACAACTTCCTTCTTATCGGCAATCGTGATAAGAAGTTGTGAAAGGGCAATACAAGAACCACTAATGACATTCCGTCTCAAGGTGACAAAAATTGAATTGTTTCTTAACTTGGATATAAATGGCGACAATAAAAAAATATTGTCGAAATACTGGAATTTATTCGAATCGACACTTTTTAGACAAAATCAATCAGTGGCTTCTTCTTTCATATCTTTCTAGCCTAATCAAGTCTTTAGGTACCTTAACTTTAAATATGCTCTCAAGTTACCTAAAGCTAAATGTAACAAAACGCTAAAACTATGATCAAGATGTCCTATACGTGGCGAAGTAACTCTCCGAAGATTAATTATCAATTTTTAATAGGTATTGGAGTCACGCTGATTTGAATATGTGGCTCTACAATCTTGATAGAGTTCGTTTTTCTAACAGTTTTTAAACAGTCTGATAAAAATATTAAAACTAAATAACAACGCATTTTGATATTACAGTTGCTAATACTAATAAGAATTTCACTAAAAGTATATACAACCAAGAATTAAAACAATAATAAAAAAAAATTGGGAATACTCATTCATTATCCACGATGAACACCGATGTATCAGTTGTAGGAAAGATGTTCTAAAAACGTTTATAACCACAATACCATTCGCTATATGATAGATATTAAAAAAGCAATTAGTACTTAGTTGTTCAACACAAATATCTTGCGAACATTAAAATAGCCATCTTCGGACACTATAGTACGACTACTCAAGGCCGTGGTCAACCATTGTTTAGGTCGCTCATCTGCTATCATGTAATCATTCTGAGAATTTTATCTACTCTATTGTTTATACGTACTTCTTTTATGGTACAATTGATGACAGTGGTATAAGGCTATTAAGATGCTCCATTCAGGATAGTAGATTAGGAAGTCGTTTGAATTAGGACAGTTTGAATTAGCGCAGTGGTTTATATTTTGATCGTACTTATCATAAGTTCGGTCTATATATAGAAAAACTCTCTTAGTAATTCACAAATACCTTTTTTTATTCTAGGCCCGTATTTTAAGAGATGCTTTAGTTGTGAATCCAGTTTTAAAACTGTTTTAAAATATAGATTTTATGTACAGTTAAAACCAATTTTAAAACGCTTGCTTTCAGTTTTATGAATGTCACTTAAAATGAGATTATCTGATATCAAAATCAACGAATCTCTATGAATGCAGCCTTCTTCTCTCAGAAATATCTTTTCATAGATTTGATTCTGTTTGCGCGTGACAAGCTGAAGTTAATCTCAAGGGGTGATGCCTAAGGCTTTGTAGGGAAAATGAACGTGTTTTACGATAGTGTTATCCCACATAATAACGAAAGATATACTTTACCTCACTGTATGAAAGAAGTACTTATCATACATATGTCTGTTCACTTTAATTAAAATTGATATTCAAATCACTTAAATTTACATTCAGCAATACAATTCAACATGGCAAATACTGATAACAATTTTAATTAATTTTAATTTTGGGCGAGCTGGTTCTTTTTAAAGTGTTCTCATCGCCACATAGGCAAAAAGTTATTTTACATAAGTTCTTAGTTAAATATATTCAAATTACGTTAATTAAATCTATATATATATTATTTTAAATATTTTGCTGTGTGATACGGAACAATCATTTAACTGAAAACAGTGTCTCGAAAACAATCAACTTTCAAAAAAGTATTGTATCGTCATCGATGTAAACTTATGCGATTTAATTAGGAAGGAATTAAATTTGGCAGCTTGAATAATTTCATTGACTTTCGTATCGCAAACGTATCGTCAAGTTTATATTTATTAAGAAATTCATTTTAACGCAGACAGCATTTCTCACTTTATTTACAAATTAAAACAATAGAGTAGTACAGTACAACCGTTCAGAGATTAGCCGAAACAAACAGACAGATAGAAGGATAGACTAACAAAAATTGTGAAAAAATTTTTTTGGTATATGTACCATGTGTACTTACATACATACTTTTGCATTTAGTAAAAAGCGGTTATTTTGATATTACAAACAGATACTCCAATTTAATTTATTTGTGTCGAAGATATATAAATATATTTATTTGAGTGAGTTTATTGAAGTAGTTTATAAAAGTCTGTAAAGGAGATTAGATTATTAGATTTGAATTTGGTTTCAGTATATAAGAGCAGCATTCTGAGCATTTCCACACAGATTTTCTTAGTTTTATTATTTGGACAGTATAAACTTTTGCCATATGTGCTAATGCATGAGTCTTCCATTCGTATGCTCTCAATTAAAAAAAACTGCAATATATAAATATTTTTTGGTCATCTGACATTTAATGTCATGTTTGTTGTTATGGATACTAGACAACTGATATAAATACATATGTCCTTTTTGTCAATAAACATGTAATACATAGAAGACAGAGACTCGGAAGCAGATATTTGCAGATCTTACACACATTTGGTCCGACTCAGGAATCGAACCCAAGACCTCAAGGACAGCGGTCGTATAGGCTACCACTGCGCCACCGAAGCAGTTATTTAAAATAAATGTTACCTACTTCTTTTAAAAAGTCGCACCACGTAACCCAAATCTGACTTCGATCACAATAGAAAGCAATTGATTATATAACACATATCAATGTTATAGACTGTTCTAATTTCTATATCTACTACTTGAGATTAATATCCAGACCACACTGAGTTTCATACCAGTTCATTCACATCTTTCAAAAGACTTGATATCAATACAAATTTGAAGGAAATAGCGTCAGCTTTTTCCCTTTACACTGATCTCTCTTTGCTAATGTTCTCGGTAATTTCTATTTGCAAGTAATCGAGTAAATATTCTGGAAATAAGCCAACGTGAACGTGGTTTAGATTTCTCAAAATATTATTGTAAAAGTTTTTCTAACTATGAATACCTGATTTACTCTCAGATAGTTAGATTAGATACCTAAATCTCAGCTCAAACTCCTTATAGTGCACTTTCTACTAAAGGTAAAAGATGTACTAAAACTTCTTCTCTTCATTCTTTAATATCCATTTTGTTTATGTTCAGGAGCCGGTGAAGATCGACTTACATCCATCTGATAATAAGATCAATTTTTTTTTTGAAATTGTGTTAATTAATGAATACATCTATGATGGCTTGCCTGTCGCTAAACTGTCAGACTATTTTTTTTATTGATTCCTTTTTTTCTCAGGCAAGTCTATTCCATTAGATTACATATTAAATAACCTTTATTTTGCTACTACTTTCGATTGGTCATTAGCTCGGTGTATTTACCTAAATTAATTTATACAAGTAGGTATGAAGAAATAAGTAAGCAAGCCCACTTAGGCATATTTTCTACATAGAAAATTAACATTTAGAACTAATTTTGTTGGTTATGAATAGAGTGGAAGGGATGAAAAAAATATGCTAAAAATTAATTTAGTTTTGTAAATAGTCAGGACAGTTTTTCGATAGGCAAGCCATCACAGATGTATTTATATACTTATACAATTAAAAAAGTTTGATCTGGTTATCAAATGGGTGTGAGTCGGTTTTCACCGGCTCTTGTACTATTATATCCAGATAATTAAGTATGTATTTTGAATATTTTGCTGTTATATTCTTGTTATAATCCAATGACAAAATTAGTAAAGTTATCATAATTTGAAATAATAGGCTGCCTAATGGTGATAATTCCCCAATTTCAACTCAGTGTCGGTTTTGAACGGTTTCTCAAGTAATTTTATTATTAAATACTAGATGACCCATAAGAATGAACCGCATTAACTACTTTAATTTTATAAATCTAGTTACAAGAATTTTTAATATCACTACGAGTGTGTGGTTTATGATGTTATGTAAAGGGTGGCACGTTCGACATAAGTCCAATTTAGCTTACAAGAATTTTTAATATCACTACGAATATGTCGTATATGACGTTATGTAAAGGGTGGTACGTTTACCTTAAGTGCAATTTAGCTTCTTCAGAGTTTACCAATAATATAAATAGATTGTCCTCAAATTAGGTTTTAAAACTGAGATTATGGTGATTTTTTTTATTTATACATAAAAATAAAAAAATAATTAGTTTTATTCACTAATAACAATACGGGTACTTAACTAATTTTATAAATACAAATATTTAGATGTAAGTTTGAAGTCAAAAGTATTTTATCTGCCGTTTCACTTTGAGCGTTATATAACATTTTTTTTTGGGAATTTACATATGATAAGATTTATATTCGGGAAATTTTATACGTCCTAAACTAGCAAAGAGCCTTCATACGATTTACAAACACGGGTCGATTGACTGTAGAAATAAGTTGAATTTATTTACAGCTGCTCAATGTAAGATGAAAACTTATTTGCAGAAGTTGGAAGCAGCATTTTCATTCAAAGCTGTCTACTTAGAGTGAATTGATGAATTCTGAATGGCTTCATTAATTTACTTGAAGTGATTAATTTAACATAAGTAACTCTGTAAAATATGTTTGTAACAATCAGGGCTCATAGAACATCTTTTATCATATAAATCTCGAGCAACTGTGCGCTTGCTACATATTTCGCAGTTAATTAGACTCGGCGCTCATTCAAAAGAATTTTAAAGATACACTTCAATACTCCCTTGGGAATTGAAAATATTTTCCATTACTTGTTATTATGAAAAGTCCTTGACAATGTTCGGGTATGATGAATGGATGCCAATATATTAAATATGGAAAAATATTTTTAGCTGCTCTCTCCGAAAAGTGTTTTTGACGTAGCACTAAATTTTGAAGATGATAGCGCTATTAAAAATTACCTCTGTGGGTTTTATATGTGGGCCAGGTTGATTCCATTTCCATTCGGGTAAAAAAATTCGTGATGAGTAGGTACAATGGCTCAAATTTCTTTAATATTTACGTTTATTACGTATGAACGAGCGAGTCGCTATTAGTCAAAATGTGAAGGTAAAATCAAAGGATTTCTTTGTAAAAGTAAAATCAAAGTCTTTCTTTGTAAAAATAATTTTATAAAAGGTATTTTTAAAATTTTGGGTTATAAAACTCGTTTGTACCGTATAATTAGTAACAGATTTAATTTTGTTAATATGTGGTAAGTGCCGCTACTGTTACAAGTATTGCATTAATTATGTCAACTCTTTTAAAATTATATATTGTTTCATTGTTTATTTAACTCAATAAATTAAAAAAAAAGTTACGAAAACAAATACAGCCTTTGTATTCTACGAAATAAAAACTGATAAAAATAATGAACATTAATGATAGAAATTTTATGGTAGCTTAGGGTAATGCTTAGCTAACTACCAAGTACTGATAGTCTACCGGTTTTAACTTATTTAGTTCGGTTGAAGCTACATTTGCTTGCTACAGCTACAATCCGCTCACGTCTTTTGATACGATGTAGTAGTAGTCTGAGAGCGCTTTAAATACGTCTATTTGAAGTGATCTCAGGAAAATTGAAAAACTACGTCTTCAACATAACCGAATATTTCTTGTACTTACTCTACTATAAATTCACTCTTTACGAAAATATTATTTCTACCTTTGATAGACAATGTAATTTTAATAATAGGGTGATTCAAATGACCATTACTGTTAAAATCTATCATGTCTTTTAATTTATAGGGCGTGTCAAGAAAATTGCATGGATACAATGCGCAATGGCTTGCCATTGCACAATGTAATGTGAAACTTATAATTTCAATAAAATTAGTAGGTACTTTTTTTGCTAACTTTTTAGCTTGTCTTATAAGATTTTAGGAGTAAACTCTTTTTTTAGGAGTGAACTTTATCCTACAAGTAAAAAAGTAATAGACTACGGGCCCTAAAATTTATGGGTCACGTTAACCACCGGGAGACCTCTTTAGAAAGAAACAGGGGCATAAAATAATAACATTCAGCACTATGCCGTCACTTGTAAGCTGTCCAACTGAGTATAGGTGATAGGAAGGGGTTAGCAACCCCGGATTTTTCTCATATGTTTATTGTACGGAGTTATGGAATAATGGAGTAGGGGAGGTGTTGAAATTGTATTTTTTTTATTTCCCCCCTTGGTCAATTTGGTCATTTGATTTTGTACATTGGTTCCATACAAAAAACACGTGTTGAAACTTACGCTGCCTTGTTGAATAAGTACAGAAATAAAGGAATATGGGTCGAATTGTGACTTGTGATGAAAACTGGATTCTTTGCGATAACCGAAAGCTCATACCCTAGTCGTAGTGTCCTAAAGTAAGGCTTAACAATAAAAAATGTATTGGTAACAATTTAACGATCTATTCAAAGTGTTATACAACATAACTTTCTTGGGTCTAGTCACGCAATAATATCAGTGGTTTACTTTCTTAATGTATGGCCCTACCGTACATAAATTAAATTGCCTGATAGAAAGCATAAGCTGAATTCAAGAGTGGTAACCACTATATTCATTGCGACAACAATGCAGCATGATGAACCACACTATGGCGACCTAGTGATGCTTACCGTGAGGTAGTACAAAATGCTTTCAGTGTATCGAATCTAGATCGCCAGACTTCTATTGCTAAGGCATAAAAGAAATTCCGATTAGATGGCAATAATTTATTGATAATGAGGCAAAATTTTTGATTGAATAAATATAAATCCGAAATTTCATTTCTTAATCCCTAATATTTATATGTCGATAACAATCACGACACACCTACAGTAAAATAGCACCGACTCAAAGTAAAAATAATACCTACTCTAATATATATTTAGTTTCATTCGATTTTACAAATTAATAAATCAACTTCGGAATACCTAGAAGATTTGATAGGATCTGATAATTTAATAGGCAATTAGTACTAAGTTGTCTAAATTTACACCACAATATTGTATAAAACATTGCTTTGATAAACTTTGTTATTATCAATGAAACTATTTTTATGTCATGCTCTAACAAAACCCAGAGACTCCACTAAAATTTGAATCACGACTAACCGTAAGCTTATTTGTTATCTTGGCGGTTTCAAACAATTTATCGGTGAAGTGGGTCATGATTTAAGTTTGTCGATAGTGTATTTTAGTTCGGTGTTGGAACTGACAGCGACCTGGACGTCACGACGCTGACACTGTAATAGTTAACATTTATGTACTAATACGGTGTATGACCTCGAGTGCTTTGTTTCACTTCTTATCGTTCGTACGTCCACGTGTATATCGGCTATCGCGGTAAATGACCTCTTTTAGGAATCAAAGTAAGCCACGCTAAATTTCAATGAAATTCGTGTAGCGTTAAGTCGTAAAAGCGCAACAAAAGACAGGGTTACTTTCAAATTTATATTATTAAGTATGCTGGTACAATTACTTTGGTCCCGGCTTACCGTGAGTAACTAACTGTTATATACCAAACTGACTCTATGACATTATAACAAGCCGATGCTATATAATTATTTTAGATTTTTGTATTATAACTAAATAGATCCGTACAATAAGATGCTCTAAGAAGTTAGTTTACAACTTCTATCATCAAATTTAACCATGCTTACTACCAATGTTTCATTTCTTTTATTTATTTAGGTAGGCCATAGTAATATTACTAGAAACGTACATTAATAGTGAATGTTCCAAATCAAAGTGTTAATCTGTGTTATTTATATAAAACTTTATGATGGTAGACTTTTAGATGGTAGAAAAGCTTGTAATAATAAAGTTCTAAACACGCCATGTATAAAGTCTATTTAGTCTGAAAACTAGATACTGTTGTGTGTCAGATTGCCGAAAATATTTTTCGATAGGTATTAAAAAGTATAAATTGAATAAAAACGGTAAAATATTTGAATCGATATTTATGAATGAGCTTATTGATGCATTCAGTAAAAGAGCAACAGCTTATTGATGTATCAAGGTAAACGTAGACGAATGATTCTGATTTCAAAAATATTGTATTACGCCGTCTAATTTATAGTGTTGTAAAAATCTGAGAAATAAAATGTTACTGTCGGTAATATTAACAGCTAAATAAATACAAAAATACATATCCTCAAGCCTTTTTTCCACGTTGTTATTAATATTGACATAGTTTAGTTGGAGTTAAAATAACTCTACATGATATCCCTGAATATAATCGTTCTCTGTAAAACATTTCATTGAAATATCTATCAAAACTTTTCCGTTTAGTATCTTTTCATAGTATAAAATGAAGTCGCTTCCGCTGTCTTTGCACTAAGATCTTTTAAATTACTCATCAGATTTCATGCAGGTTCCAGATATAAATAGAGTGATTCAAGAGAATGGTTTGTATGTGTAATACATACGAAAATTTCAAAGTCGTTCGTGCTAAGCCGGATCGGGTCGCTAGTGTTCCTTTGAGTCTTTTCTTCAAAATTAGATTGCTCATCTTAATTTTGGACAAAAGGCTCAGAGGAGCAATTGAAGTTCAGCTGTATCCCAGTAGACGCTAGGATACGGTTAAACTTCAATTTTTTACGTGACTGCTATCAAATCTCAACAATCCAATTACTAGGATATATCTAAATTCTGTAAATAGACCGTTGTGCTTTAACTACCCATTGCCAAATATATTCGTATGGCAACTGGGGCCGTATGGTTTAACGTGCTCTACGCGGCACACAGGGATCTCAATTAAATAAGAATGATGACCCATCAAAGACTAATTTAGCCAGATTACTTAACTTTGCATCAAGCCCCTCAAATAAAATATTTCATATAAAAATAAAATATTATTCAAATGCGTATGTTTATAATTGGTTCTTTTAATTTCATTTTTCTTTTTCAGGCAGTAGAGATGTCGAAAGAAAAGTCAGTAGATATACACAATTTTAAGTCAACGTAAGTATGATTTTCAATGATTTTGCATTAAGATTATGTGCGTGGTTTTCCACGGCTGATGGTGGAAAAACTTTATTCAAGTGTCTGAACACTTGAATAGAAGTTTTTGCAAAATATTCCATACAAGCAATAACTACCACTAAATACCTTAATTTCGTCATCATCATCATGTCAACCGAAATTCATAGGTGGAAATAGTCCTTTTTTTAACGTGTGGAAACCCCCTACGGGCCGTCACCTCACCGAGGCTTGCGACGGTGTGGTATGTCTGAATTGGACCGGAACAGACTAGAGCAACGGTGTGCCACTCAACTGAGATAGGAGCGTTCCTGAAACTGCTTTTATTATAATATTTGGGCTAATGCCTACCCGCTCTGACGCGGATAAGACGATCAATTTAGGCGACGGACGGTACACGCGGACTGCACGAGTCTGGCCACCAAAGCGGATGGAGTTGAAAAACCGTACCGGCTATCCACGGCCATACTCAGAGCGGCACGAGGCACTAGTTAGCGCGCCTCCGCCAGGCCACCCCCAAGTTTCACTACAACAAATGGTTCTGTGTAGCACTACCCGTATCCAATGGCTTTCCATAGTTCCATCATATTCCGATCTCTGTCTTCTCTTACATTCAGAATAATAAAAAATACGAATACTTAAGACTTATGTTTTGCCTTATGGTTGAAGTTGAATAGAAGTAAATGCACGGTCTACATCTACATAGATTTGACGTAAGCTAATTTTAACCGACTGTGAAAGGAGGATATGTTTTTCGAGTGTATGTATGTGTCTATTTCTTTAGCACGCCCTAGAGCCTAACCGGTTTGTCGTATTTTTATGTGAGTGGTGTCAATTGATTGATTTTATTCGTGAGAGTGATACAGGCGACCCATACCAAAATCCCTCTCCCTATCCCCCAAAGACCGACTAGGCACTTGTGTCGCCTCTGGTGCTGTGGGTGCCCATGAGCGGTGGTAATTGCTTATCATCAGGTGATACATCTACTCGTGACCCTTTTCCATAAAAAAAATCATTTAGATACTTTTTTAAGCTTATAAAATTCCCATCTCCTAATCTAAAATAGCCTACTATATTTTCAATAACAATATTTACAATATGACTGTTAAAAATTGCTACTAAAATTCTATCTACTGAACCAATATTTGCATTACATAATAAGCCTGACAGTCATTTAATTTTATTTTATTACCTAAACCATAACCAAATTGAATAACAAGAAGTAACAAGATCAACATGGTTACAGAAGCTTGACTAATAATGTAGAAATCTTATTATCTTTGTTCGAATTCAAAGAAAACAAACGTTTAAGGATATTATTTTCTAAATAGTGATATACTCTAACGATGTTTTATACTGTAGTTTATTTATGCGACATTGGTTTATGCTACTGAAAAATAATGAAGTTATTATAAAGTTCCCTGCTACATTTTACGGCTCACAAAAGTATTGCCTATTACAGCCCATTGATGAAAATGATGAACATAGGCCTGTTCCATCTCCCATTGGGTTCCTCACGTACATCTTCTATCAATCCTCTAGCACAAATCCTCACTCCACTTGAACCATGACACGATGTCCACTCCAGAACTTTTCTATCCCAATGACTAACATTACCAGCCCACTGCCATTTCAGCTTACTAATCCGATGGGCTATGTATATAACTGCAACCAAAGCATTTTAACACCCAGTTATGTTCGATACTAAGCCTAGATAGTAAACATAATAAATTTATAACAGCTCTGTTTATCAATTCTTAAGGTTATTCATAACATAACTAATGTTTTCTAATACGCTTATTTGCAATAGAATAATATACTCGGTATTATTAATAGGGAATACTTTCGATCTAAACGAGTTCATATTTAACTAATTGTTTTTCCGAAAACATATTTAAAACAAGTCTATTCCAAATTTGTCTTCAAATGAACTTTACTTTGTTCTTACGTAATCTTAACCGTTTCTAGTATTAAGGCAATATTAAATTAGAATTCAATCTTTGAATCACAAATTTACTTCTCTGGGGGATACCGAAAAGTATTTCAAGAAGGTCGACAGCTGTGAGCATAACTTATTGCAAACCTTATGACACGATGAATCCTATTCTGTTCATCCAGTTTCAAACTTGTTAACGATGCCCAGCCGTTCTGTTTAATATTTTATATATAACCTCATTTATATTGTTAAAAAGTATGTGCTGGAGCAATTTCATGATTGACTTTATAAGAAAATTCATTCACTACATACTAAAGGGAGTCTTTAGTATCGTCTACTTTTTATATTATTTTATTTGTGAGGAATGCCAACAGCATAAATATTATAAGGTAAAATATTTAAGCTGAGTAACAACAAAGCCATTTACCATATTTAACCTTTTATAACCATCTCCTAGTAGTTTTTTAAATTACAAGAGAGATACAGAATAAACCATTCTCTTTTCTCCAAGACACAATATTGTTAGTCCCTTTTCTGTGCTTCTTTGCAGTTTTCCTAGTTTCAAATTAATTTCTTTCTTAATTCCATCGGAAAATGATAAATTCCTAAGGAGAGTTTGCGGTAGCCTCTTATCATCAATCAACGTCAACAGCTTATAACAGTCCAGCGCTAGATATAAGCCTTGTCTCAAAACTAAATTTCAGGCCTACTTTTATATATAACGTTGTCTAGACAGGTCGGTTTAGACTTTGTTTTGAATTTTACTTCTCTTTGCAACGATGTTGTTCCTCGTAATTTGCCTCTTTAATTGCCTCTTGCGATACTCATGGGATGAATAGAAGTAGTTACACTGAGGCCCCTTAATCTGCCATCTAATGGAAATAGTAATACGGCATCATAAGAGTAAATAATAAGCAAAATATATTTCGTAACGTTACACGTTGTACTGACTCTAAAATGCGATGAAGAAAAGATCAAAAATGATATTGATTATGTTTCATCATTTAAATTAAATCGAACAAATACAAGTATAGTTCAGTGAGGCATAACCACAAACAATATCAAAGTCATTCAGTAAAATTTCACGGACACTCTGTAACGTCCGATTGAGCACGTCCGTTTAAAATCCAAGGTTGGGTTTATGAAACAGTATATATACCAGCTGTAGGTTATCAATCGTTTGTTTAAATAACTTACGAAATAAACAAATTTCTAATTGAACGCTTAAAATAAGACCGTACTGTAACTTGATTTTAGATTTTAGTGTATACCTCGAATGACACAAAGGTGTGGCAATGGTTTTGGATAATCAAAATGAAATAATGTTATTTTTTGCAATTCAGAACCACAATTGGTAGCACTAAATAGTTTTTATAATAGGGATTATTTTGAGTGAAAATATAGATTTATTATCAAAACATATTTTCATTGAAATTGCTATTGATTCACAATAGTTTGGTGTTTATCGTAAGTGATAACCTATCGCTATAAAAATTTAAAAGGCCCTTTCTAAATCTTTTCACTGGATAGTTTGTAAACGAATTGCATTCTTTCGAAAAAATAGCTTTTAGCCCAATAAAAATTCTATTTGCATACACGGCGAGTAAAAACTAGTACAAAAAGAAATAAATTTTATTTAAAAGAAAATATTTCCTTTGATCGTTTTATATTACTTCAAATTAACGTACCCTACGTTTGTCGTACTGACAAATGTAGGCTACATCAATTTGAAGTAATATAAAATGATCGCAAACTCAAAATATTAGATGTTTAATATTTTGAATATGAAATCAGTTGAGATAGCGCGTTCGTGAAATCATTCATTTTAGATTTGAATTGCTAGTGACGTAAAGTAAAAAATACAAGTAGCTTTGCACTTCAAATATCAGTTTATCAGGGATCTCCATTGTCAGATAACGTTCTTTATTGATATCTATCTTACTGATGCAGATATGAATGTGGTTTAAGATTTTAGGGTGTGTATGTAAGGGAACTTATTGAGATTAATACTTAAAAAGTATTCTGTTTCAAAGACCTATAGCTCGGTGTGTAGTGTTGTATTATATTATATATAAAACTGAAGAGTTTGATTGTTTGAACTCAATAATCTCTGAAATTAATAGTTCAATTGGAAAAATTCTTTCAGTGTTAGATAGTCCATTTTACGAGGAAGGAGGTTATATATCAT
This sequence comes from Hyphantria cunea, assembly GCA_003709505.1. NCBI lineage: Eukaryota > Metazoa > Arthropoda > Insecta > Lepidoptera > Erebidae > Hyphantria > Hyphantria cunea. The sequence goes on from PKRV01001490.1 coordinate 1,365,049, forward strand.
CATGCTAGGGCTAATAGAAGTGGAGCATTAACGAAGAATGTTTCAAAAACGGGGGAAAATAAACACACAAAATAGGCGACGCAAACGAGGTTGCGTGGGTCAAGTATTTGTCTAATAAAGCTATTATTTGATATGGAATGCACTGACATGAATGAAAAAATATATTTAACACAAACGACGTGTATGTCATGTTTAGATTTTGATGACAATGTAGAGATATTTTCATAAACAATCTCGGTTGGCTAGATGATCTGATCTTTTTATAACAGTAAAAGAAAGATTAGGTCATCCAACCAACTCATGTCAGATGCTGAAGTTCCAACTGACGGACTATTATACTCAAACATACTGAGAACAACTCTTTCAAAAATATTTTTAAAGCTACTCAGTGAAAATTATTAGAAGTGTAAAAATTGTAATTTCTCACAAGTATTCAAGAAGAGACTCGATAGCTCTAAGCAACCTGTAAATGTTTTGGCGTATGCGCTACAAATAGGAGCTGGGATTATTGAAACTGCTTGAAGTAGATTCGAAGAAAAAGGACTCCAACAAATACTTAGAAGGCGTAATTTTTAAATTAAAAGCAACGAAGTATCGCTTAATGGGAAAGGTGTAGTGCTATATTCGTTCCAGAAGTTAGTTTTTCTTTGCTGAAAAAGATAATTTTAATAAAATTCGTAATGAAACAATTCGAAAGGGAACTGGAGTAACTGATATCGCACGGAGGATCAGTACGCTAAAGTGGAAGTGGGCCAGTCATGTCTCCAGGCTAGAGCCGACAAGTGTTAGAGTGGAGATCACGATTAAGCAAATGTTATGTAGGGTGCCCTGCGATCGACCTATGACTTGAGAAAAGTGGCTGGCGGTGAATGGATGCGGACTGCCCAAGACCGGAATGGTTGGCGCTCTTCAGGGAAGGCCTTCGTTCAGCTGTGGACGGCAATAGGCTGAAGAAGAAGAAGAGGACCGGGTGTCATGTCCTTCCAATACAAAGGGAGGATCCTCCGACAAGGCGAGGAGATCATGCCTGGCGGCCACTGCCCAACGGTTGATGTTGGGATGTTGTATATATCGGCACGAGAACTTCTGTTGCGCGATTCAGGATCGATAGTTTCTTCATTTCCTTCGCTATTCCGTAGTTTAATGTATCTTCGATAGATGGCGCTGTAGTTCATATCTGTTGTGATGTATGTGGAAGTCACTTCACCAACTTGAAACCGGCCCAAGGAACATTCTCACTTTAAACAACAATTTGTGGATCACACAAAGTATTGCCTCATTTGAGGTTTATATCACAATTTTCAGTATAGTAGAAAGCAGCAAGGTGACCGCTTTATTAAACCACTAAGCCACCTGAATGGTCTTAAAACCTGAAAATAGAGCCTTTCGTAAACTTCGCTGAGCGGAATTATCTTTTAGTGTTTGTTCCAGACCAATACATCACTTTTACAATATTAGGTAGTGACAAAATTAGTCTGAGATAGAGACCCCACCTGCTCTAATTGGATTTTTTAAGGCCGTTCCTAAATATTTTCTCCCACATCTTTTTGGAAAACATTTGTGGGTTAATTTGTTGGATTTATTTTACTAATTTGGGTCTGGGTATTGGATTATACTTGAGTACGTATTTCATCATAACAAAGGACAAAGGAATGTCTATATAATTTCTAGAAATATAAGGTAGGTATGTTATGTGTGAAATATGCATAATGATATGGGTTAAGAAATTTTTACGTCTTTAAATTAAGCTTTGTAATGTAGTTAACTATTTAAATATCCTTTTGTACTTAAGATGTCTGCTAGGTAAATTCTATTTGATCTTTATATTTGCCTTAACAAAAAGTCAGTGTAAAATTATTACACCTCTCTGTTATATATAGCTCCCTCTCACTCCTTTTCTCACAACAGTTTTTTTAGATTTAGGCATTCTATTATTTTTTTGAGTTTCAATTAGATACGAAAAATTTGCCTATCAGAAACTTTTAAGATTCATTTGATTGAAAAAACTTAAACTATTAACATTTTACGTTATCCGATTGGTTTACTAAACAACTTAGAACTCTTACAATATATTCCTGTATTACCATAGTATTACTCAAGGTTCTTCTCAGAAAATGTTTTTTTATTTAAGTGGAAACATCACATGCAACTCTTGCGGCTTACACTGTCACGTTGTTCTATACTGGACCCTAAGATCAGAATTTTCATTATGTAAAAATTCAATGCCCTATAGATCAATTAATATTATCACATAATAAAACATTTGTATGTCATTACTTCGTGAAATATACTCGGAAACATCCGTTTTTAATGTGCCTGTGTTGACAATGAGTTAAATTTATTTCTGTACCCAATTTACAGAGAGGGTTTCATATATAACAATTTTTTATTGTGTGGCGGCGTAAGCCTACAGAATAACATGAAGTACTAGAACCAAGTTAGCGAGGTCGAATGAATCGTCAATGGATTTTAGTAACACCTTTAATTTGTGGTTTATTTGTAATAGACAGCAATGTATACAATGTATATACATTACTATGGTTATGTGAACAACTTTGACAGTAGATAGTATTCGATTATGTCTTGAAAAAACGATTAGCGAAATAAACTATTTTTGTTTTTTTTTTATTTTGAATCTATCTGATTGAATTCTATTAAGAATCTATGCTCAACTGCGGATATTGATTGGTTGAGATAATTGAGGTTATTTTCTTACAGGGATAGTACGTAGTATTTATTTATTTATTTTTTATTTAATATGCTTGCAGCGCTGATTTAACAAGTAATCCTGGATTCCAGTCCTCGTTAAGTATCGCATCAAAAGATATCACAGATGAAAAACCGTATAATCCATTCGAACATCGAAATTTGGAGCATCCCAATTCGTAAGTATAGAAAAGTAATATTTTATTAAATCCCCATTGCAGGAGAGTGCTTTAAAAATTATTGGTGTTCCTTTTTATATCAGTTAATTTGAATTATACTTATTGAGTCCTCGTGTCTGTAAATGTTATGTAATTATGTTTCTATTTTTTTTGTATGGGTCTAATCTCGCCCACACGCCCACCACTGTAACTCCTGTACTCTAGGATCAACAACAGTGACCCACGAACACACCGAGCTATGACGCTCGGAAAGTCGCAGGAAAAAATTAAACTGTCTTGAAGGGTTCCAAAACAGTTTAATTTTTCAGAAAAAAAAGTAATCAATAAAACTGGAGGAGTTGGAAATATAATATGTTCACTTCCCTCCTTAGGAAAGCGGGAGAAAAAATAAAGTAAGATTAGGCAGACAGCTTTTTAAACCGGGAAGCACCTCGTATGAAATATTGTGGGTCCTAAGTGAGCTATTTTTTAATTTCTATAGTATGTATGGCAAAATCACCTAAACGCACGGAAAATCACCGCAGTTGACACAAGATCCCCGTAGTATAGCGCCCCAGGTGTCATGTATGAGCTATTTAGCATTATGTAACGTACATTGTGCCAAAGACTACATTCCCAGAGAACATGATGAGCCGATTGTTCACAGCTGGAATCAGGTATTGAGTATTGGCACAATCGTAAATCGACTAATTTAAATGAGTATAGTTTGCCTTTAAAGTTACCATGGCCTGTAAATAACGACATGTAATTTTATCTGTTATATTAGAATTTCTAGTAGTATTTGAATACTTTCATTTGTTTTCTTCATTATGGTTGTAATTTCTTGGAAAATGCTCTTAGATATAAAAAAAAAAAAAAAACTGCTCAACCTTTACTTATGAGCCTGCCAATGTAACTCTACTCTGCCTAATGGAAAACCTGAGAAGAATCCAAGAGAAGTGGTCACTACTCATTGTTAATACAGACAATGCTGCATGGTGACTCGCCCAAGGGCTGAAACACCAGTGCTCACATTTTAGGTTTGGTCTTCTGTGAGAGGGTGTTATTACCGCCACTTTTGAGCCCTTCGTGCTGAAATTACCATGGTGCTTCTACCTTATCTTATCTTCCACTATACCTATTATCACTGTTCACAAATATATTACATAAGTACAACTTAACTCACCTCCAAAGTCTCCCTCACTCCCTAACTCTAGCACTTTAAGGGAGACATTTTTTTTGACATCGGTACAAAATTAACCTATTAACTGATATCGTTTCAGTTCAAAAAACCCCAAAGTTTAATGACTGCAATAAATGCTACATTGTTCTACATTCATTCATTGTTAAACATGGCTTAAACATTAATATGAGCAGCATATCTGTTGTTAGGTCATTAGCTCCAAAATCATTAATTTAAACTATTCTCCTATTATTTTTTTGTTTTGTTAGATTAGAGTATTTTTACAAGCAGTGCAATGACTTCGTTGTGTATTGTTATTCAAAAATGAGAAATTTTCGTTCCATTATTAATAAGTTTATTTTGTTCTATTTATTTTTCATTGTAATGCTAAGTTATAAACTGTTTTTCTGGTTTAAACTGTAACGGTTTTTTGAAGCTTTTTATTTTTATTTATCCTCTAATTTGTTTACAGAACTGTAGGTTCCGTAGTACATCTATTGAAAGCATGCCTGGGTACCGGTATCTTGGCGATGCCCTCGGCCTTCAAGAATGCTGGGCTATTAATGGGTATTGTCGGAACATTGATAGCTGGATTTTTATGCACTCACACAGTGGCCATGCTGGTCAGTATTCTACTTTTCTTTGTATTCAGTCATTTTTAGATAAGTTTAATGTTTTTATTAACTTTAGAGAAGAGAAGGTTTCTATAGGCTATCAGTTGGGCAGTTTAACACATCAGATAATTATTAAAAGAAAACTATAGAAGGAACGAAGACAATTTGTATATAGGGAATATAGGTTATACGAATACATATGAGATTGTGTGTAGAGAGCAATATCAATAGCTTGAATAGTTAAATATAGTTTTATCTATAAAGAAAATTGACTATTGCTGACGTCAGAGCCCCTAACCGATACTATCTGAATGTTTAAATAGCCATCCAAGACTATGTAAAAGTAGCCTTACATTGATAAAATTAAAGAACAAATTTGTATAATAAGACCTTGTTTTTAGGTAGCAGCTTCCCAGAAAATGTGTGTAATCGTAAAAAAACCTGCGCTAAGTTACGCTGAAACATGTGGTGCGGTATGCAGTTACGGACCAAAAAGAATACAATCATGGGGTCCAACAGTAACGTAAGTGAATACATATGTAAAGTTTATATTTTAATTCAGAACTAATTTCGGTACATTCCAAGATGTACAGATGTTTTGGGAAATAATATTGACTTGATGTATCTAAACGCGTTTGATTCCAAGTCAGGCAGATAATATGCTATGGGAACTAGAATTCCTGATAAAAACTTATCTTGTTAGAATCACTTTTTTCTTAAAAAAAATATATTTGATTGTGTATGTGCACAGTTTTATGTAACATTCAAATTTCAAGTATTTTTTTATGATGTAGTAGTTACTGCTATTCCTTTTGTAATATTAAAAAAACTGTAATTTAAACATTATATTGTTGAAAAATAAGTCTTATAACTTTAATTCTTCTATCCTTATAACTTTTAGGATTGAGGAGTACTAGATGTTCATGATTAGTTTTAGGTACATTTCAATTACTATATGCAATTTTTTTTTCAGGGTTATTATAGACTACTCATTGGTCGTGACATACTTCAGCGTCTTGTGTGTATACGTGGTTTTCATTGGATCATCGCTGAAAGAAGTGAGAAGCAAAACTAGTAACCCTATCTATTTTAAATCTGGTTTATAAATTAGTAGAAAACTTATTAATATACAGCTATTGGCTATCATAAGCATAACACCAACAAAATGTTATGGTTGTTCTCTGTTGAAATTATTCAATATTATTCTAGACGACTTGAGTGAAAATTTCACTAAGAATACTAAATTTACTAGACTCGTTGCATAGTAGTAAAACAGGTGTAGCACTAAATATCGAAATTATTTTATTAATAGATAATTGAATACATTGACCTTGTATCTGAGTCTGGTAAGATGAGCGCAATATTATACCAATTAGTGGAAAGGAAATATACGGATCCTTGATCTCCATTTACATATAAAACCTAAAGCAAAATTCGACTAGTTTACTTATAAAACTTTTACTCTGCTATATAAGATATTACTTATACGCAATTTATAATCGGTATTATTCTTATATTATCAGATAAGAAATAGTGCAGATTACTTTGATATTTCTGATGTACTAACTGCATTTTCACATCTAATAATAAATTATGTGTCACTTGTCGGTGATTTTACAAAACATTATGAGATTGACACAAATAAAGCTCTCCATGACAACTCAAACCAACCGAACAAATCTCAGGCAGCCTCATCTTTCCAGCGGTATCTGGGTAGTCCTACTGGCTGCCGCTCGATGAGCTGCCCAAGGTATGCTCTTCTGTGGGCTCGACCCTCACTCATTCGTACGATGTGGCCAAGTCAAAAACCAGACTGTCTTTCATAGTTTACTTTGTATTATATATCAACTTTCTCTTAAGGTTATGGATGTGTATGCACCAGGCTCGCTGTCAATCCAAGCTTACTGCGCCCTAACTTTGGTACCTTTGGTCCTGATCTGTCAAATCAGGAACCTGAAGTACTTAGTGCCATTCTCAGGATTTGCCAACGTGATGCTTTTAATTGTTTACTGCATCACATCATACTATGTATTCACCGACCTTCCTCCGATTGAAGACAGGAATTTGGTTGCTGGTATTGGTACCTGGCCGTTGTTTTTAAGGTTAGTGTTTTAATTTATTAAATTAAATTTATAGATTAGTTTGCAGCAAAATTAAAACAAAACAAAAAAAAATTGCGAATTTGTTTCTATGATTTTTTTTATATTCTTATAATGTGTTCACCTTAAAAAAATATAATTCTATTGTGTTTCCCTCCCATTATGATATCGGGTCCTTAAAGCGAGGAATGAAAAATTAAGAATGGTGACCACAACTCACGGATTCCAGTCATGCTTTCCATCAAGCAGAATAGAGTCACTGTGGCAGTCAAAATATAAAAAAATCTATATAGTAATAATGTATGTTTGATGTATAATGAACATGTTTAAATTTGATTGGTCTACTTTGTTGTTCTCACTACGAATTATTGTTATCACCAAAACAATAAAAAAATATTTTAAATTTGTTCATGGTCCGTTAATAGTGTTCACTCTTGACTTACTCTTATTGTCAAGGACCATCGACATTGTACTATTAAAATAATTTTTGCGTAAGAATAGAAACCTCTATGATAACAAATACATAAATTCTATCTGCACGGTTGGTCTTGTATAAGCGGGAATCTAAATCCTATGTTTCGGGGAACTTTACAAACTTACATGAACCGGACACAAAGAACACCTAAGAGCACAATTTGTGGATCACGCTAACTATTATCAAGTGCTTATACCATTAGACTAACCATGCCGTCAAATAAGTTTACAATTGTCATAATTACTTATTACTTAAGGTTCAGGTAGGCAGTAAAAAAATAAACTGAATGCGCCTCGAAAATAAAGGATAAGGGAAACGGGATCCTGTTTTTTAAAATTTCCAGATACTTTCTAGTTTTCCTTTCCTTCATCTCCCATTAGATATATTTCAATGCCTCAGGCATTAAGTCTGTCTGAAAGTACTTCTGTAATAAATGAATAAATTTCATAATATTTGCTCAATACTTCATGCTAAACAATTCTACTTCATTCGTTTGACAGCCTCGGTGGCGCAGTGGTAGCGTATGCGACTGCTGTTCATGAGGCCTCGGGATCGAATCCTGGGTCGGACCAAATTTTTGTATGATCTGCAAATATTTGTTTCGGAGTTTTTGATGTATAATATGTATCTATTTACAAAAAAAAAGTATTTATGTATTCATATCAGTTGTCTAGTACCCATAATACAAGCTCTGCTTAGTTTGGACTAGATGGCGTTGTGTGTAAGATGTCCGAAATATTTATTTATTTATTTATTTATTTATAATATTTGCTATTGGAAAATTTGCAAATCTTTAAGGGGCTATTTCTCTTTTTTTATTTACTTAAATCACATTATTGTTTAGACAATATTTTATACTTTTAATTTAACTCTTTGTGCTAACAATTCCTCTCGTTTACTTTCGTACTATTATTTATTAAAATCCATTAAAACGTCATACTGCAACAACAGCCCTTTTCGTATTCTAGTATACTAATTATTATGTTTTTTATTACTCTTACAGTACGGTTGTTTTTGCAATGGAAGGTATTGGCTTGGTAATGCCCGTTGAAAACGAAATGAAAAATCCTAGAAGATTCCTCGGTTGTCCTGGTGTATTGAATACTGCCATGGTAATTGTTATTTCTCTCTTCGTTGTTATGGGATTTTTCGGCTACCTACAGTATGGCGAAGAAGCTAAAGGATCAGTGACGTTGAATCTCCCTGAGGATGCTATGTAAGTAAATATGGAAATAATAAATACCTTATAAATCTCACATACGCCTGTTTGATCTTTAATTAGCCAGATTCATACTAAATAAACCGACACAAAAAAAATATCACTCAACCATTTGTCCTGGATTAGAAGCAAATCCACGATCTTGCTTTGACATTGAGCTTTAATAATAAGTGTCACTAACAACCATACTGGTACACTAACAAGCCCGTTCTTTTGAAGATTTCATACAGATCAAACAATAACTATGCTTCCCCAAAAAACCAAGTTTTATATTTCAGTGTAAAAATGACGTAATGATGAGGTGAAATACAACGAAATACGAAGTACTTTCCTCTTTTTATGTCGCTTTAAAAGAGGCGACTTATACTCTCATCATTCAAACCTTATAGGTGATAAATAGAAGTTCTTTTAACATTAAGTATTTGTTAAGTTCTTCTCTGACGTTCAGAAATATGTATAGTGTATTTATTAAATTGGGCCCAAAGATTAAAAATGATCAATTTAACTAATATAAAAGGGTATCTTTCGATTATTCTAGTTTATGTAAATTATTTAAATGATTTTAGGTATATGTTATAGTATGGTTGAATTACAGATCAATACGTATTCAAAGAGAGTTGGTAAATTATAAGCCAATAATATGAATAACTCTTGAAATAATTGAAAATTAAATCGCTCTGGAACTTAACTTGAACTAGCAGGTAGACGAGTGTCCAAAATGTAATATAATCTTAATATTATATTTTTATGTTTTAAGTTGATTCTTCTAATCTATTTTATTAAAATATGAATACTATATTTTACTGAACTACAACTTATAGTATCCATAAAATTTCGGTACACTAAACTTGGTTGTTTACCCGCTATGCCATACCGAAAAAAGATTTTTGCTCTGCCAAAATGACTGTACTCTGCCTGATGGAGAGCATTAGCAGAACCCAAAAGTGAGGGTCACCGTACTCATTGACAATGCAGCATGGTGACCCAGACTATGGCGGCCTAATGATACTTCTGCATCATTGAGCCTCCGGTCTCGCACTCACCAACGGAACACGACAGCACAAACGCTGTCATTTCACGTTGATTTTCTGTGCAAGGATAGTGCCATCCCGGTCGAGCCTATGAATTATTCACGAATATCTCAAGCGATTCATTCCACTGTGATGAGATTTCTATTGCCTACTGTGTTTTGACTGTAGTAAACACGATCACTCTATAAGAACGTTTTTCTTATAACTTCATACTGTCACTCCGGTTTTTTCCGGGCTATATATTGTTATGGCGGGACATGGCAGAATTGGATGTGTTTTTGATTGTTCACCTTATTAGGGTATGTGCGATCAATTGGTACAATATCATTTTATTTTATACTCATCTATCAAACTTTGACATCACGTTTATTTGAGACTGTACAGTTTATAGTTATTTCTTTCAGGATTAAGATAATCGAGTTTTTATTTATTGCATCTATAACTCAAAACCTTATTTGAATATTTTGATTGAAAGTAAAAACATGTTTTTTTAATCTATTTCTAGTCTTGCTCAAATCGCAAAGTTTTTAATGGCATTGGTGATTTTCTTCTCGTACGCCCTTCAGTTCTACGTGCCAATGGAAATGATTACTAGAGCGAGAAAAGGCAGGGAATGCAAGTACGAAAACTTAATCCAAGTCACAATTCGAACTGTTTTAGTAACAGCCTCAGGTTTGTAATGCTAAGAAATTATAAAGATTTTATGTATCATAAGAAGATAACACTTATTTACGAATTTCTTGATCTAAGAGATTTTCGAAAATTTTACTCTTAGAGACTTGCCTAGGCTTTAACGTCGATCCTACTTATTAAAAAAATTGATCCAGAGTGAGATTCAAACCCACAATCTCTGCTTTAGCTGTCAAAATCACTTACCAGTACCACCAATAACCAGATCCTCTCACATACACATACATAAACACATAGCCACCTTTTATGACTCCCATTGAATGGGAAGGGGTGGTTACATTAAGTTACCTAATATACTAGATTTAATGACGCAATAATTTCCAACACAGTTGCAGTTGCCGCAGCCTTCCCAAACTTGGAGCTCGTCATCAGTTTCACTGGAGCAGTTTTCTTCTCGACTCTTGGTCTCCTAGTCCCGGTCTTAGTAGACACTGCGTACCACTGGGACCGAGGATTCGGTCCTTGTGCTTATATCTTATTTAAGAATATTATTATTGCGACTATTTCCATTATAGTTTTATTTTCTGGAGCTATTGTCTCTCTTCTACAAATGATAGAAGAATTTGGAGGAGGCGATGAACACCACGAAAGCCTTAACGCCACATTGACGTGAAAATAAATCAAATACGAGTATTATTTTCTACACTATTATTAATTAAATTTATTGTTGTACGATAAATTGAAAATTAAACAATTAATAATTACATAATTAGTAAGGATAGTAACAAGTATTTTTTTTACATAATATTTTAATTTATTGACAAAGTAACATTGAGTTTCAGAATATCGATAGTACAAATTTAAATACCTATTTTTTTATTACGTACATTAAATTAAGTACAACGAAGCAAGTTATTATTTAACTATTATACAAATTACCTATTTTCCAGTGTAGATAGTTTTTTTAAACTATTATCGTGTAAAAACTTCAGTAAAACTTGTGAATATATATATCGTAAAACAATATTAATTATAAAGCTTTAAGTATTGAGTTATTCGAAAATTGTGGTAACCGTGCTTTACGCCAGCTAAAGGATGGAGCAGACGATGGGTGGGCTGGGCAAGTGACGCCGACGTGGCTTTGAGTAGCTGAAATGTAACAAGCATTACCTAACAAAAACGATGTATACAAGTAATAGTATTTTCTACTTTAATCACATCATCGTCACGTTCCCATCCCGTCCGTTGAAAGAAACGGCCTTAATAGCACATATGTGAAATAATTTACTGCGAAGTGAGATATTTCTCACTTCACTGTAAATTTTATTTAAGTATAGTTTACATTTCTAAGAAATTATTATTTATATATTTACCAAAGGTTGAATAAGGTCGGAACGTTAGTATTAGTTAAATAATAAGGTGAAGGAAAGTCCGAATCATTTACACAAATCATTTGATTTTGTTCAATTTAATATTACTGAAAAATATTATTTGTGCATAGTAACAATGTTTTTAATGGAAATTAATAGTGTAATTTTAAGTTATACTTCAAACAACTAAACAAACTAGATATATTAATTTGATGAAACTAATTTTATAAACGTTGAATCAAAACACATTGAGGACGTTCTTCAAAGGTTAATTATATACATAATTGATTAAATAACTATATTATTTACAACTTGTTAACCGAAATATATAAAATTCAGTTATATGATTTTAATTTTAAGATAATCGTAATTTTATAGCTTTTTCGCTGCTCTTTCACGATCTAATATATTTTTTTTTAAATCAATGCTTAGTTTTTTCTGTGTATGTATATACTAATAGGTAGAAAATTTTTTGGTGTTCCTATAAAGTAATCAATAAAGATGCTGACCTTAAAATCAATGCCAGTTGCTGTCTTCTTACCAGCCCAGCTTTGCTAGCCGACGGGATTCAATATTGCCGGCACCGGTCCCGCAGCGGGTTTATATAAAATTTCATGATGTGGCATAAAACCCGAATCGGGACTCTCGCTAGGCGTGTCATTTTGGACTAAAATATAGCGAGATTGTTTATGCTTTCTTATTGGAATCTTTTAAACCTACGGCTGGCGGCCACCACAAAAACGTTCGTAAATGTTTATGTAAGTGTTTATTTCTTAAGTAATGTTTTTTTTTTATACGTAGTTTATGAAACGAACTAAACCTAAACCATACATCAAATTATTTGAGTCCTGCAGTTATTACGGACACTTGAAACTTTTGTCTCTTTTCTTTCGCTTTATAATTCTTTTGTAAAAAATTGTATGTAAGTGTGTTTAGCGATATTTAAATTCAATTTATAAAATTTGGCTAAATAATAAACTGTGCATGTTAACATACGTACACTTTACGTACATTTTTTCTAAATACAACTTTCAAACATTTACAAACTAGAAAAGGTTCTCAATTCAATTAAATTTGATATGTCATTCAATATGTCTTCGCAATTTTTGTATTTTGTTTAAATTATTTATTTATACAAACAACAAGCCCTAGATATATATTTCCTAACACCTATATTAAAATTCAATTAAAATACAAGGAATTTAAAAAATAACAATACAATCGTCAAAAAAAATCCTCCGCATCATTACGTTTATCGTTACGTTATCTTTTGCGTTCCCAAAAGATATATATTTGTAAAGATATTTGTGATATATATTTGGAATATAATTCTGGAAAAGAATAATAGAGTTAGTTAGTAAAGTAAAATTTATAGATAGTCATCATCCTATGTTATCATCCTAAGAACTATGTTTTTTTTACTGTTGTAATCTAATCAGATATAGGTATGAAAAGCAAACGAAACTAAACAATGCACCTTAGAGTTGAATATATCACAAATAGATATATAAATCCTCAATTTTTTAAAATGACCTGATTTTAGCGTAGCAGAGCCACGCTTTGGCACGAATGGGCTGGCTCGACCAAAGAGACACCTTGGCCTCACAGAAAAACGGTGCGAAATAGCGTTTGCACTGTATTCTCGGGAGAGAGTGAAGATACAGGAGGTCCATTATCCAATCCCTGGTCCCGCCCCCCTCCCCATCCCCCAAAGGCCGGCAATGCACTTGTGACGCCTCTGGTGTTGGGCGGCGGTAGGTGCTTACCAACTGGCAATAAGTTTACTCGTTTGCCCCAACTCCATTAAAAAACCTATCCCTCTTCTGCTCCACGCTATCGGGTAGAGGAGAAAAAAAAAATCACCCATACTAAAAATGCAGAGAATGATTTTAATAACATAAACATAACTATGCAAAATATCATCTTTCTAGCTACAACCGTTTTGAAGGTTAGCCGAGTATCTTATAGTAGTACTTATAGTATACATACAGACAGACGGATGAACATCACTGTTCATCCGTCTGTCTGTATGTATACTATAAGTATTTCCAGACGTGATCTACAGAACCTTAAAAAAGAGTGCTGACAATATTAAATAACCTGAAAAACATGTTATGTGCTATAATATAGCGATATATTATCCCTGTAAGCATAACGTAAGAATACGTCGAGGTATGCATAAGTTATGGGCCAGGCTTGGTTCTGAGCTTATCTGTCCGTAGCACTCGCTAAGATGATGAAGGCAGAAAAACCATGTAAGAAATAGCCGTATAATAGAATGTGAGTGATGATGATGAATGTGAATATGAGTTCACCGTGGAAGAGCTACGCTTCGGCATGAATCAAACCAATGCCTCACAGAAAACCCGTGTTAAACAGCGCCAAATTTACACCGCATAATTTGATTATTCATACTTAATACCCTATACATACCAAAAGCACCGCCCTTCGTCTTTCATCACTTTTTTCGCTTTTTCTAATTAGACGATGGAATTATCTTTAAATAAAATCTCGTGAGTATATGATAATTATATACTGTAAGGGTACTTGTGTACTTAAAAACCTATTACAAGTTTCATCTGAGCATATATTCAAACAATGTCACATAAAATCATACACTCTCCAAGTCATATACATACACTCATTCACAATAATATCTAACTATACAAACTTAATTAAGAATCCACTATTTTAACTATTGGTTCGACCTTTTTGGCTTTGAGAAGTAACTAACTCCCAACACAGGGCTGGCATTATTTTGGGGAGCAGGACTGTACAATGTTTCATAATGCACTTTGTTACAATAAAAATATATTATTATAAACAAATCTTTATATCTACAATTTATATTTAATCTAATGCTAAATACCGGCTTAACAAAACCACTATAGCGTTTTTGTGACAAAGAGGCGTAATACTGACAAAATTCTTTTCATGTATATAAATGTTGGTTTCGAATAAAAACTACGTCAGCATATTTTTGCTCAACTTTATAGCGATGAACATTCACATTTCATATAGTTCTGGTTTTTCCTGGAATTAATTATTCATACATTATGCATACAACTACGTATCTCTTCTACTACAAACTCGCAAAAATGTCATTGGTTTTTATTTTCTTTTAAAATTAATCTCATTTTGCCTCACTAGGAATGTATCCTGTGTTGCTAGAGACTTAATATACAAGTATAGTTTGTCACAACGATTTGTAGATCACACGAGGTAGTTATCTCATGTGAGCAACGAAATTTCAACAATTTGAACAGCAGAAAGCAGAGAGTCGATTGCATAAACCACTGCGCCATTCGTTTAGTACGTTTATACAGACAATAAGAACAACATAAAACAATCTTGTTAGTGTAATCTGAGGTTTATATTCAACATTCAAGGTTTCAAAAAATCCTGTTTAAAATAAATTACGACCCTTACAAATTACAATTTAATTATTAATGTCTCAATGGTTTAGTTAATTATTCCTAGCAGCTAGCATACTAATGAACTACTACAATGAGCTCGAACTTTCTAAGAATACGTCATAAAACGATGTAATTACATTTAATTAAAAAAAAAAGATATTAGGATCCATTTCTAAAACTTACAAATAATAATACATTTGTGTATATACAATGTAGTTTCAGAAAAGTAGATAAGAAGTTTTTAATACCCGAATAAAAAAATAATCACTAAACGGATCACATTTATAGCGTGTCAATTTTAGTTATCTCTTCACGTTGAAGTGAGTCTGACAGCTTTGGGGTTCGGTCACCTATTTTAATCCTGTTACTTAAATCAAGCGGGTATGACATTTTCAGAAGAATCGCCGTTTTTTGAACTGTCTCTTCTCATCTTAGAAATTATATAAAAACGTAGTACGGTGAAATTATTTAAATATTAAAAAGAAAACAAATTCAATTTGAAGAAAGGAAAATCGAGTTAACAGAAATGTAAGCAACTTTCTAATTTTCTGATTTTTTAACTTGCGCAGTCCATGAAGATATCGAGTTTGACCATTGACACGTTCTGTAAGTGCACGTCATCTATAAAATGCCTGATGTTTTACTAGATGCACTAGGTGTCACGAGGAGTCATCTAATGGCCCAGGGTCCATCGAAGTACCAGGACTTTCCTTTCCAGTGTAAACCATACACATCAAATTCATATTATTTACAACAGTGCACAACGCCTAAAGATGTTTTCACTTCAATAATTTATTGAATCATTGAGACAACAACTGCCTCGTTAGTCTAGCGGTTGACGTAGGCGACTACAGATGAAGACATCTAGGGTTCGAGTTCCGGGTCGGGTCAAAAGTTGTCCCTAAATACAAACACTCCTTTGTGCAGGGGATGCATGAAGTCAGAAGAAACGCTTTAACACCCTCTCACAGAATGAATGAGTGTAGTAGATCAACGGGCGGACAAACTCCGATCACATCACTCCCGGAAACATGTAGTGACCCTGAAAAGGCTGCTGAACTTTTAGGATGACATAGATGGAGTATGAAGATGACAAACCCACGTAAAAAGCTAAGTGCGGAAATGGCTCTATAAAACAAACAAAAAAACCTTGCAATTATTTTTAAATTTTGACTTTATTACTTATGTTTATTGCTACAAAAACAAATTAACCGCAAGATTTGACAGCAGAACTTTAAAAGTAACAAAATAAAAACAGTAACAGGAAGAAAAAAATCGTCAAGTCTGACATACAAAAGACATAGTTTTAAATAGAGTAAGAGTTCAAGAATACTAGCAATTATAATAATACCTTATGCAATGCCAGAAAAGGCGCCTATCTCAGCATTTTTCTACGGTCAGAGTATCTGCAGCGCTGGTACCGAGAAAGGGCCCGCACCCAGTGTCCTCGGTCCGTCCGTGTCCGATGGTGTATATTTGTGTAGTGTGTACTATATAAAAATGTAAAATATAGTTATCCGTACACATATGTACATAAATCGCATAAAATAATATATTTTAGGAGAGATAAAGTAAGCGAAGTATTAGCCAATTTTACACCTTCTCAGATTACGGCTCAGCGAAAAACCGAGTTCTGTCATATATAATCAAAATATTATGTTCTTACTTAGTTAAATATTTTATATAAAATACTGAATATTAAACACTAATCAGACTTGTTTTCTTTGATGAGTTTTCGTATGTCTATTTGAATTTAAATAACATTTCTTTTTACCTCAACGAAGACATGGTATCAGATGTTGAAGACTGGCAAACAAAGGTTGCAGAAGCAATTTGATGATAGACCTTTGGCAATTGACCGAGTTCGTCGTCATTAGAACTTTTTTAATTCTTAAACTTTATCTGCTCTTTTAATTTTTTAAATATAGATCAAAGTTTCTACTGTATTAATAATAAATATTACATTAAAGTACGATTATTTTGTGCGAAATAGATTAGGATTTACGTTCAGGCTTATACATGTAGTAAGAAGAAAAAGTGTAAAAAAAAGCTGTAAATCGATTACATATGTAAAAACTTTTGATAGGATTTAAATAGCCATGTGATCTGGGCTTTTTTTTTATTAGGAAACTATTGACTTTTGAAAATCGGCTCAGTAGTATTTACCTTTTGTTTTGACTTTGCCATATACAGATAGCAATTATTTCATTGTAACGCATTTAAGCAAAATACTCTTACATTATTTTCCATTTTCAGTTATCGAATAAATGACGCCAACTACAAGATAACAAAACATCTTATCAATTATGACTTCAGATTCTGAGTAATATAAAGGTGTCAGAGAGTAAGGTCGAGGTTATAGGCTATATGAAGTGTCACTGAATCTAATCTTCATGCGCCCTCTAGTGATCATAAAGTTCTGTGTTACAAAATAAATTTGAGATAAAGTTGCCGTGTTTCATTGGAAAGGGCGTTACTTGTACATTTAAAAAATAATTTAATTATTAAATTTGGACGTGACTTTGTCAGTAAATACTGACAATTTTAATAATTTTGAGATTTCTATGTTATTTAATATATACTTTGCAATTAAATTAATATTATAACGGCACCAAAACATAATTTTAAATAAGAAGAGTAAAAATTAATACTTACTCACGGCCGAAAATTTATGAAAAAAAGCTGTATGAAACAAGTATGAAAAGCCGTAGTCACAGGTTGCTAAAGCGTCGTGGTGTGATTAAGGCTTCATACAGCTTTTTCAGCAACGTTTTCTGTTGTAGTTGGGTTTTAGTCATATTATAGTGGGCCTTGTTCGCTATGAAATAAGTTTACGGGTTATACCACTCGAGGTCCCTGGTAGACTTACGTAATTTGGTTGGGATTAACAAGGTATCGTAACTTTTTATATTAAGCACTAATAAGTCCCACTGTACAACTAAAACTAAAATATATTTTATACTTACAAAGTACTACTGTTGTGGCCTGGCAAAGTGACTCTACTCAGCCTGCTCAAATGCTGATATCACCATACTATTATTTTTTATTATTATTATTATTTTAAAAAGACAACTCCCGCATTAGGAATATAAATTCCTGTGTCGCGGGGATCTTTACAAACATACATGAAATGGACACAAAGTACACCCAGACTTAGAACAACAATTTGTGGATCACACAAAGTGTTGTCCCATGTAGGATATGAACCCACAACACTTGGCGCGTGTAGTCAATAAATACTCATTGCGAATGCAAACAATGCAACAATGCGCCGTAGTGACCCACACTATGGCGGTCTAGTGCTGGTTATGCATCATTGGGCTACTAAATACTTTAATTAATAGAACATATATACACAAAAATATAAGTTTAGTTATTTTGATATTGTTAATTATTGCTGCTGATGATTTGAGTTCATTTCATAAGGTTTTCAAGCGCACTCTTGGACACAATTGCATTAGTGACAGTTCGGTAAAGTTTTCTAATAGCAGTCGTTCAAACGTTAATGAATAAAAACTTTTGGTTGTACGTGACGTGACGTGAAATACTGTATATTAAAATAATATGGCTAGTATAAATCGATTTTCTAGTCGTTATAAGCTGATCTAGTAGAACGAACGAGAGGGATTCTCGCAAGTATTGCAAAAGGAAATACAAACATATTTTATTTGTTAAGAGTTTGATTATTTTAATTCATATCTGTCTAATCTAAAATAAATATATAAGTACCTACGGTACGGTCCGGTACAGGTACCTACGGTGGGGTGTGTGGGGGCGAACCACAATCTTTCGCCCCCAGNGATAGGCTGATGATGATGATGAAGTACCTACGTGAATATCTGTACCTATATAAATAAATATAGAGTATATTATTACAGCATATTTAAATAATTTGAATCTCGGAAACGGCTTCAAGGATTTTCATGAAATTTAGTATACAGGGGGTTTTCGGGGCGTTAAATCGATACAGCTAGGATTAATTTTATTTTTTTTTACCAATAATAAAGGTACCGGTCATTCAAGTACTATATGTATTTGTATATACAGTTAAATGTTGCAGAAGTACAAATCAAAATATTAATAGTCAATAATTTTATATTTTTTTGTGTTTTTTATAAGACTGAGGGCAGTAATAATATTTTTACGTACAGACACAAAACGTTATATTCTCAAAGGTTTTGGCTGATGTCTTTAATGATTGGCTACAATTCTAAAGCTAAGTTAAATTTTCCTTGAGAATAGCCTGGTGGACAGGGAGAGTTCCGCCGTCTCCTTGGCAAGCATACTTGCTCGCAGAAAGAAACGGCGGAGTTCAACGCACTCTCGCTCTGCAATATGGACGCAATCATCAAGAGAAGTGTGGTGTGTATGAGATGAGGAATTATGATAAATTGGGATAAGGAAAACTGAAAAGGGATGGGAGCGATGACTTGGGCTGGAGACTAGAGACTATCACTCTAGAATACTGCAATTTCTGCTGCAACTCTTGGAGTCTTGTTAGACTTCTTTCCATAATAATAAATTAAAATAATTTTCGACTTATAGTATACTAGGCTGAAAAGTTTCCGACCATAACAACAGTTATCTTGGGATGTATAATGTATATAAAATACAACTTCTACCACCAACGCATGAAAAACCATAATTATATCGTTCCCTTGTTTACTGCCTTCAAAGCCAGTACCGTGCCACTTTAATTGATATTATCACGAGTTATGTAAATAATAAGCCGTTAAGAAAATTTTTAATCAAGAATTAGATTACGGTACTGCTTTGTATGAGATGGATTATTTTGAATTAAAAAGTAAAATATTGTATTAAAAAGTTTTTTTCTACCAACTTTAGATACGCTAGTCTCTGTAGTGTAATGAAACACTTCTAATGTTGGATATGAATAAGTAAAATGTCAATAAAGGTGAGCACCGATTGACGGAGTTGAGACGAAGAAATTAATTCTGAAATAATTAATATGCAACCAAAAGTTCTTCAGAATTCAACTGTATTCCGTGCAACGTAATAGAACCAACTATTGTCTATTTTTTGACATTGACTGCACATTAGGTCTGGTAGGCCAGTAGGCCAATTGGTCACCATGCCGCCGCGCTTTTCTACTGCGCCAAGAGTTCTGGGCTTAAATCTCAAATGGGACAATACTTTGCGTGATCCAAATTAAATATCCCGCTACACAGGATGATTTGTTTGTTTGTTTGTTTTACCGGGCCATTTCCGCATAATCAGGTTGCGGGCTGATCTTTTTGATGCTACTGGAACTGCACTTTTTGTTTGACTGCATCCTTCATTGTTTTTTCATTGTGTTTTGTGTTTCTCTTCGGTATAGGCGCACAGCCTAGTTAAATTTATTACACCAACGTAGACATCGCAATATTGATATTATAAGTTTTGGAAATATAGTTGCAAAATAGTTTGTACAGTGATCCCTTCCCTTAGGAGATTAGACTAGACCAGACTGAAACATAAATCTTATCTTTTTCCTTTAATATTTAAATAACTGCAAACATATTTGGCTAGCTTCTGTCCGCGGCTTCACTCGCGTTAGGTTTGATTTTCAGTGAAAGAATGAATGTCAAACACAATAATAAAAAAAAAACTATAAAACATCTTTATAGACAATATTCTGTAATTCAGTCTAATTCAGGTGCCAAAACCACGCAACTATTGAACTTACTCGTGAGCAAGATACGTCATCGCAAAGTGGATTTTGAGGGGAAACTGCAATCTTTCGAATTGAAACGGAAGTCGGCAGTCGAGAGGAGTTCCAGAAACTCAGAGTCACCTTTAGGGCGGGACGCCGACCCGCCTTAGACGGTACCCATCCCGGCCGTACCCGAAATGTCACCTGTCCCGAGTCGTTTGCAGCGACTCTAAGACGATGATTAGGGAACTGGCGACCTCTGCAGCATCCCCTCCGTCGCCACCTTCGAGTGGGATCGGCCCTTTCCCGATCACGCTCTGCGAACTCCTTCTAGAACTTAACGTTCTCACAGAAGAAGACCGCGGCTTCCCATTACTCACCACTCGCTAGCATTGCCCCGGTCAATGCTTTCGGTGACAGGTTTCGACGAATCTGTCGGACCAGGAATCGACACTCGGACTCCAACGCAAAGCAGTCCTCCAGTGTGTGCTGGGCTGGCAAAGTGCTGTTTATTTGATTCAGATTCTCACTGAAACAACCGTGCCCGGTGAGAATTTGAGTCAATCGGTATGTGATACATTTGGTCCTCCCTATCCAAGCTTCGAAGCTCCGCAGAACGGCACTGAGAACGCAATAGCTAGCGCGGTCCTGTATTTCGAGCAATGCTTGCCAAGCCCGTGTAGTGCTAGCGCGTGTACGTGTCGTCGTATCATTCCGGGTTCATGGTCTAGCGCAGTCTCTTCGTACTTCATTGTTAGACCTAGTAATTTTGACGTATCTGCGGTTTCTAATTGAGTGTTATTGTATGTTGTGTCAATGTTTATTGGGATATTTTAATATTATCTAAATTAAATAGTTTTTGTTGATAAGAAAACTTCTTTAGTAGCGTTGATTACTTTTAGGTTGAACTAAAATCCTGGAACTCGCGTTATCGACACCGACCACTTTCCATGAGCTATGTGTACTTTTTGTGTTATCGCAAGGCGTCATTGTCACTACATGCTTCCGACGATACGATTCACAAGTTACTTAATTTCGACTTATATCGGCAGTCCCAGAAACTGTCCTGCATTTTTATTGTAGTTTAATCACTCAACAAAAATTTTAATAAACATATGGTGTCCTGAAGAAGGTTGTTGTTTGGATGTTTTTTGCTCGAACACGCATTATGGGAAAACGGCTACACCGAGAAGATCGAAGGTAAGTGTTTAAAAATATTTATATCTGTAATAACACCAATTTAAGTATATAAGTGAATAGCTTCTAAAACACTCACAGCTACTAGATTGTTCATCTGTGTAATTAAGTGTTGAACCACCTGCCAGCCTATTGGCTTTATTATCAAGATAAACACTAACACTCTTAGTAACTTCTATTAAAATGTCTCAACTCACTGACATCTGGGTGGTTCAGAGCAGTCTGGAAGACAGCTTCTCTAAGAGAATGGCTGAGCTGGAAGTACAACTGAAGACCGGAAGAAACTCGAAGAAAACCGTTGCACGAGTCTCTGAGGAGCTTAGGGCATTCCGAGAACTGATTTCGCAATGCTGGGTCTGCTCTGCAAGCAGATCAATGAATGTGGCAAAATGGAAGATGTTATTGAGACACGCCAATGACGCAAGCCACTTTTGTTTCTTGGAGTGCCTGAGGCCATCAAGGAGAAATGTAGTAAGACCTTGCTGAATATACTTACCCAATGTCACAACTTGCTATTGCATTGATTCCCCATTTAAGGATCGTCGTCCTCCTATACCAATTAGGTTCTCTACAGCGGAGACTCGAGCTGCTGTGTGGAAAACAAAGACTACGTTAAAGGCTTCCGGCATCACGGTAAGAGAGTTGTTAACTAGAACCCGGCAGACGGCTTTTAGTATTGCCAGGCAACATTTCGGCGTTTCGGCTTGCTGGACACAGGATGGCACATTATCGTCAGGCTTTTGATAGTAGCTGTCATAAGATAACATCACCAGCTGCTGGGGCCTATCATTGCAAAATACCCTAAGAAAACATCACCGCCCAAAGCAACTACGGGCTCAACCACTAAAAGTTCGCGGCGACATTCTTATCATTATTTTCATCATTTATGGATTAAATCCCTCGCAATTAAGCTAACAGTATCACTTTGCATTTGCATTATCCAAAACATGAACATTCTATTATTTATTTACATTTTATATACCTTTTCGTTAAATTTTATTGTATACTTTTTTTGACAGTTGACTTCTACAGTTACATTTGTCATCTGTATTCACGTTTTATTTTACGTTCGGATACGCTCAGAAAGTATTGTTGCGGGAGTATTACTGTTTATTCTTTTGAAATAGGTTTGCTATTTTTTTTGTTTATAATTCTATTTCTTTTTTGAAAGTGTCCTAACTTTTCAATGGACCCTTATAATTTATTGATTTTGTTTGTGTGCCGGCTGTTGGGCGGTGTAAAAATACGACCTGGTAACCCCAGCTTATTTGGCTTTGATATCCTATTGCATATTTATTTTTTTAGACAGTAATTATTTTATTTATTTCATGTGTATATATATAGATATTACACGCCGAAATGTTGCCTGGCAATACGGCAGCAGTGTATTATTAGTATTCGTGCTAATGATTCGACCAACACGCTGGCATTTTTCTAGCCGGCATTCTATCTCCCCTCTTATTCTCAATATTTATTAACCTCATTACTCAAGAACATTGGAATGCGTATCACATATATACAGACTATCTTCAAATGTATTCACAGACAAGAGTGGAAGACATAACGCAAGCTATCGACGTAGTCAACAGGGATTTAGAGCTCATAAAGTTGTGGTCGACTAGATGTGGACTATCGGTTAACCCAACAAAATCTCAGGCGATAATAGTTGGCAGCAAACTAATAATGAGTAGACTAGATAACGCCTCAATCTCACCGATCGTGTTTAATGGTTCAGTTATTCCGTTCAACCCCGTAGTTAAAGATCTGGACTAACTCATCGATTCGACCTTTGATTGGCGAGTTTAAATTACCTAAGTTAGCCAAAGAGTTACTGGAAACCTGCGAACACTTTATCGTCTCAAGAACTTCCTGCCTACTAACATCAAAACTACTCTCATGCAGTCTTTAATTATTGCAATTATTGACTATGGTGATGTATGTTATTACGACCTGAATGCAGATCTTCTCAATAAACTAGACCGCCTCATTAATAACTGCATTCTATACATCTTTATTCTCCGGAAGTTCAACCACGTGTCTGCCCTACGTTGCCAATGCTTCTTTTATGTCCTTCTCACAACTTTGACCTTATGAACTCTACGTTCTTTGTCCGAACGGTACAGCTCTGGAATGCGCTCCATTGGAAATCAGGATGTCCACAAACCGTTTTACAGTTAAAAAGAAGGTGCATGAGCTCCTTCTTAACAAACTGGCAGAAACTACTAACCGATAATTGGTATAAATCCAAGTTAATAGTATACATCCAAGTAAAATATTTATGTATGTATATATTTATGTGTGCATATAAGTCATATGTATCCTATGTTTATGTATGTTTAAGTATTTCTTTCATTCTTTTGTGTACTGTTTGCAGTTAGTTTTACACGGAAAACTCTGTGCACCACCTACCTTACAAGATTTCTACAGCACCCTAAGGTTGACTGGAAGAGAATGCCTTGGGCATTAAGTCCGCCATTGTACAATAGGGCATAAAGTTTTAAATAAATAAATATATATATAAATAAATTTAGATGAAACTCAGGTCAGAATTAGGATATTAGTTTTTTTTTACTCGACTGCATAAAAGTACCCATAGGGTGAGCATATTATTAATTTATTATAATGACGATGATAGTTCATGATATTTCATGTCCATAATGTTAAAATTTAAAACCGATGTCGTTTTTGTTACAAGTGGCCAAAAGTCTTCTAAGTGATACCCATAATGTTCTGAAGACTCTATTAGCCCATTTTATCTCTTAGAGGGCTGATTATTGTAAAACCCTGAAACAGCTATTTATTTTTTTATGGAATTGGTGGCAAGCGAGCAGACGTATCGCCTGATGGTAAGCGATTGCCGCCGCTCATGGTCACCCGCAACACCATAGGCGTCACAATTGCGTTGCCGGCCTTGGGGGATGGGAAGGGGGACGAGTGGAAGGGTTGGATTATGGGCCTCCGGTATCCTCACTCACTCGTTGAAACACAGCGCAGGCGCTGTTTCACACCAGTTTTTCTGTGAGGCCGTGGTATCACTCTGGTCAAGCCGGCCCATGCATGCCGAAGCGTTGCTCTCCCATAGTACAAATTTTTCCATGGTATTTAGTTACAGCATAAACCTAACGAAGTTTCAAAAGGAAAGACCTACACTATCTTGGTGCTTCATACAAACTTTGAACCCCCTTTTTACCTTTTTAGGAGTTGAGTTTTGAAAAATTATTTCTTATCGCACGCCTACATCATATAGCTGTATATGTGCCAAATTTGAGCGCCATCCGTTCAGTGGTTTGAGCTGTGCTTATAGATCAGTCAGTAACGGTTGCCTTTTATGTACATAAAATATTTCAAGGACTATGAGGGTTATTAAAACAGAAAATTGGATACAGGATGTAGATCAATTTAACGGTATAGTATAAAGTCGTTCAGGGAAATATGGTATGCACGCTAAACTTAGTGGGAGAGTGATCGATGGATGACAAGCCGTCAATGGCTTTTTATTAGTAAAGAAAATCTCCAGTGCCAATTAATATTAAAATATTGATCGAGCATAGTTGTGTTATTTAAATTTATTTATAAGATAGTTTTTTGAAACCAAGAATTTTTTTTTTAGTTTTATCACATTTGCCGCTTCTACTGTCTTAGGTATTGACAGATATTCGATTGGTTTCAAGTCTTTTGAAACTGTCAGACTGAATCTTTTTACTAGATGATATTACTAGAGAAGATCACGACTGCGGTCAAACAACAACGGTCTTTATCGGTCATAGAGAAGTCCAATGGTCGGTAGTGAGAGATCAAGCCCGATGTATTGTAGAATTAAACTATTTTACCAACTCCTCAGTTTTTGTCAAGTTTTCCCCAAACAATAATAATAAATCTCTTTGTTGGAAGAGGGAAGTTAAGCCGAGATTTCAATGCAATCAACAATGCTGTTTTTGCAAGATATTTTTGTAAAGACACTTGTAAAATGTTAGTTTTCTATTCGTTTTACATTTTTTAAGCGTGAGTAGTCATGTTTTTATTCTGTAATACCACATGTTTTATTTGTCCAATATTATTTAAATTGCCTAAAATTGGTTGAAATGCGGAATATCAAAAATGAAGTCTACCAAACGATTCTTGCGGATTTAAACTGCTTTTAAAACTTTAAAACCATGACATCTCACGGAAATGGGAATATTTTCCACTTTAGTGAGATACGATAGTAACATTTAATTTGAACAGAGTTTGAAAGGAAAGCTGAATTTGTAAGCAATATATTAATCATACGTTTTCAGTTCAGTCAGAGTGATACTGTTATACTATATAGAAAACTATTGTTTATCAATACTCACTATTTATAGAATGAATAAGTTTATTGGAAGCCCAACCAACTTGGGGGTTGGGGTGGTAAGATCCGTTATGGAAGATTTTCTTGAGAGGCATCACGAAAGCCTCTCATACCAGCTGACAAGGTGATTACTAGGAAAAGATGCTTTAGAGAGCACCTGTAACTAAGCCGCAAGGAGCCGACGCTTGAGTGCCACCACTGCGATGGCCAGACCGTGGGCACGGCATTCCACTGGCAAAATGTCCAGCGTGCGGCGAGCCGAGGCGTGATCTCGTGACGGCCAACAGAGTGGTCTCTCGTCAATCTCATTCTCTCTCATCTCTCGTTCGGTAACATGAATGCGGCCATGTTGCGGAGCGAGAACGCGGGGAACTTTGTCGCTTCTTTCTGCCAGCAAGTTATGCTTGCGAAGGAGATGGGGAGAGTTTAGAACTCTCCCTGTCTGCCAGGCTTAGGAACAGACCAGGTACCGTAGATGACTCAGGCGCCGGATATCGCAAAACTATCGCGAGCCTGAGAGCGCAAGTCTGGGAGCGACAGGTTAGGCTGGTGGTATTGGTCTCAATAAGGTTAAATTATTTTAATTACTAAGAGATGTTTCTTAAAATACTAATGATGATGAATGATTGATTATCGAATAATTGTATAATAATTGGTTTTGGAACATTTCACAAATAGCATGTAAGATTACATACAGTAAAAGTAATATATCACACCTCACATCTGCTACATTCATTTAGACGAACATGAAATTCATATATGACATGAAAAATGAAACGAACTAGTATATTGTTCTTATCAGGACATATTATATTTATGCATAAATAAGTTTTGTAACGTAACAAGAAGTTAAAAATAAAAATATTACAAACATAAAACTTATGGTGTAACTATCAAATCAAAAAAGAATAAGTTAAAAGTGATTTGAAATTTATAGATTTTTTTTTCAAATTTCAGAAAAATATTATGTTACCCTCCCCAGATTACAAAAGAAACCCATATGGAACGTAACTAACCAATAATATGAAACCGTTTATAATTTAAGTGTGCGTGACAACCAACAGCGTCACGCACAGATGTACGTGTCCCTAAGGTGACGCTGGCAGAATGAGGCGGCAGGGATCCATTCGAACCATTCCTCGGAGCACTCCTTATAGTAAATGCAGTAGAGGATGCACAGTGAAGCCATACCTCTACGCAGCATCAGAGAGTCTAGCCGGATTGAAATGGTTCTTGGCAATCGACGATTCAAGTCGCTCTCCGTTGAATGCACTTCAGAGGGAGGAGCTAGTATTATTGGTATATTAAAAATTGCATTTCTCTTTAATATTTTTTATTTATATACAAATCAAAATATTAGCAACCTTCATTTTATACTATCTTTACACATATAATAGAAATTCATTTGTCGCATAACAACAAACGACGACAACCTGCAAAAATCATAAAATTAAAAGTAATATAATTTTGTGACAATTTACCACTTGTTAAATATGATACCGCAAAGCGGCATTTTGAACATAAAATAAAAAATCACTAGTGACGTAAAGCTATTCAATGATTCTTGAGGCTCATAAAACAAGCACAGTTTAAAAGGATCTTCCTATAGTATACTCGTATGCGTGCTTAAGTGGACAATAATCCCCTTTGGGGTCTACGAATTTTATGAAATATGTGATTTTTACTGCCAAACTTATCTTAATTTCTCACTTTTTCCACTAAAAAACCTAACTGTAGCACGGTTAACATTTTCCTTATAAATAAATCTTAAATCTTTTTAATTATTCCACAGCAGGCCGATTACTGCTTTGATTTTAACTGTCCTTTTTTTATATTGGCTAAAGAGGGTTAACAATTATTTGAGGTTTTTGATGAATTTATCTTTGATCTGTTTTAAACGGTTAGCTTAGATAATACAATTCGTACTTGGCCGGGGATAACGGGAACATAGAGATGTTCCACCCGTTTGAAAATCGGAGATAGCGGCGACTGTTCTACGGATCCGATCTTAGAACACCGGGCCCGGGACGGATACCTGAGTGCTGGCCCGAGCTCTCGGCCGTATATCGGACTGCCTCAGGAAAGTGTTGGACACTAGCGTGTGGACGCTTCCCTGAGTGCTGCAGAAACGGAAGCTGATCCTGCTCAAGAATGCGGACCGGCCATTGTATTGCTGGACGAGTTAAACTGTTTGAATTTGGTCTCCCGCGTAAAGAAAGAAGATATACGGAAAAACATTTGTCAAGGACTACGTTTAAAGAGGTGATAGGATCGTAAAGATAGCTAGTTTTTTTGTTATAATTATATTTCTTGTGCCATAAAGAAATTATAAATGTAAACAGTAGCGTTGTCGAATTTTGTAAAAAAAAAAGATTTTTAAATATAATCATTTTTTTTCTTGTGAATTAAAATATTCTTTTCTAAGTTAAAAATATGGGACCTATCATGGCTTGGTATTTAGTATCTGCACCAAGCTATAATAAAATAAATAAGCTTCTCTCTCAATAAAAAAAACAGATAAACCACCGTTTATTCAACATGATCGTTGCGGTATTTTTTTTTTTTATATTTAAGCTGCCAAAATGACTCTGCCCTGCCTGATGGAAAGCATGAGCAGAATCCAAGAGTGGTGGTCACCATCCTCAATGCGAAAAAGAACAATGCAGCATGGTGACCCACACTATGGCGGCCTGGGGGGAAAGGGGATGGTGAGTGGGATAGGGGGCGTTGGATTGGGGTATGGGCCTCCGGTATCCTCACTCACTCGATGAAACACAGCGTAAGCGCTGTTTCACACCGGTTTTCTGTGAGGCTGTGGTATCACTCCGGTCGAGCCGGCCCATTCATGCCGAAGCGTGGCTCTCCCACGGTATGTATGGGGTCCTAACGACCTAACCCAAATTTTAAGTAAGTTTTTATTGATAGAACCTTAGCTATTTTATAATTTAGGCCTGTTTCTAATACATATTTCTTACGCATGATTCTCTTTCTGCACGATCATCTTGGTAGTCGATGTTTGATCGACAAAAAGGCTGTTAAAATATTAGATGGTGGCTAAATACCTCCTCACTAATTTATTCGCCGGGCAGCGGTTATCATTTACCAGCACCTGCCTCCTCTATACGTTTACGCCCCCTCCTTCTAAAATAAAACTTATATTACTTATATACTTAATACTTCATTAGAAAAATAAACTCTAACATTTGAAAATTGTATATTACTCTCTAGCTTATGCTAGAGATATAAATTGTCTAGTACGAGTATTTAGCTGAATTTATGTAGTAATAAGTGTAATCCAAACGGGAGTTTTATTTTTTATACGATCCTATTAAGCTAAGCGCCCTCACATTTGTAGCACCCTTACATACCATTAATTATTCAATTGTATAATATTTGCGTATAAACTGTTCATCTCAGTTTTCCAGTCAAATTTGTATTAGAAATTGGATTGAAGCTCATTTTCCTGATATTTTACTTATCTTTAATTTAACGAATTACAAAGCAAGGATATGTTTAGTACTCCGTTTTGAATTTCAAAACAAAACAGATTTCACGTTTAGCTTACTAAACGTAAACATTTTCATAAAGTTGTTGTTTACAGCCGAAAATATAGATCAAAGACTAGACATCTGTGGGCGGGAAATTAGGAACGTATTTTTATATGTGTTATCGCATATCGCAACGTGTTTATTGTTCCACCTGCCTTAAAAATCTTTGAAGGAAATATTTTTTTAGATATTTTAAAATGTACGTTCTGTATTAAATAAAACTATATTTAAAGTTTGATAATAACAGAAATACATAACGATGAATTTAAATATTTTTTTAATGTGTTATCACAAGTATCATGTTTATTTAAGAATGCCATCATCTTGAGATGAGGGATAGGAAGATTCCTAGATTTTATTATTCAAAATATTATTTGGGATGGGATAGGAACGATAGGGTAGAAACTAGGAGGGCTTAACTGGTAGTACCTGAATATGAAAACTGTGTATTCATGGACCAATACTACGTTCAAAACTTTCAAGAAATGAGTATACTCCTTTTTAAAAGGCAGGCAACGCAGTTGTGACGCTTCCGGTTTTGCGAGTATCCACGGGTGGCAGTAATCGCTTACCATTATGTTATCTGGCTGCTCGTTTGGCCCCTGCCCCATAAAAGTAAAATATAACAGTTTTTCTACGGAGCGACTGACATTGGACCTCCGCAACTATGACGGCGAACTGAAATCGAAGGTTGTGAACTAGTTGTCTGTATACTGGCTTATCAATAACGAATACTAACTGACAACCGAAACCGACGGCTTAAAGCTTCGAAGGCGTGAAACACCGCCACAAATCATCCTCCTGGCTGTTATTAGGCATTTCTTGTAAGAAAAATCAAATAACACTTTTTGGCTCAACACGGGAATCGAACACGAGATCGTTGATCGGCAGTTGCATAAACTAGCAGCATAACTTCAGCCGATAAATAGTTCATTTACCAAAAAATACTTTGTAAAACCTTAAAGAGGCACTTCATTTATTCGAGAATAATTCTCGGGATGTTTAAAATAGAATTATATTAGCTATTTTATTTACCGCAATCCTACAATTTCCACTTTACTTCGCTAAACCAATTTACTTCAGATGTTGGTAGTATGCAAACCACAGGATGACTGTTTGCAAAGACTTAACAAAATTTACTTTATCGGTACAAGGTTTGAACAAGCTGTCTCAAAGTGCCAACCAAAATTCAGTGAGATATATGTACTTGAAAATTCAATAACAGAACAGAGCATAAAATGATTATATGCTAACAACTTGGAGAGGTTACGAATATTAAACCCTGTCTTTTGAATTCCTGGCTCCCCCTCATGGAAACACATACTTTTTCCTTATAGATCTTTTTTTCATTATTAATGAAAGAAAGAATAATAAAATGAATGAACATTAGAAATTAAGTAAAACTATAGTGTGGGCGTGCGTGTGCGTGGGCATGTCCGTGTGCGTGTATGTGCGCGTCTACGTGTGTGTGTGTGTATGTATATGTGTATGTGTGCATGGATTTGTGCATGTATTTTATGTGTTTGTTTGTTTTATTTTATTTTATTTTATTCGGGAAGCTTACAGCTATATTTATAATGTACACATAGTATTGCTTCTCTATATACCAATCAAAAACTTCCGCATGTAGAAAGAAGACAGTGCTGTAAAATGTAATTATAACAGTATTATTACAGAATAAACCGTAAAAAATAAAAAAACATACAAGAATCGATAACAGTACGGAACAATATCAGACAATTTTCTACGGCAGAAAAGAGGCAAGAGATGAAGTTGAATGCATTGTTGTTCATAATCAAGATGAGGTAATTTAAATTTAAAGCCTAAATATTGAATAAACCGATTCTGAATTCTTTCTATATTATTACTGTAGATATTATAACAAGGATTTCAAATTTGACTACAGAACTCCACGTGGCTGCGTACATAGGCATAGTAAAGTATTTTTATTTTTTTCATATGTTTAACAGATCTGGAGACGCGAGGTTGTATAAGGTATGATTATGTATGTTTAAATCGTCATTTAACAATTTTAAGGAGGGCCCCTATTTTGTCATTGCTAAACATTAGAAGCCATTCTGTAATTTTTCTTGTTATATCAATAAAATGGAAACATAACAAGTTGTCCTTGTTATATCAATAAAATGGAAAAAGTATTTTAAGCTTTCAAGTTAAGCCGTCTTTCCCAGTCTTAATGAACAACTAAGTATTCACTGACAACTTTTGTTTTTTTTTACTTGTGGAAACCCCCTTGGGCCTTCACCCAACCTGGGCTTGCGGCGGGGCGGTGTGTCGAAATCGAACCGACTAAAACCACACACGCCTGAGACGGGAGGGATCCAGGAACTGCTTTATTACGACATCCAGACCCCCTCCCAGCGCCTGCCCGCACTGAAGCTGGCTCCTTTTATTGGTAAAACTCTCAGTTGAGGCAACATACGGCACACGCGTAACGTTACCCCCTCGCGGGGAAAACCCGTCTCGCCCATCCGCGGCCACACTCAGGGCGGCATGAGGCGCTGGATCAGGTCCAAGTGGAGATCGTCCTCCCGGGCCTTCTCAGCCGCCTCCTTCTGCGAGATGACTTCCTCGCAGATGGTCGCAACCACGGTAAAACTACTCTCGCCGTCGGCCATGGAGCGTGCGACGGCTGGCAGCGTGAGTGAGGACCCGACGCTGCGGCGCCCAAGCGCGGCACACCGCCAGCGTGTGCTGGGCCGAGTCATCACTGCAGTCGCAGTGGTGGCAGGCGGGACTCAATTCCCTCCGCGCGACCGAGTGCAAGTGCTTCCCGAAGCAAACGTGCCCGGAAAGCACCTGAGTCAGTCGGAAGGAAAGGGCCCTGTGCTGCCGCCCTGCCCACTCGAGGATGACCGGCAGGAGCGCCTCCACGGTGGCGAAGCCAGCACTTCGAGCCTCCAGCCGCGAAGACCAACGAGCCATCTTGGCTCGACGGGCGGCTTCACGTCACTCGCGTACCTCTTCAGGCGGAGGGCGAACGCCACTCTCCACCCGGATTCAGCCACCCGTCGATAAACTTCGGCGAGTACTTCCGCCACCAAATCCCTCAGGGGTATTCCGGCCGAGGCGCACGCCGCCTCCATCGACACCGTGTGGTATCCGCGTATGGCTCTGACACCCTCTGAGGGCGCCAGAGGTGTGCCTTATTCTGGGCGGTCAGAGCCAACACCCACAACGGTGCGCCGTACAGTGCCATCGACCGGATAACCCCCGTGAAGAGGCTTCTCGTTGCGGCGCTGGCTCCACCTAGATTGGGCAAAAGTCGCCCTAGGGCGGAGGCAGTGCCGATCAGCTTGGGAACAAGCTGTCGTAAGTGCTCGTCGAAGAGCCACCGACCGTCGAGGATCAGGCCCAGATATTTCATCTGGACCCGAACCGGTACGAGAACCGAGTTGATTACTATGGAGGCACCGGGGGGAGGCCCACGACAGGGCCCATGGAATAGTAGGGCCTCTGTCTTGTCCAGGGCCACCCGCAGGCCCAGCGCCTCGATGCGCCCGACCACCAAAGAAACACCCCTGGTGGCCAGGCACACCGCCTCCTGGAAGTTCGCCCCCCGGGCTGAGTTCGCCCCTGGGCTGTATACACTGACAACTAATTTAACCTTCGAATTCAGTTCACCCTTAGGATTGCGGGGGTCGGATACCAATCGCTCTGTGTAAAAACTGATATTCAGGTAAAACCGGTTGAACTACTAGCCGAGCTCAAATAATCTTGGAAATAATAAAGTCTAGGAAGATGATAATTCTGCTTCCACTCTGTCTATGTTCCTTCTGCGCCTTCGCTATATCTGAATGTGCTTAATGTAGAACTTTTTATTTTACCACAATACCTACCAGCCGACATATCTACACCATGGTATACTGTCCCTTAGAACTGTGAAAAAATCAAACTTCTAAACCAATGCAATTTAAAGATACAGTCGTTTATGCTGCAAACTTGTGAACTGAGAATCTTGAAATGTGGTACAAAGTAATGTCATATAGCACAGATAAAGTGAAAATTGCGAAAAGCATTTCTTTTTTTTTGTTACTTCATATAATATGTCTACAAGTTTGTACGAAATAATCAGTGCGCGAGTCCGACACGCACTTAACCGGTATTTCATCTATGTAAATGGAAATCCTAAAACTCAATATTATCGATGCTTTAGCTTTATTAAATTCAAATGAATAAATATAATTAAAAGCTTTGAAACGTTACGCTACTTATCTATCTATCTAAAAAATCTTTACTTAAATTACTTACGTTAAAAGTAACAGTACAAAATTGTAAGTCTACATATTTAGGGAGCAATAGCTGACATTAAGCTAAATTAATATTAAATCTCAAGACCTTTCTAACTGAAAACTTATAACCGATATGAGAAAACAATGTCTTATAGTCATGTGATAAGACATTTTTGCTTCCATTATTTGTTATAGTTTCTAAATTAATTAATTGCACGCAAGGCCAGGAAAAAGAATTACGGGTTTTAATTAGAAAATAAGTTAGTAGTAGAGAAAAGAAGTAACAAATTAATATTAAATAAATAAATAAATATTTTCGGACATTTTAACACACAACGTCATCTAGTTGTCAAGCAGAGCTTGTACTTATATTATTCTTAATGCGCGGGAATCACCACCAATAATTCCGAAATTCAAAGGTATTTTTTATGTTATAGTGGTCAAACGAGCATAAACGATTACCGTTGCCCACGGATACCCGCAATACCAGGGGCGTGACAAGTGCGTTGCCGCCCTTGGGGGACGGGAAGGGGGATTAGGGGAAGGGTTGGACTATGGGTCTCCGATATCTAATAATAATTAAAATTAATATATCAAGGAAAGTAAAAGTTTCCAAGTTTGTCGATTTTAATGTTATGTAATAATATCTTAATCCATTCTAATACTATTAATACGAAAGTAACTGTATGTTACTAGTAACACCGATGTCAATTACTTTGATCCTTGAAGAACAAAGGCTTCATCGCGAAAATCTCATACGCGGGCAACGCGGTGGACAATAGCTAGTAATTACGTAATGCTCAAATTGTTTTAGACTTTATTGCTTATTTAATTACATACCGAAGTATTTAAATCGGCATTTATAGGCACCTTAAGACATATTGGTTCTCTTACCTACCTCGGTGGTTTTAGCGTATGCGATTGCTGTGCTTGAGGTCTCGGTTTGATTACCAGGTCGGGCCAAATGTTTGTATTATCTACAAATATTGGCTCCGGAGTTTGGGTTTTTTCTATATACAATATGTATATATTTACAAAAAAAGTATACATGTATTTATATCCGTTGTCTAGTACCCTTAAAACAAGCTCTGTTTAGCTTGGGACTTGATGGCCTTGTGATGTTCAAAATATTTGTTTATTTATTTTTACTTGGCATTCAGCGTGGCAATTTGCTACACTTTTCTTTAAATACCAACTTGTTTATTTTATTTGATTAAAATACAACATTTAATTCAAAGCAATAGTTTCATTATTCATTTGAAGATGACAAATTTGTAAATGATCTATACTTGGACTTCTAAAAGAAGTCATATTAAACTTGTACCGAATATTATCTAAATAGAATACAAAACAATAGAAGGACGGTATTTAGAACGCTATTTCAATTTAACTGTCTATTTTATAATCACTGAAAAGGGTTTCTACGGTTCGAGGGTTTCTAGGTACTGTATTGAAGGACGTATCGGCGTTATTTAAAAGGTAATGTAGCGCAATGTGATAATCTTACAGCTATAGCCCCTTTTTCTGTAGGCTAATGGCGCGTGTTATTGAGACGAAGGGCTGGAATACCTAGAAATATTGTGACCTTATTTCAGACGTCACAGCAGTTTATCGACGCTAATGGTATGTACTGGCTAGGCTACCTTAAAGTGCTTAAAGCTGAGTCACCGACTTTTCCGGGGTTTTTTTAGGAAATTAATTCTATACATTATTCTTTATGGCATATTTTGATTGAATTTAAGGGAAATGAGGAACAAAACTAAGGATGAATCAAAAACAAGCTCTGAAACGAGCTCCACATGGTTTTTTTGTACGACTATTACCGCCAACCGTGGACTCCCGCTACACGAATGCGTTACCGGCCTTTGGGGGATGAGAAGGGGATAGAGAAGGGGTTGCTCTCCCACGGTAGGATGACGGAGGTGCCATTTTACAGCAAAACATTATTGTGTCAAAATATGATGTTGATCAATCAGTGCAGAGATTTTCGAATTTTTGAAATAGATACAAACCAAATTTATATATATCTGTACATACATACACACACATACATACATATATATTTGCGTAAAAATACACATATTCACAGCATACCCTGACTAATGACCATCTTAATGAAGATGCATAATGTTCATAAGCCATTTTTTTTAATGCGTTTATTGTTCGCGCTTGTCTGATTTTCACCGGCAATGCATCCCACAAGCGTACAGCTTCAACAGTGAAAGACTGGTCGTAAAATTTTATGGAATGCAGAGGCATGTCCCGTCTTAAATCTTCAGATGATCATAGACATTTTTTATGTGT
The DNA here is from genome assembly GCA_003709505.1 of Hyphantria cunea. NCBI lineage: Eukaryota > Metazoa > Arthropoda > Insecta > Lepidoptera > Erebidae > Hyphantria > Hyphantria cunea. The sequence goes on from PKRV01001490.1 coordinate 1,401,232, forward strand.
AGATGTAGAAGGGAGCTCTGGAATTGAAAAAAATGATGTAGAGAAAAATAAGCATATCAGTATTCCGGCGGGAGCGACTTGGAAGCCACTTGAGCAATGGATAGAAATTAGAGACGTTATCATATTTTCGGGGGCCAAACACGAACCGTATACAGAGATTTTGTAGACGCTCAAGCTCATCAAGATGTGCTTCAGTGATATTCAGTATAGTTTAGTCGAGAATCAGAAATAGTAGTGCTTGTGCAAGTGTAGCCCTAGTTGCAATCGGAAGAAAATCGTGTAATCTTTGTAGAGACTAGGCAGAAGCAAATATCTTTCGACTGACCTCTTGTATCTGTGAACCCTAAGATAAGGTATTGTCTATGTAGATCCAGAAATTTTCGACATTAGTACTGATCTCAAGGGTAGTGGCACCAAATTGAATTTGAACTAATTGTGTCCAGTTAATTCTCGAAACCATTCTGAAACTGTTAATAACACATACCTGCGTCTTAACAGAATTAACCTTGAGTCTATGATTATGACTCCATTCGCTAATGCGACGCAGGTAGCATTAATAGCATTGAACGCCTCTGGTAAAGAGTTGATCGGCGCTTGAGTATATATTTATAAATCGTCTGCATAAATATGGTAGAAGGCATTTAATTGATCAGAGATTGAGTTTATAATAACAGCTAAGAGTAAAGGAGATAGAACGCCACCCTGTGACACCACACCCACACCAGCAGAAATACTGCACCAGGAAGACGCCGAGTCTTCAATGCCAATACGTTGCCGGCGACCAGACAAGTAACTATGAAACCAATCAATTGCCCGTAGAGGTATGTTAAGAGATCATAGTATACATGGCAGAATGTGAAAATCAGCACAATCCATGCCTAGTGTAATGCTATCCGTGATGAGAACCAGTGCAGAAGTGGTGCTGTGCTGTAATACAAGTACATAATACAAGTACAAGTTTAAGCAAGCAAGCGTGCGTTCGGCGAGACTTACAAGTTACGACTGTTCTAGACTGCGCACGAGCAAAGGTTCCCGGCACATAATATATTGTCTATGCATCTAGTTAGCATAGTGAAAGACTGTGTCGATAAATATTATCGACAAGTAAATCGACAAACTGATATGTATTTTAGTGACATGTAATATTGATTAATAATGCACTTATATTATAAATGTGTGTATTAATGATGTGTATATATGTAAATAATATTTAATTTAGTGTAGAATAAGTGTAAATATTGTAAATAAATATTGTTATATAATTTATAAGTTATGTTTCGTACAATTTGTTACATGTTTAAAATTATATAAAATACATAAACAAAAGTGGGGGGATCCCTACATTTAAATTTTTTATTTTATATACATATTTTATTTTATATACACCATTTTTCTAGGTTCAAACCTAGAAAAATGGTGTTTGAAATTTATGACATTAATAAACGAAGAAGTTTTTCTTAAAAACTTCAGTTGAAATTTACTTCACTTGAATTTCTTTAAGTTTAATTGTTTTTACAGAGAGATTTGTATGTGTTTTAGTTAAGCTATTCAGACATTTATGCCTCATTGGCTGAATACTGGTCTCGAGTGGCAGTAGGCTGGCCACGTTTGCCGAAGAACCGATAACCGTTCGGGTAAACGAATTCTTGAGTGGAGACCGCGTCTCGGCAAACGTAGTGTAGGACGTCCACAAGCCAAGTGGAGCGATGATTTGCGCAAGACGGCTGGCAGGAGCTGGATGCGAGAAGCCATAGATCGAATTAAGTGGCGTGAAATTGGAGAGGCCTATGTCATCATTACAAAATAAGTCTTATCACCTGAAAGCGATAAGCTTAGAAACTGTCTCCGCATTGAGGCCTTTTTCTTTTAACTGCGACTTATCACCAATCAATCGCTAGTCGTTGTGAATCGAAACCAATTCAAATCGAAAAAGGTCCTTAGGTTCTTATTGAACATAATCGCAAATATTGCTGGATATCCTTTCTTGACATGACATATTCAGTTGCCTGTATTGTCCTATGCATCAATATATTATGTATATCATAGGAAAGTAATATTACTTTACTTACATATGTATAAATATTATTAGGTATACCTTAGGAAAGTTTCTTATACACATCTGATGTGAACGCGGAACATTAGTAAAATCAAAACGGTAATGTATACAGTGAGAAGACTGTGTTTATCGTTTTGTAAGGTGAAAACAGTATTTACCAATAGTCAAACCCTCTTTTTAAAGTGTTACATTTCTGGGTACCGATATTTTAATAAGCCGGTTATAAAGCTATTTTATGAGAATGATATACAAATCATAAATACACATCAAATATTTTTTTTTTAGGTTTCGTCCAGATTTCAAAATCAGTTTACTTTGTGTTGTGTACTTTGTATTCGATAGAAACAAGCAAAATAGCTACGTGACTGAAATTCATATAAAATTAGTTTCGGGTAAGATACATTTCAAAGTAAACCGCAGAAGATAGTTAAATATACATTAATCTTACTAAGGAATCCGGCTAGAATAATGTTTATGTGAGTAGCGAAGCAAGATTCTGAAAAATAATGAAGAACGATTTTAACATGTCATAACTTGATATTGGAATTTCTGTCGCTTAGTAAAAGTTGCTTTTCAAACGTTGATGTATAAATACGTACGAATAAATTGAGTGTACTGGGATACTCACAAATAGGACAGTTATGTTCATGTCTTATTACAGGACTACTGCCTTCTCAAATCATAGGGTAGACAAATGGGTACATGACCTTAGTGTGAACCCGGCTCTTAGAGGAATCCATCACTCTAAATCGAATTTTATTCCAAGCTTTTCTTGTGCTGTAAATTTACAGCTTCAACGATTTATGTTTTAGCGAGAAAATACGAAAGAATATTCGTAGGAAGTAATATAAAAATCTCTCATAACATTTGTAGAAGTTTGATTAATAACTTTACGGTATACCCGTTGAACATTTCTCGAGATTTCAAATGTCTTTCGGGACAGCGGGTACTGATATTAATCAAAATATTTCTTCTAGAAAACAGGTGTTAGAAACTAGAATCTTTCCATCATTGTTATAAGAAAAATAGGTTCAGGTTTCTCAGGTGCTTCTTTCCTAATGTCTAAGTATATTCGTTTATTTCTTCCCATTTTTTTTGTAAAAGTGTTGAGGATAAAAATATTTTTATAAAATAAAAACAAAACGACTTCCAAATTATATGTATGCTAGGTGCCTAAAATCTGTTTGAAGTCAGTGCCAGGCCCAATAGGTATTTAATAAGTTACGTAAGTCCTGCTCCGCTATACTACTACACAACTATTAAAGTACAAAATTATTTTTGAGACAACTACAATCGATTCAGATGTGTTCTTGCATGATGATTGACTCAAGTTACTAAATTTTGAATTAAACTAAAACTGATCGCTCTAATGAACTAATAACCTACTGATTTCATGAGATATTGGATGTGTCAACTACATTACTTTGTAGAGCGCCTTGTGTTTCTCCACATTTATGATTGTTGTAAGCAAAAATATATTCGATACGTAAGAGTGTTATTTATAGGTTTTTATTTTAATTTTGATAGTCGCTTAGATGTAATTATACGTATTATTTTTGGCTTGACACGGACTTCTAACGAATTTTAGGTACTTAGGTACACAATAATAATAATAATTAGGTACAAATACGTAAATAGTACAAAATAATTAGGTACACAATGAATAAAGAATTAGATATAGATAAGAATTGTCACATAACTATTTCTGAAGAGGCAGTTTATATTACGCTTTTTAGTGTTGCTAGGCAGGGAGTTTTCGTTCTATGTTACTATGAAGTTGGTTTGATTTTCTTTTCATTTATAAAAAGAAATATTATTCCATTTTTAGAACAAACAATCGTAGGTAAGTAGTAAATTGAACTATTTCATATCATTTCTGCTGATGCAAATAACTTTAGTGGTTTGAAATCGTATTAAAACTGAGTATGGTCTTCAAAATTATGTTGAGATGGAACATTTCTGTTACCGAGAACGTACGTGGTCTACGGGGCAGTGAGGATCATGTCCAAGCTTAAATTTCCTGCGCTTTGCCGTGAGTAAATAGAAGCAAGCGAGTTACTTAAAGCAAAATACATTAAGGGGTTAGTTATCATAGCGCCTGTATCAACAGGCGCTTTAATAACTAACCCTAAGGCCCTCTGAATATTTCACTAGTCGCAACGCCAAATGCGGTCACCGATCTGACCAGAATAAATTCAGACCAGACCCCCAGGGCCAGTGATTTATAAAAAAGTATGTTGCACTGAGTCGCGTAACCACACTAGCTAGTTTTGTGACTTAGAGCCCAACAAAATGCATAACAACCCGCATGACGAGAAAGCTTTATACGAATGACAATAAAATTATTATCTCACCAACACATTTTAATCCATCCTAAGATTGCCTCGAAGAGATTGCTTTCGGCAATAAGACCGCCCTTTGTACATTATACATCTATTATTTTCTGTGCTCTCTTTAAATCTGTAATACGGTGTATAAATAGAGAGTGTTTATCTTGTTATATATAATTAAATGAACTTATAAAGATAAACTAAGCCAAAAATCAGCTTTGTTTGTCTTTTCTTTACTAGAGACGACTAGTTACTAGCTCGGGACCGTAAAGTATCTTTTATCTCCTAATGTTACCTGTCATCTAAATAACTTGAAAGAATATAACTAAGGCCTTTTTCGTATATATTGCATTTAAAAAATCATCCTCTAACTCTCAATCGTTTCACTGTCTATCACTAGCTATTGTGAAAAAAATCATTGAGAACTATAACGTATAGACTTGTATACACACGTACATACGTATGATATTAAAATCATACTGTAATCCCTATTCCTGTTGAAGAGTTTTACTTTTTATCATCAGCTAACCTGAATAACTTGTAAGTATACAACTGCAGGTCTATAGATACGTATGAAATTGAAAGAATTATCCTGTATCTCCTAACCGTTGAGGAGATGCAACTTCCATCATCAGCTTACTTAAATAATTTGAAAGAATAGACTAAAGGTTACTTATCAGACCCCTCAGAAAGTAATGCAAAAAAAAATTTTTTTATGAGACTAGCCAGTTATAAGCTTTTATAAAAGTAATGATAATTTATAAGTTAAAATAGGTACGTTTCAATTCCAAATTTAGCTCCACCTTTTTTGCGAGCTAAATAAATTATCATGTCTCATTGAAAAATGGATTTGCGCCGAGAACATTTCGCATTAAATTTTTTTGCAATTTCAATAGTCGCCTGAAACCGGACGAATCATACAACAGACTCCAAATCGCATTCATGTATGTTGGTATAACGAATCCAAACGTGGTCGGTTAACTTTTGGGGATGAAGAAAGATGTGGTCGCCCTTTGACGGCTGTTACGGAGGAAAACAGTGAAAATTTTCAAGACAATAGGCGAATTACGTATCAGGAGATTCATCACATACTGCAGATTGGATCGGAAAGCCTTCACAAGATTCTTCACGTGCATCTTTGCGTGAGGAGGATAGTTTCACGCTGGGTGCCTCACAACCTCACCGATGCTCAGAAGCAGGCCTGGGTGGAATGGTACCGTGATATAATAAACAAATTTGAAGCAGACTCGTCTAGGCGTGTTTACGACATCATTACAACTGTCCTGGAGTCCTGGATTTATTAAAACGATCCAGAAACGAATCATGAAATAATGACTACCAGACGAAAATGCCGAAGTAACTTCTAACTAGAAAATTTAGGGTTTCCCTCGATTTCCTGGGATCCCATCATGAGATCCTAATATGGTTGCAATGAAACTACCTCGGAAGTATATCCTTTTGAATATAAAAACAATTTTCAAATTCAGTCCACAATTGACGGAGTAATCTGCGAACGTATGTTGTGTAACACGACTTTGAAAAAGGAGGAGGTTTTATGTTCCGTTTTATGTATATTAAACGGAACATAAAACCTCCTCCTTTTTCAAAGTCGATTAAAATGCGTCTGTTCAAATACTATGAAATCATGGTAGAATATATTGCTAACTTAATTGTCTTTAAAAAGAGATTTAACGATGGTTTCCAGACCATACCAGAAAATATTATCCAATTAAGGAACTCAAAACCACGTCTTTACAACATATAATTAAAATTGACAAAAAAGGGGGTATTAAGATGCTATGCTCATTCGATTATAAGATATCAAAGAAAGCACAATGAAAAACCAGAACAACATTACAAGCAACAAAGATGATTAACATATTTAATAGCAATAAATATATTCATAATTAACAAAACTTAGAAAATCAGAACATTGAAAAAATTAAAAATTATTAATCACCAATGATTGACCAGCGAAACGGTTACGAAGTTCAAGCCTCCCTCCATCTGACGCAAATAATGAACGCCCCGAAGTCTGTAATAAAGAATGAATCACGGACCTAGACATATCCAGTAACCTATATCAATTCGGTTAAGGTTAGTCAACATTCTCATGTAAAAGACTATTCCTGTTAACATGTTTAATTCGGTAACACATATTAATGTTAATCCAAAATATATCTTGACCCATTTTCAAAAAGGTTAATAACGGATTGTTTCATTTACGTTAACCCCAACCGTAATATCCCTGCCTGCACACTCTAGTAACGGATTTGTGGCGTTTGATGCCTATTTTAAGTTTTGGTGGATGTTGTGTCTCATTTCTAGTTACTTATATATAAAATATAATTCACCGAAAAAAACTTAATGAAGATTATTTGTACACATACGGCCATATATTAGGCCTAATTCAGGGGCCTAGAACGAGGTCATAATACATTCACTAGCAACTTTCGTAACGAACCACAACATGGTGAACACTAATTAAGTACTTTGTTCTTACGTTCGTACCGCTAAAGAATATTAAACACTGCACTATAATAAAAATTTTCAATAAAAAAAGCAATCCAATTGGGTACTTCCATGCGGACGGAGTTTTGCATATGTTCCCCTAACAACAATTTCAATGTTGAATCTATGATTACTGAAGAGTTGTGTGCAAAAATATATCCACATGTGTGAACATTGTACCTGTTAAGTGTTAGTTTTGTGGCATACGGAGAAGCTATTTTGGACAAAAGCAACGTTTATCGGTAGTACAAAATGTTTTGAGAAGGCCGAGAAGATGTGAACGATGAAGAACGTGCTGGACGCCCGAGCACTTCAACAACAGACGAAAAAATTGATGAAGTGAAGAAAATGGCATTGGCCCATCGTCGAATCACCGTTAGAGAAATTGCCGAGGACCTAGGCATATCGATTGGCTCGTGTTATTCGATTTTAATCGATAATTTGGGCATGAGACGGGTCGCCGCAAAATTCGTACCAAAATTGCTCAATTTCGATCAAAAACAGCATCGCATGAACGTTGCTAATGAGATGTTGGAATCTGTCCGCGACCTTTTTTTTGTTCCTGTGACTTTTTCTTGTTCCCGAAACTGAAGAGGCCCATGAACCACAACGCTACGCCACGATTGACGAGATAAAGACGGCATCGAAGGAGGAGCTGAACAAGATACAAGAAATGATTTTTTGAAGTGCTCCGAAGATTGAAAAAAACGTTGGCATAAGTGTATAATATCCCAGGGGGATTACTTTAAAGGGGACAAAATAGATATTCACGAATAAATAAATAATTTTTGAAAATGCACAAAATTCGCGATACTTTTTGAACACACTACGTACAGTATATAACTGAGTACAAACTGTGTCGCGGCGGACTTTACCAACATACACGAAACATACACAAAGTACACCCAGACTTAGAACAACAATTTGTGGATCACACAAAGTGATATCCCATGTAAGATTTGGACCCACAATACACGAATAGGCCGGCTCGATCGGAGTGATACACGGCCACGGCCTCATAGAAAACCAGTGTGAAACTGCGCTTACGTGTTTCAGCAAATGAGTGAGAATAACGGAGGCCATACGCCAACCCCAATACTCCCCCATTCCGCCAACCCATCCCCCAAAAGCCGATAACGCACTTATGATGCCTCTGGTGTTGCGGGTGTCCATGGGCGGCTGTAATCGCTTAGCATTAGGCGATACGACTGCTCTTTTGCTACGATTTCTATAAAAAAAAACAACACTTGGCACAGTAGGAAGGTAGGCAGGAGACCACTTAATAAACCACTAGAAAAAACGTGCAGTCAATTTAGTGTTTTGTGTGTGAGTTTAAAATGTGTATCTGTATACACGTACATTTTAGGGAATTACAGACTGTTTTGGATCGGAAAAAGTTGCTATGGCTACTCCCCTCCATTCTGTAGATCGTGTTGCCCTATAATTGAATTTATTCCCATAGTAATAATTATTTTATACCATGATTTCTTTATTTGTCAAATTATAACAATATTTCACAAACACGATAGAAAATTATCATATTAAAAATGTGAAACTAGAGTGAGGTTTCCAAGAAATTTTTGAATGAAAATTCATTTCATCGAAATTTTTACTGTCTACAAACATTCGTTTTCAAAACATTACAAAGGATTTTTTGGTGAATTTAGTAACTTATCATGCGATTAAATAAATAAAAAAGGTTTACAACTATTAGCAGTTTAGAAACAAGTATTTATGTAACCGTCACACATATTATTATTCTGGAATCGTCGTCGAATGTTCTTAGTCGCTCGGTAATGATTTATTTTTGAAGGAATTATTCGAAATGGCATGATACAAAGCGGCATACCCAAATTTCGAGAAAGTGATTCCGACACTGTGAATCACGTAGGTACTTTTAAAATATTGAGGAATACCTATTGTATTCGTACCGTTGAGTTGGTAAATAAACTGAAGCCTAAAATATTTGTGTGTTTTATATATTTTTATTTTACATAACGATTACAAAGAAAACAATGGGCGATATGATTTAAAACATATATTTAGGTATGACAAACTTTTTGTGCTAATTATTTTCATTTTATTACAGTTATAATACAACTAGAATACCAAATTTTTGTGTTCAAAACTACTCTTGAATAAAAATGGCTTTCGCTTAAAATAATATTCAGTTAACGTCCTTTTGAATTCGTTTTAAAAGATAGTTATGTTACGGTTTCCAGGGTAACGATACGATTAAACTAGGAACATAAAAAAGCTATAACTCGTTTTATTGTAGTAAAGGTATAACATTAGCAATATATAATATTACATACAAAATATAATATTAACAAACTTACTATAATAGTATTATTATACTAAGTTTGTTAGTAATATAACATATATTTTTAAAATTCTTGCAACTGTGCTGTTTACTTCTGAAAGACTAGTAGAGAGGCACTTCAAAAATGAAGATACGAGTTAATAATTAACAAACAATAAAATTGTGAAAATAAAAAAATAGAAAATACTGAAATGCTATTTAACGTAATTTAGCTAGTTTTACCAATAAATATAAATATAGATTTCAAAAAAGAAAGTTTTATCTTACCTTTTTTTGAATAAACTTAGAATAAATCTTTTATGAGTAAGATTGATATTCATATTTAAAAAGTCCAATTCATACTTAGATCTATAAACCCCGTCTAGTTACGGGCTTACCTAGGGACTTCCCCATTAGTGTAAGAAACTGTCTGGGAGTAAAACCATTCTATAAATCTTCAATATTGCGTTTATTTATTTGGACAACCATTTACATTAGATCTTATGTAAATAAGAAACAGAAAATTACCTTAACACATCAAATGCACAATATATTAAAGTGTCACAACATGCGCCAATAGTAACGAGAGAAAAGAAAATAAAATAAAGCAACTAAAAGGAAGTAACAAAAATAGTAATTAAAAATTAAAATAAATTTATAAAGGGAAATTGATACCATCTCTGGTACGATTGATACCAAAAGCTAATGTTTCATCAATCTCAAAACAGACTGACGTTAAAGACCGTTAATCCTATTCATCTTATTTTAAGTAATAACAACATATAAACGACTGATTTATACTTCTTTTATATTCAAATAATTCTTAAATGTCAATATTGAGCTAATATTCCCTTTACTTAATAGTTTAATAATATTTAATAGTTGTAATACTCAGACATATATCATTCATTGACAAATTGGTAATTAAGAATCACATCAACTGTACATAACTAAGGTTGTTTAGCAGAACGGCTTGAACTATTTACAATTAGGATCTGTCATGTTAGTACCCGACTCGCACTTAGCCAATTTTTCAAATCACAAAAGGTTGCAGTCAAGTATATATTACGGGCAAAACTGACTCCTTTTGGACCCAATAAGAACCCCTTTTCAAGTGATCTTCTCACACCTGTGTATTCTTCAAGAGTTTTCCCGAAATACAAAACGTGAATACAACCGTATTTCTTAATTTTATTAAGTACATTATTGAACCTACTTACGTATACACATAAGTACAAACTAACAGATAGTTATGCGTTATTATGTAGTTACAAAATATGTTTAGCATACGTTATCAAATCTAATTAAAGCCTGTGCTTTAATTACCATGCCACCAATTATATATTTATGCCACAAAATATACATTGCTGTTATTGTATTTTTACATAACTAATAAAACGATCACGAATATTCAATGTCTTATGATGATCACACAAGTTCACTGAAAAACCACATGTCCAGAATAAAGTCATATTAGTTACTCAAAAAACAGTCTTCTATGATTTGTTTATGGTCCACACTTGCATATCACGGATACACTGATAGAGTCTTTTACTCATAAAGTGGCTGTGTTGGTCCATTTGACTTTGAGGGACCCGTTCTCGCCCAGGTGATGCGGTACAGAAATTGGCTTCCTTCTTCGCCGGTTTCGATGACCTGATGAAGAGATTAATTATGACTAGATGTTTGAATTGACATATTATTAGATTAGTTTTTTGGCTTAATACAGAGACGTGTCTAGCGCTTGAATTGCCCGTGTGCAGTCATTACTCTAGCGCCCTTTAGTAAGTGTAGCGCACTTTAGTAACCGCGCAGATTGTATAAAATTGCCGCGGCCGGTGCCCCTAACACTATTGCGTCCATGTGCACAGCACACCCTGCACTATAGGTGAAGATGCCCCTGGATTAATATGTAGCCTATAACATTAAAAACTAACGCGGCTTTCTACTGGTAATAGAATTGTCTTAATTGGTCGAATTGATCCAGAGATTGCTCCTCAAAAACTCACAAACTTTAACTCTTTTCAATATAAATAAAGATTGTTTATCAATTAATTGGTGTGGTGATGGATTGAACATGCGCAGTGTCGTCACTCCTGTTTATCTTGTGGATGTTGTAAGAGCCGCCTAAAGGAGAAAATTACATAGAACAGCACAGCGACGAGAAGGAAAATTTGAAATAAATCCTATACCTATTCCTATTAAATCCTATATATATTCGGTAGTAGGCTATTAAAAGCTGTTAATGGTATTTATTAGATTGTCTAATACACAAAAGATTTAAATTATGTAGGTGTATAATACTTAAGTGAGTAAAATACGTTTCTCCTACGCAGTCCTTTCATTAATGAAGATTCACTTTTAAAGGAGTTTAGTGTCTTTTAATCTAAATCTCGGAACAGTTTCAACGACTTTCAAGAAATTTAGTATGAAGGGGGTTTCGGGGGCGATAAATCGATCTAGTTAGGATTTGTTTTTAGGAACAATAATAAAAAAAATAATCTAGCGAACCTCGGTCATCCAGGTACTGTTATTAAAATTAATATATTAGTAGGTAGTAATAAGATGTACTGATATCTGCACTGTTCAATTTTTTTCATAATGAACTATATACTAAAAATTAATGTTTAAGTAAATTTTAAAAATATGTTAGCTAGGTCCTATGGTGGCGTGTCAAGAATATAAAATGTCATCACCGCTATTCATTCCAAGAGTGTCGTAAGAAGCGACTTATAGAACAAATGACTCGGGACAACCTCAATGCATATTTGAAACAAACCCTATAGCAAAACCATCTGACCAGCGGTATATAGGCCAAAACTTTTCAAAGGAGAGGCTGCAGTCCAGTAGTGGATTATAAAAAACCATTGAAATGACGGTGATATAATGTTATCTATAATGGATGTCATAGTACAGGAAAAGAACAAAAAACTTATAGACACTAACAACTAAAAACACATTCATCAGCGAACCATTGGTTCAAGGAAGACCATTGTCACAAAGATAACCAAAATATGTGGGACGGTCTGTGTATTACGATATCATAATCGAATACAGAAAGATATAACAAATATTCTGTCAATATTTAATACAAACACATTTCTTCCGCTAGTAAATAAATATAGTTTGTTTAATGGAACTGCCGGAAAAGCTGAGAAAAGTCTTGTTTATTCTTATTAATTTATATACAGAGAATGAATTCGAAAAGTATTATGGCCTTATGATAATAAGATACTGTGATTAAAATAATTATGATACTGTGATAGCTTTGATTCATTTTACATTTATACATGAACCAAACAGGTACTTTTAACTTTAAAGCTTTTTGAATATTAAATGAAATTTTAATGGTTCTAGCGTAAGCTCAGAACGTAATAGTACCCATCTCTTACAGTACAAAAAAAAAGTACTAAAAAGTATTTTATCAGGGGGTAACAAGGTGCGAGCTTACAATGGTTGGGTCATGCCGATTCTGATGTATTCCTTTGGAATACTTAGATGGACTCAGACCGAATTAGATGCCCTTGATAGGAGAGTCCGTACACTGCTGACTGCATTTCGAATGCACCACCCACGTTCATCGGTTATGAGATTGTATATCCCGCGAAAGTGTGGGGTCGTGGACTATTGAATATCAAGATCCTGCACAATCGCGAGATATACAATCTTAGAGATTATTTTCTACGTACTGATGTGGGAGTGCATCGCAGTGTGGTTGCAGTGGATACTAGGTTCACTCTACTCGCTCTGGCTAAAGATAATTGGCGCAAACCTGTAGTACTTAGTACTAATGATCGCAGGGAGGTATGGGAGGGCAAAGAACTCCATGGTCGGTTTTATCGGGCCCTTAATGGGTCCGATATAGACTTCAAAGCGTCGACCTCCTGGCTACGGTATGGTGATCTTTTCGGAGAAACCGAAGGTTTTGTTTGTGCGATTATGGACGAAGTTATCATGACGAATAACTATCGGAAGTATATCCTAAAGGATGGAACGGTTGATATAAGTCGGGCATGTCACCGTCCCGGAGAATCTATTAGGCATACTATTTCTGGTTGTTCTCGTCTTGCTAACGGTGAATATTTGCACAGACACAACCAAGTAGCCAGGATAGTACATCAACAGCTTGCCCTCAAATACAAACTTGTGAATTCAGAGGTGCCATTCTACAGGTATGTGCCCGACCCAGTTCTCGAAAATAGTCGTGCTACGTTGTATTGGGATCGATCTATTATCACGGACAGGACTATTGTTGCCAATAAACCTGATATTGTGGTAATAGATCTATTAGAGCGCCGCGCAATGATTGTTGATATCGCCGTTCCTCATGACGAGAATCTCGTGAAAGTTGAAAAAGAAAACCAAATGAAATATTTGGATTTATCTCACGAGATTGTCGATATGTGGGATGTAGATTCGGTGATCATTGTTCCGATAGTTGTTTCTGTTCACGGATTGATAGCCAAGAGCCTCGACCAACACCTCAAGAGGCTCACGTTTGATGGTAGGATCAAGGGTCTGATGCAGAAGGCAGTCCTTCTGGAAACGGCTCGTATTGTCAGGAGGTTCCTTTCTTTGGAGCCCTAACCACCGGTTTCTTGGTCCCTGTACCTGAAGTCGGTGGTCTACTATTTTTTATTTTTAAATATATATTATTGTTTATTTTTTTATGTATTTAAAAATGTAATAAATATGTATATATAAATGTAATAAAGAGAATAATAATAATAAAATATACATATTTATACAGCTTTGAATATACTTCATTCGCTATCAGATTCACGTTTTGTAAGTATCTATATTTATTTTGTCTCTTCAAAAAGGAGACAAAGTATTTTACATTCTTCACCATATACCAGACAAATACTAGATAGATAATCATAATGTTGCGTGTTCAAATCACGTCGGAGCCACCACTGTGAAGGAACTGGTGTCATATCCGCCCAACACTAAGGGAGGATCCTCCGACCAGGCGAGGTGATCATTCCTGGCGGGCCACTGCCCAACGGTTGACGTTGGGATGTTGTATATATGGAAGAACTTCTATTGTGCGATTTAGGATTGGTAGTTTCTTAGTTTCCTTCGTTACTCTAAAGTTCGATGTATCTTATGTGGAAGTTGCCACACAGGTATTTATTTATCCTACTAATTGAAGTTACATTTCACTATGACTAATGGAACTAAATCTATTTTTGTACCGGCATAAACTTCTAAATTTCAGTTATGAAGAAAAATATATTACATTCAAAAATTTCAGATTTCAATCTTTAGGGAGGTTATTTATTTATCCTCCATATCCAGAACAACGGGTACCTAATAATTAATATTTATTTAATTTAGATTATGAGTTCCCAAAAGCAAAGTTTCAGGTATTACCTGAGAGAAGGGTCGTGCGACCACAGGCGCGGGTAGCGCGGGATGTGTGCCGCTTCCCAAAGCAGTGCTTTGTGAACCGCTGCTAAACACAATCCTCACCTTCCAGCCCCTCCAGCTCTGGAATAAAACGTACCGCCTTAGTGACTTGTCAAAAATATACAGGCCATAACCAACTCAGGTCATGTCACCGGCAATAAACTGAGTTGGGTCACTGTCTGTATATTTTCGATATTTAATGTTAGGTACTGAATGTGTAGTTGTAAAATTACACTCAGGTTTTGTAAGTTTATTCTTGGTCAGTACACGACGAAAACTATATAAAATATGGTAATAACTTAATCAGCGGAGAAACGGCTCACAACGCAATACATTTATCCAGGCTGGTAGACGGTAATAAAGAGAGGATTAAAACTGACACTAATACACAATTGTTCTATTTATTTACTTAATCTCACTTGAATTGTTGAAGGTTGAATAAAAGAAAATTATAAATCATAGAAACAAAACAAGATAAGTTTCACCGTAATGTTCTCTTTTTCTTTCTTTGTTGCTCAAAGAGAAACTGTCTATAGGATTACTTCGCTATTCATGTGGCTGTAGGTAAGTCTATCAAGCTCTCTTTCAGCAAGGCTTAGGGGTAGTGAGTTGGAAATAATAACAAATACCTATGATTTTTGAAGTTTTGAAAAGGCTCTTACTTTTGAATCAGCAAAATTAAAGGATATAGTTATTCAAGCCTAATTTTTTTATATTTGGCAGGGAAATCAAAACATATAAGAGATATATAATATGGCAAATAAAATAGTTATATTCAGTCTTTGTCTTTCTATATACAAATATATTGCATCCTGCATAGATAAATGAGAAAACTATTTTTGATCCTAAAGTTAGGTTGATCAAAATGTCTCCAGTCATCTCCCGAAATGACAAAACTATGTGTGAGCCACACTGTTTCCAGTCTAAAATAAATAAACGTTTTATGTGACTTAACAAATTAAAACCTAATATTCAAGAGTCACATGCGCGTTCTAAGAATGCCTCTACATAGAGTCAGGGAAAGAGATTTTAAAGCTCCAGTAACCTTACAGACTCGGTGAAAGGAATTAAAGAATTGCTTACCACCGCTTTCCTGTGAAGTAATACTATATCTGATAGCCAGTCTCACAACCGAAGAATGTCTCTCCCACGGTAAAATCTTAACGGTAAATTGATTTAAAACGTATCAATTTCAGCACTTAGTTTCTCAAAATTAAATTCCCATCCACAAATATCATAGTCACCAAGCAAGTAAAGTAAATTTAAGCCTTCAACCAGTAGCAAACCCACGTCTCTAATGACTGACATAAATTATGAAGACAAATTGGCGATCACGCAAGCAGTGTCCTATGTTCGGGAAACCTGAATGTAATGTACGAGCATTTTTATTTTGGTTGTAGTACTTTTTGGTGTAATCATTTATTTATGTTACGAAAAAAGTGTTAAATAAACTAGATACTTTATTTTTAATGTACATAATATATTGATCCTTTCAAAATATGCCGTGAAGAGATTACCCTTAGCAATGAGGCCGCCCATGGTCCTTTGTACATAATAGATATCTCTACTCTTTCACTTTTATGTACCATACTTCTCGGTAAAAGGATGTAACATGTGACAAACAATAAGGTTTTCTATCTATCTATATTTGTATCTATTTAAATACAAGTTCCTAACCTAGTTTAAAATTTAGTGATGTCCAATAAATTGCAGATATATTAAACAAAGATGTTAAAATAGTTGTCGAAACTCTAGAAAATGACTAATTTGTGCTTAGAATAAGAGAAGGGTAAAAAAACATATAATTTACAGATATATTTTGAGAATATCGTCTCTAAAGATATCATACGTGGTTAAACAATAACGGTTAAAGTATACATAAATCAGAATTATTGCCGGATTTATCCGTAGAAGAGGTGTTTTCGTTTGTGAGGCAAATCTTGCTGTTTATAGCTGTTTGTTCACTTCAATGCACGTTATACTACACCCCTGTCGTGTGTGGGACTTGAACTCCAATTCTAAATACGATACGTGACCGGGTCATTAAGATTAAGGATCTACCGATCCGTCCAGCTCATCGTAAACAACTTTTCGAAAGTTGGGCAGACAAACTTTGAGTGCTAACAGTTGTTAATTAGTATTTTGTCATTTCTGTACTTTTAGAAAGAAAAAATCAGTACAAAATCCTAAATCTAATTACATAATACTGCGTTATACGTTTTGTTAGTATATCATTTGTTGGAATTGTTTTTACATCTAAACACAGAAAATTAAGGAATGAAAAATACAGTTTTAGAATTCGTTAATGTTGATGATAATATTTTAACTTTCAAAAGTTAATTTATTTATTTTGTGGCAGACTTTTTCCATTAGAAAGGATTTATATCCTTCCTGAATTTATGAATAGGTAAGTAAGTTTGTCAGAAGACTTATTAAAGAAGAAATATAAAATATTTTTATGCTACTTACAGAAACTTTAAGAGTCTCTAAGGATTGGAGACGGTAAATTTATTTTCTGGAATTAAAGATATGACATTTTACCCACATAAGGCTGAGGCAAAAGGAATGTTAATATTTTTAGTACTTTAAGTATGTTTGTGCAACAAGTTTGCGCCCAAACTACTGAACAGGTTTTAATTAATGAGGTGTGTCAATCACTTTGTAATAATGGCCCGGTTTACATAGGCTATAAACTTTGTGAAAAGTATGTACATAGCCGAGACATAGCTTTTTTTAAATTTTCTTTTATAAATTTGTTGATTTCTACATACGAGCATAATTAAATCTAAATTGTATAGGGAACATACTGTGATCTGAATATGTATATATGAATTATGTGGTCTGTGATATAGTGCGATTCATCAAATAATCCCCTTGCCGTCATGTTGGCATCAAGTTGGCATAGTAAAAAAACAAAGTAAGATAGATGAATACATTCTTCAGGGAAATATTAAAAGTTTATGTTATGTCAATCGAACTTTAAAATATCTCCCTTAGTGTAATGTAGTAACAAAAGCAACACTTGTTTATGTTACTACAAACATGGCGGCAAAGGAACTATTCTATGAAACGCACTATATGAAATATTGCTCTGATAGATCTTTTTGGATGTATAAAGATAAAGTATTGACAGCTGAAACCTACAATAAAAAACCATGTGATAGTAAATGTATACGGAATCTCCACCCTTTTTATGGAATAGCGGGCAAACGAACAGACGTATCGCCTGATGGTAAGAGATTACAGCCGCCCATGGACACCCGCAACACCAGAAGCATCACAGGACTTTGGAGGATGGGGAATGGGGAGGGGGATGGTGTGAGTGGAGGGGGATGGTGTAAGTGGTGTGGGTATGGGCCTCCGGTATCCTCACTCACTCTGTGAAACACAACGCAAGCGCTGTTTTACACCGGTTTTCTGTGAGGTCGTGGTATCACTCCTGTCGAGCCGGCCCATTCGTGCTGAAGCGTGGCTCTCCAACGGTACTCAACAACAAGCAATTTGCCTGGTTGCCTGTTGAGTAATACTTGAGATCACGACGAATAACTGATAAATGTTAGTGTTATTTGAGCCAGACGTATCACTTTTTCGTTTGTTTGTTTGTTTTCATGGGAGTCGTGACCATAATGAGATTCTATACTCAACACAAAGGAAGCGAAAGATAAATTACTCTAACATAATCTTAAATGTGAAACGGTTACAAGTGTAGACCGTATATTCATAATTACGTGCACGATGTTTACTTCGCTTAAGTAACGGTAGTGTATTTGCTAAAGCATTTAGTTTAGTATTCACTCAGTATACTGCATCCCAACTCAAATAAATTAGCTTAGGGTTTCTCATAAATAGTAATGTGTTTAAAGTACTATTTGCCAAAACATCTTTTCTAAGAATAGGTATGTCCAAGAGGCATAAATATTACAAACAGACACTACATTTTTTTATTTATATAGAAAACAAGAAATAAGTTTTAATACTATTGGATTTTCTAAACAAAAATAATTTTATGAATATTTAGATTTTTACATTTAGATTATTTTTTTGTTCTTTTACATACTGTTTTCTTTTTTTGTAATGTAATTTTTTTAAAAGTTATTCACTTATCTTAATTATTTTGATAAAGTTTGGTTCACTCAAGATACAGTAGTCAATTTATATTGCAATACGTGGATAATGTTCTAAGTTACACACTTATATATATATTCGATGTAAGATGAATGTGTACCTGTTCCTTCTCCCTAATTAATTAAATAAATAACTAGATAATAGCCCTGTTACTCATTTTTTTTCAATAGCAATTACTGTCATTCAAAGAGCACGATCACATGTCGAAGCCGTAGTCAAAACCATGTCACCCCTATATAAACACGAACGTACGACCCCAATTAGTGTGCTGAATATTTCTTTTTCATTTCTTTATTATATCACCCAAATGAGTGAGTCTATGTGGGTGGTTAATATGTAACTGTGCCCACACAACTATATTTGGTATCATATAACTAATTTATTACACTTTGCAATCTCACAATATTTTATTATATATTGCAATAATCCCCATTTTACAAACATTCATGATAATGATATAAAGAACTCCCAGACACTAACAAGCATTTGTGGATAATACAGAGTATTTAGGTGGGGTTTGTACCTGCAGCACTCATCGCAGTAGTAAATGGCTAGCCAACCGCTTAAAACACGACCCCGTTCGTGTAGTTATAGGCATACCTAATGAAACATGAATTATTGTAGTTTTCACCACAATTTATAATTTAATTTAGAACAATGCGGATCTTAAAATGTGGGTATGCTAATCAGAAATATAATTTTATACTTACGCAGTATACACCAAAATCTTGTAGCAACACGCATTTTTTTTTAAATTCGTTTTTATGGTTCTTGATACTACCAATTTTGCGTTGGAAGAAGGTATTCATGCTACATTTCTTCGTAGTGCTTAAGTTTGTTTCTACCAAATACCTGTTCGTCCAGTGTGACTAGCCCTGATCACGCAGGCAGTTCCGTCTTGGCTCGAACTCACGTGAGGGGGCGTTGCCTGCTTGCACTCTGACTTCTCGGGGAAACAGATCCTGTAAATATGTATCAATATTAGTTTGTTGTCGTTTATATAAATATACTAGCTACATGCTCACGGCCCTCCCCCGTATACGAGTATGTAGATTATCGGGGTAGAAAGTAGCCTAAATCTTTCTCCAAAGTCCGATCTATTTCTATACCGAAATTTATCCGAATTGGTTTAGCGATTTAGCCGTGAAAGGATAACAAACAGACAAATATACAGTGAGCGTTACTTTCGAATTGATAATCTTCTAATATATAAAATTCTAGTGTCGCGATGTTTGTTACCTAACTCGTTCGAAGCGGCTTGGTTGATTTTTATTAAGTGCATATCGGGTAGGTCTGAGAATCGGCCATCATATATTTTTCATACCCCTAAAAGAAAAGAGTAACTCGAAAAATTTTTTTTTAATTTTCCATTTTTTTATATATATATATTTGGCAGAACAACAACTAGTATTAGTATGGAAGTATGAATTGTTATTTAGTCAAAAAGTATTATAAACAATAGATGGTCTCATTTCAGTGTTATTAAGCTGCAAAATAAAGTATTTAGTCGTTTTTATTAATGAATATTAAGTCGGGGATTAAATTATTCATTTCAGAAATTTCAGCTATAATACTGTTAGTATTTAGTGCTTTTCAATGGTGTCTTTGCTTAAATTCTTATCAAGCTTTATAATGAATGTATCGATGTCCATTGTTCAACAAATATCTTCTCCAAAGAGCGCCATCCTGGTTTGAGCAGCCGGCAACCATTCGATGACAGCTACTTTATTAAAATTATCTAAGTCCATCGCACCGCAAGGCGCCCCATACTACGTTTGCCTAAGCGCAGTTTCCACTTCTAGAGCTTTTCGATTTTAGTAACCATCACTTCGTCTGTGTGTCAGAAATTTTATTGGACAGAGAAACCTTGACGATAGAGAACATCTGGCGTCTGTTTGTGTCGATCTATGACTTTTATCTGTAGCTTCAATTTAATGTTCATAAATGACACTTAGCGTCTTAATTGAATAAATGATTTTGAATTTCAATTTGAACTTTTAGTCTCCTAGCATCGCACGCTCCATCACACGATGAGCTACTTTAAACTTATGGACAAGTAAGACACTGAGTGTCCTAGTGTGGAGGAACGGGGATATCCCTCCCATACAAAGGGAGCATCATCCGAACTAGCAAGATGATCATGCCTGGCGGGCCACTGCCCAACGGTTGATACTAGGATGTTGTATTTATGCTAATCGAAGCGAGAATTTCTATTGCGTGATGCAGGATTGGTAGTTTCTTAGTGTAGTACATCAATCCGTAGTTCAGTGTGTCTGCGGTAGACGGCGCTGTAGTATGCGCTGTATGTGGAAGTCGCCACACTAGTCTCAGCTCTGTACGTCATTACGAATAGGGCAGCAGTTTTAAGCTTTAAATATGCCAAATTTTACCCCAAGAAATTGTCTTTTCGCTTATGTATGAAGATTGCAAATTTATAAAAAATGTATCAAAAAATATAAGCTATCCAGACTTCTATTGAGCATAAACTTTAAGTATTCTCTTTGTTCGTGCAATTTATTAAATATGCGTACAAAAGGTAAAAACGTATACAACCTCTTTCATTTATCCGTAATATGAAAATACTGTTTACGTGGCCTTCTAAAACATACTTTTTGTTCTTTTATTAGTAACTAGATGAGCCCCGTGTAACGGTAGTAAAAAATATTATTTTGGTATATGTACCGTATGTACATACGTATACAACTAGTAAAAAGCGGTTATTTTAATGTTACACACAGACGCTCCAATTTTAATTATTCGATAGATAACTTGAAAGCTGAGCCCCGCGATGTTTTCCGCGGTACAACAACAACCGCTGGTAAAGTTAGTCTAAAAAAGTAGTTTGAGTTACTTCTTATATCATCAGCTATCTGCCCGTGAAAATCCTGTCAAAATCGGTCCTCTAAAGATTAGCCGAAACACATAGACAGAAAGAGACAAAAATGGTATATATATTTATTTGTATAGATAATGTGAAGCACTAGATACAATGAAGATTATTTTATATCCCATCGCTTTTTTTTTAAATATACTCATTTAATTATGAAACATCTGGTTAAATAGCATAACTCTAATCATAGTTTATATATTAAACTAGCTGACCCGGCGAACTTCGTACCACCATATTCATTTTCGGAAAAAAGAATTTGAATTACCGAAACACTTATTTTAGTAAGCCCTTGTTAACTTCCCGTAAGGCTGCAGTGTATGCGACTAAGCGGACTAAGAAAATATAACACCTCCGGTTTTCATTTATTTTTTCTATACAAACATTATCCTGACAATTATCTAATTTAGTGCAGTCGATTGAAAATTATGCGCTTGTATACATTTTTGAGATTAATTTTTGTTTATATAGATTTTGAAAATGACAAAGGGACGTGAAGTAGACGATCGATATTCTTTTTTCTATTTCAACGTATAAAATTAGTTAATTAGTATCCCATAAAAACATAAATGTGAAATCAGAGCCAAGTTCAATATTATGGTATATGAATTGGTAATGAATTTCAACGACAGTTCGACTGTGAGAACTAAATGGGTGCCAATTTCAATGGCAAGTCCTGAAATTAATTTACAAGAACATAACATTTCAAACAACCTAAAAATAATTTCTTCTGAGGGTGTCAAAGTAGCTCCACATGGTTCGTGTAATATTACACACGGTGCTTGAATTTGTGAATTTGGCTTGACACACTACCGCGAGTCTAGATTTGAAGCTTCTCAAAAACAGATTATAAAGGTTTGTTACTTCACCCCAGTATAATAATGTTATTAGTGTTTGGTGTAGAATAGAAGTTTAATATGCAAAAATAATGTTATTAGTGTTTGGTGTAGAATAGAACGTCTTTATTGAAAAGCCTTGGTTAATAGTTTTAATTTTTATCGTATAGGGGCAAACGAACAGACGTGTCACCTGATGGTATGCGAATAGCGCTGCCCATGGACACCTGTTACACCAGAGGCATCACAAGTGCGTTACCGGCCTTTGGGGAATGGGGAAGGGGATTAGAGAGGGGTTGGAGTATGGGCCTCCGGTATCCTCACTCATTTGGTAAAACACAGCGCAGGTTTAGAGTTATAGTTGAATTCCAACCAGTCTCAAAGGTGAGAACGTAAATTATGACATCATCCTTCTGACTTTTATTATTCCCAAGATTATTTGGTGTCGGCTACTAGTTCAACCGGTTTTACCTGAACATCAGTTTTTACATATGTAGAGTTACTGGCATCGGACCTCTGCAACCTTAAGGGTGAACTGAATTCGGAGGTTGAACTGGTTGCCAGTATATTTGAGAGCACTGATTTCCCAATAACAATTGCTATAGATGTTCATGACAACCAGGACCGACGGCTTAATGTGCTCTTCGAGGCACGAGTGGATAATACCCCTATCTTCCGTACTTCGGGCTGCTATTAAAAATTTCTTGTGTGAAAAACCCAACAGCAAACCGACCCGGCAATCGAACTCGAGACCTCTTCATCTTCATTCGCTTACGCTTACCACTTCACCAACGAGGCAGACAAATATGTAAATTATGTACTTTTAAAATTATCTCACCGGTTCCGTTACCTAATATATCTTTTTAAAAAGAATTACACTTAAGCGCTACTTCGTAACATAGACTTTAAATACCGCTAACATGATTTAATATCATTTAAACATTGTAAAATCTGTGCCATTCGGTAGTAATCACTCTTTATGCGTCCTGGAATAAAGTGAGATATTTTCCTTCACGCGATGAGTTCCTCAAGTAAAATTTGCCTTGCATTATTTTTTCTTTTAGTGTTTACTTTGATGATTCATTTAGAATTACTATTCAATGTCTAACGGTGAATAATAACTAAAATAAATGACAGTGTTACTAAATTTTGAAACTATTATAAGTTGAATATTATGAGATTGTTGCTTTTAAATAAAATTTACGTTATTTGGATATCTTTGTATTACATTTTGCATGTTCAAAGTTTTCTAACAATTTTTTTTTAATAATTTACAATCTTATTTCGTAATATGTTATTATATTGCCTATGTGGTAAGATAATCTGTTATCAAACATACATTCTATGTACTCCTACCCACAGGTTTTACTTTTAACTATACATTATGCTTGACTGCCCCGGTGGCGCAGTGGTAGCGTACGCGACTGCTGTCCATGAGGTCTCGGGTTCAAATCCTGCAAACAACAACCCATAATGTCCCACTGCTGGGCTCGGGTCTCCTCTCAGGAGAGGGTTAAGGTCATACGTCCCCACGCTGGCCAAGTGCGGGTTGGGGACTGGCAAGAATACGTTGTGGCTACGTAAATCTTGCCGTTGGATGTTTTTAAGCCGCCCGAAGGCCTCCAACTAAGCTTCACGATTGTTATCGTATGATAACAACCGGGATCGACTGCTTAACGTGACCTCCGAATCACGGAGACGCTCATGGTAACATGCCACCAGCGGTCACCCATCCAGGTACTGACCGCGCCATCGTTGCTTACCCTCGATGATTGTTTCTAATCACCGAGTGCAACTGGGCTATGAGCGCCGCCATGAGGTCTCGGGTTCAAATCCTGGGTCGGACCAAATGTTTATATGATCTGCAAATATTTGTTTCGGAGTTTGGGTGTTTTCTATGTATACTATGTATGTATTTACAAAAAAAAGTATTTATGTATTAATATCAGTTATTTAGTACCCATAATACAAGCTCTGCTTAGTTTGGGACTAGATGGCGTTGTGTGTTAGATGTCCGAAATATTTATTATACGAAAAAAAAACAACATTGATTAGTAGCTTTGTGTCCTAATAAAATACATTTTCTCTCTCTCTCGCCTATTGGTTTTTTGCTTTTTGCTATTCCGGTTGAAAATGATTACATACACAAGAAAGCTTTCCGTCAAATTATGACCCGGTACAAAAACTAAAATGCAAAGGTATTTTGCAACAATGCTAAATGAAACTGAAAAACAAAGCTGAAAACTTGATGTAATTTCATTTATGCCCAAAATATAGGCATCGAATTTGTCTTAAACTTAAACTAAATTTCTGTAAAATGTTTGTAAAATATATAGATAACGTCTAATTTCAGTGTAAAATTTCAAATTTTCATACATTTTGACATTGAGAGCCATGTTTAAAAAGTAAATTTTAGTGATTTTTAGTTTAGTTTAGAGAGTCTTCGAAAGAATAGAAACGCACACTGATGAACTTTTCTAGATCAAAATATTTAATCATATTAGACCATTGCAATAAAAAAATATTTCGAATTTTCCCCGTAAGTTCAGTCGTAATAAAAAAATCAACGAATTAAAAGCTATAATTTGTGTAAATACTAGAAAGTTATTATTGTGCTTAAAATAATCGTCTTCAAATATTTCTATAAATCGTTTATCTTAAAAGTTCTTAGAAATTATCTAGGGCCTGAAGATACCAAAAGATTTCAAGATTAATACAAACAAGATTAATTGTGATAACTTTATATTTGATAATTTAGAATTGTCGGCACTAGGCAGAACTTATAAAAATTAAACTAAATTATACTCATTTCATTATACATATAATAACGGAAATAAGTTTGTTTAACTTTGTTTTCCTCAGTGACACACATCTGAAATCCCTGAGGTCATCTGAATCTCTGGAACTGGCAGTACCAACTCATATTACAAGATTCTACGATAAGTCCTTTACGGTACAGGCTGTCCGATTGTGGAATGCTTTGCCGATGACTATACGGCGTGCCAAATCTTTGCCGGTATTTAAAAAAATGTTCAAAGATCATTACCTGTCATCATAGTCTGTTATGTCTAAACATATTTTACTATTACAAGTTATGTTGTTTATTTATTTTTCAATGGAAATGTAAATATGTAATTTGTGTGTATGTCGCTGTTTTATTTATTAGTATTAGCATGTATTATGATATGTGATTTTTATAGAATTCACTTTTAACCTTTACATTTTTTTTTTCTTCTTTCTCTTTTCGCACCTAACTGCCCATGGATTCGTATTTGTTTTTTTTTTTTACAATATTTTTTTTCCTATCCCAAGGTTGTCTGGAAGAAATTGCTTTTTAGCGATAAGGCCGCCATTTGTACACGGTAATTCAATTGATGTATTATGTAAACTATATATTTATGTAAACTGTTATATCTGTTGTACAATAAAGTGTACTCTATCTATCTAAGTTCAAGTGAGTTAATTTGTAGTTTGTTTTCACTTTAAAACAGATCAAATTCTAAATTTAATTTCACCCTGACTATATGTATAAATAATGCTGTTACCTACCTAGTTTTTTGTTCTTATAAAAGACAACTCCCACACTATAAACTCGGGAGAATTTACAAACATGTATGAATTGGATATAAAGTACATAAAGGTTCAGAACAACAGCTTGTGAATCACTGAAAGTGTTACTACTGATGCTGACTCCATTTAAATAAATAAATACTTAATAAATAAATAAACTCATATTTTTGTAAATACGTAAATAATATACATAGAACACCCAAACTACGAAACAAATATTTGCAGATCATACAAAAATTTGGTTCGACCCGGGAATCGAACCCGAATCGAACCTCAAGTACAGCATTCAATACGTTACCACTGAATCATCAAGGCAGTTAACTTAAAATTAGATGCTGAATCTTTTCTTCATTGATACTTGCGGTTTCTTATCATCTTAATATAATCGTTATCTAACAATAGTGATACTAAATGCAACTCACCTGAATAATCTGCAACTTTTGAAGAGGCTAATAAAGGCTTGCCTGAATTTTCTATTCATGAAGCAATACGTGATAGGGTTACAACACGAAGAGCAATACGCGAGAAGTTGCAGTGACACCACACCTTTAGGTCCTATATATTTATACAGCTCCTCGGGATAGAACAGGTAGATCTGAAAACAAAATGCAAACTTAAACATGTTCCTTTCTTAAAATTTTCTCAGTCTTTTATTGCATGAAGCTAACTTTTGTTCATAGATAGAAAGTTGTTTTAGCCGATTTATCTATATCCTTCTTTAAAACCAATTCAATTTTGGTAATTCTGTTTTTATCATCACTAAATTAAAATTCACTAAAATTTGTTGTTGGACTATATACTTTAATGTAATCTGCTTACAGTTCATTTTTCGATATCTCACATCTCAGCTTTCACTATACTTAGATCAATACTAACTAAAAGTTAATCAGAAGTATACGCTTCTTTGTTATTAAAAAAACTAAACTCTAAATGTTTTTTCTTATGATGTAAGTGGTAAATGAGCAGACGTATCGCCTCATGGTAAGCGGTTACCACCACCCATGGACACCCGCAACACCAGAGGTGTCACAAGTGCGTTACCGGCGTTTGTAAAAATTAAAGGAATAATTACGTAAGTAATTTGGTCGGCATGTATTTAGACAACGTCCTAAGTTTGGTGCGAGCGATCAAGTTTTACGTCACACGTTTTAAACGTTCAACACAGGAATTGAAACATTATGACCTAAGTTGAGTAATTTAATTAATTTTGACTATGTCAAAGTAAATTTTACTTTTTAAGTAATAAACAAGCGTGTGTTTCTGATTAGCGTTTATTTGGTACTGAACTAAATACAGTGATAACTAAGATGGGAGATAACGAAAAATGGACTGTGAGAAGATTAGATTAAAGCATTTAATTCAACAACAAAATTTAGTGAATTTTAGTTTAGTGATGACAACAACAGAATTACCACCAGTAAATACTTCCTACTAAAACCAGTGCACACTACCCAAAACTTTGTGTTTTGTATAAACAGAAACGCTGACAAAAACTTGTCATGAGTAAAAATGAAAAAACCCCTGACAAGCGTATTCTATAATTACCAGTCCCTGAATAAAATAGGGATATTTTGTTATTCATCGAATTTGATGACGAAAATCTTCTTAGTTAATCTTTATAATTTCCCAATTATCAACTAAACATTAAAATTCAATTAGTTGGAAGAGCGACGAAAATTGAATTCGAGCTGTAAGAACTTATTATGTTGATTCGCCTGTAGGCGTTAAATTGGTTTATATTATCTTGGTGTATTAGTAAACATTGATTACTGCTGTACTTCTAGATATGATTTAACGAACTTCAATAAAAAAACAAAGATTTAAAACTAAAAAAACAAGCTTGTTAAAAAAAGTAATCGCAAGTCAAAGCAAGTTAAACCATTTCCAGTGTAAATGATGCGAATTTTTTTATCTACATCGTATTGAAAGCCAGTTATTAAACGTATATATTTTGTTTCACTTAGCGTTTTCCTTTGTAATTTCTTAAAAAAAAAATGTTTTTTCGTCTCCTTTTGCTACTCGACTTTTGATTCCAGTCTTGAACGTCCTTATGTCTGCAAGCTAATGTTACTCTACACACTCACATGCATTAAAATGGCATCAGCTCACCTATATTAAGTGCCCCAGTTGCTGTTAACGACAGCGATTGACCGTTCATAAAGCCATTTCGCAACCCATTTACATGAGTACCTCAACCACACAGGATTACTTGGCAAGTCGGTCAATGGTTTGTTACACTTGATAAAGAATTTATTATTCACACACATAACAAACTTCAATTTCAGAAAAATAGTTTCGATTCAATTATTAAAAAAATGTATATTATTTCTATTGTGAATGCAGATAGACATACTAAAAGTTAAGTTTAAGTTAAAGATATTTTTTTAACTCGTGCACAAACCTAGTCGTAATTTAGGTAACTAATTTAGACCTGACCGGTTTTGTCTTATGGCATTTTCATATCACGTGTATACTTAATTAAAATAGTGGAATAAGTAGAGGTGGGTAAATTTCATAAATTGAATATAAGCGCGCGTGCTTAACTTTTTTTTACTCATTGCAATTTTAATTATTTTACAAAAAAAATACATTTTAAAATACAAGCTTTTATTTGAATGCGTTAATTATCGGTAAATCTGGCGACAAGCCTTTGTATTATATCAATTGTGTAATGACATTATAAGTTGATAGTTTTCAAGGAATACTTTATTATATATTATACTACTCGGTATTCGCGGCAAATAGTACCCTTTGTGTTATTGTGATGTATAAGCTATATTACTGTAAAGTTTCATCCAAATCTGTTCGGTAATTTTTGAGTGAAAGAGTAACAAACTTTCTCACAAACTTTCATATTTATAATATTAGTAGGATTTAGCGCATATAAATAAAAGCTTGTTTTTATTTCTCTATTTCAATTTATTTATAACTTTTAGTTATTACCGGAAAGGTTCCTCAGTCTGCTTGTCTCATTCAACGCATCATAGTCTTTATAATAATCTTAATTTTAATCTTCATCATAATCATTATTACAAGGTCATTTGCCGGTTAGTTTCGAACAATCTTGCTCTTCAATAAGGAGACCTTCTAGTGATTTTACCCTACTTAAGGCCACACGCACACATGCTTGATCAGCAGCGAAGAGCTTCGAGCCTAAGTATACAACGGCGAGAGTATAAACTTGCATTTTGTGTACTGTGCAAGCCCAACATAATATTATTGGTTACATTCTTCGTTCTGCAATGCCGTCGCTATATTGGGTTGAATTAAACAAACACCACCTTTACCAAAATTTATACGAACTGATGGTATATATGTATGGTAGAATCATACATTTGTGCTCTTCGGAAGTAGGGCCATATGATTTCTGTAATGTGTCCAATGCCACCATTCAACAGACCTTTAGATACATCTACATTGTAACATGACATCTTCTTGGCTCCAACGAATATTTCTAACTCCGTAGGTAGCCCTCATGTTTTGTTTATATCGGACGGAATAATATTATTTAAAATATCGAAATGTTCTGATTGAAGTTCACTAATGCGTAATGCATTAAGGACTTTTCAAAAAAGACCCTGGATAGCATCGAAACGTTAAGTACTCGTCAAGATGAATCATACGATTCTAAACTTGATATTGTTGCGTTGTTTCATGAC
The DNA here is from genome assembly GCA_003709505.1 of Hyphantria cunea. Taxonomy (NCBI): domain Eukaryota; kingdom Metazoa; phylum Arthropoda; class Insecta; order Lepidoptera; family Erebidae; genus Hyphantria; species Hyphantria cunea. The sequence goes on from PKRV01001490.1 coordinate 1,430,920, forward strand.
AGAGTTTCTATGGCAACCTTCCAGCTTCAGCGTCACATAAGGTCCATGTTATCATAATATTGTATTGTTACGCGATATACACAAGTCTGCAAAATTTTATCACAATTGGTTGAAGATATCTGCTTCAAAATTAAATCTTCGGGTAAAATTAATAATATATAATATAAAATTAAATGTTCTGTAGATTAAGACAAGTAATATTTGTCGCGAAAGATTTTCTTTTTGAGTTGTTGTTAAACAGTCTTCTGATAATTGCAAGATAAAAATGACACATATTAAAATGGAACGCGATAACAAACATCAACTGTTTTTCATATATATTAACAACAAATTTCAGCACACTGGTCTTTAAGCGTTTTAAGACTCTTCAACAGATCAAATTTGTATAACTTAAAGGTGCCAAGATTGCCAATAAGGAGATTTGTAAAAATGCTTCAACGAGCTCAAGAATTCAGTTTTCATAATTTATGTAAACCTCCAAATTTATTAACGTCTGTTATAATGAGTCGAACAGGATTTAAATAAAACGTATCAAGCGATAGTACTTGTCATCGCTTAGGTATTTCACCGACAAAAGTAATATGTGGAATCGTCAGTAACACTAAGTGACTTGAGACATTAATAGCTCACTTATTCTCCCTTTATATGTTCAGCATTTGTTCATCCATCTATAAAAAATCATTTTTAGATATTCGAGCACTCTTTTATCGGTAAATGAATATATGATTAAAATATATTTTTAATATTCGATCTATGTAGGACACTAATAAAAATCCATTAAAAATAGATAACCAATGTATGCTTAACCCTTTTTAAATTAAAAGGGGTTTTAATGTAGATATGACGTATTTAGCAATTTTATTAGTATTATTAATAAAACTGGAAGTTGTGTATTAGAAATAAGAATATATCTAGAGTTATAAAGAAGCAAAGAGACGTAGGTGCTGGATAAATTGAATCCACAATACCATTAACAAACAAGAAAAAGTTAAAGATTATAACATCACTATTTAAAAACTTATGGTTAAATTTATATAGCCTCTGCCACTGGGATTTATTATTACAAAACTATAGAGATATTATTCATGAAAATTGGTTTATTTGTTTGGGCGCTATGGTGGAACATAAAAGTAAATAGTCGACGAAGTCACTCACTATTCAATACAGTGATATATGAAAAGCATTCATAGAGTTTTAAAATTTGACACAAGTAATAAAATAAATAAATTTATAAATGACCTAAAAGAACAAAGACATACATCTGCCCATGCCCAAATCTATTTGAAGTTATTTAACAAAAGTTACCAAATCGAATGAAACGAATGACGGAAATCTTCAAAAACTTTGCCCCATTCAATTGACATCACACTAGTTAATTAGAGCTTTATTGTCCGGGCTCTTCCGTGTAGTATATATTTGCAAAGTTTGACATTAATACGATGGCGAGAGAATTACTTCCATTGAGTATAGGGCCGAAGTTATCAAAGTTGTGAAGATAAATCTATACTGTCACTCTATATTTGCTCCAATATGATGATTATTGACAACTTTCGAAGTCGAAGTCGAGAAGATCTCTTATAATGTTCTATCCAAGCCTATCATGATTAAAATATTTAATTTTACAGTAACAACTATACCACCCTGACCACGGACATGTAATTACTCCACATACCGGGAATAGTACAGTTATTGCTGCCAAAAACATTATACATTATGGTTTTACGATATTAGTTCAGTAAAGTCGTAAAACTATTTATTCAAATAGGTGTACGAATCCTTTGAAAACTGTTAATTGGACCGTTAATCATTTATCGTACAATTGTAACAGTTCGTGGTTCTACAAAATGTCAATAGGCACACCTGTTCCAATTGAGGTATATTACTCAGTAATTAAACGAAGTTTTTATGGTAACCAAAGTCTGAATGTAGTGACAAATACTTAGTCTGGCCATAAATACCGTTACAATTAATATATAATTAGTGTGTGTGTGTGTGTTATATGTTTGATTTTTTTTCACATTTTCATGTCACCTTTTCAACTACATGTATCCTGAATCAAGAAATTCTGAATGGGGAAGAGAAGAAGAGACGACCTATGGGGAATATATGAGGTCCGTGAGTAATAAGTAAATAAGATGATATGCTGTCTTCCACATACTTGCGGCATTATGACATTCTTCAATCTCATCTAGGCAAAACAAGTTGTAGTTCTCATTTCTCATTGACACCGACGCGATAATAATGGGTCTTATCGAAGCGTGCGAGAGTAAAGTTGATTATGAAATCTGTGCAAATACTTTTTTAATGCAATTTATACAGTATTCTTTGTTTTGTTTTAACTTATTAACTGACACTTTAAGGAAGGACTTCGCTTTAAGCTCAAGTTTTACGTAAATTAATTTACTTTCGTCTCTGAAAATTTGTTATATAAAACAGTTATTTTGTTACCTGTTTTTACCCAACTGCGCCAGAATTAGGGTTATGATTTTTAAGAGTGTGATTTAATGATAATACTGATTTATATGAAGCAATTTCATAGAAATTGTATTGTAATCTATCACATTGGACATATAGTACACTGCCTTCCAAAATACTATCAGCCTAGTTTAGGAAGCAGAGTCAGTGTAGTAGTAGTAGTAACCTAATTTCGAAAGTATAAAGACTATGTGCTTACTTTTAAGTAACAAATTTTTGTATAAAGATTATTGTATTATTATGAATTTAGCAGGCTAGATATAAAAGTAAATATGTAATCTTAGTATTCCCAAATGATTAAACAATACATTCATTAGAAATTCATTAAAGGAAGTGCACGAACAAGCAAACTCATGGACAGGATAAATGAATAGCGACACACGAGTTTTCAAGCTTTTGTCCTGTTTCTAATAGAAAATAGAAAATAAAAGAACACGAGCATCTACGGTTCCACAATAGGTTCGCGCGGACTCTAAGAAATTTTATTTTGTAGGTGAAGAATTCGATTTCAAAATGAAGTAACTAACTCTACTATTGATGGACTAACATAGACTGGCTAATGGATGACGAAAAAATGTCTCAAAATTCTCTATAAAGATGAATGAAATTAAAATTCTTGGCATCAAAAACATGTAACTTATATTTCGAAGAAATGGGTTGAATTTAACCTTAACATTTTGGGATTTCTGGTTTACAACTAATCTTAGTCTTTTAATGATACTGATGTTTAACACTAACCACAACTAAGACTAAATATGCCTTTCGCAATGAAAAAGATTAAACTGAATCTGCTTGAACCTTTGTCTATCACAGCATATGCTTGTCAAGCCTTTCTCGCCTGCTCCTCTATGCATCTAGACAGTACCTTTGCTATAAAATATCTCGGTGTAATGGTCGATATTTTATAGAGCTTCAAACAACATTTAGATCTTCTTACATCTAGAACTCATAACTGACATATATATTTAAAAGATTGCGTAGCGTGGCTGACCAAAAAGTAATTAAAATGGTTTATGTGGCCTTATGTCAGCCAATACTATCGTATTGTGTCTCGGTGTGGGGTAGCGCTTGTAAATCCAACCTAATAAAACTGGAGAGAGCTCAAAGGGCAGTTCTTAAGGTGAGCCATTCCCTACCTTTCTTGGACCCTACTAAGTACTTGTATCAACTTGCGGATGTTCTAAGGGGGCGCCAACTGTTCATCCTAAATACTACACTAAGGCAGTATTCTCATCTCGTTTCTGATCCCATGCGCCCTAAGCAACCAGATCACAGGGTTTTCGTTACAACTGAAAATTTGATATCTACTACATTTGCGGGCAAATTCTTTGGGTTTTATGGGAAGGTTTCTTTATAATAAAGTGAACGAGAAGTTGCACATTTATGCTCAGACAAAATATAACTGCAAAAAAAATCTCTCTGATTGGCTTGTCTCTCAGCTATGGGAAAACAGACTTTTTTTACCCCCATAGACACACACACACACACACACGCTTAGGCACACGCATACTCACACGAATACGCCCACACACACGCACGCGAACACGCGCACACACACACACACACACACGCTCACACATACACACACACACTATACTTTCATTACTATATTGGTAAATATTCTGTGTGATAGAGAAATAAGGATTATTTATTTATTATACCCATAAATTATGAAATGATTTTCGTTACTAATGAATTGAAAAATTTTCTTGAAATCAAAGTTCATTCGTATTAAAACTTTTCGCCAAATATTTTCAAGAAACATTAGGAGGATTCAGAGGATTAACAAGGTATTTAGCAATAACTTTGTATAGAATATGAATGAAACGATAATTTCTTTAAATATTTACTCACTTTGAATATCTACATTAAAGTCCTATAAATCAAGATGAATCGAATAAATTATATGACTAGAATAAATTTGAGAAATACTTTGAAATAAAATGTTACCAATGACTAACTACGTCTTTAACAATTATTTCGTTTTTAAAACATAATTTTAATACAAAATACTTTAAGAACATGAAATGTATGCCGTTAAAGCAAAAAATTATAAAACATACGGAGTATTGTGTATAAAATTTAGCGTATAAAAGGAGACGATATCGTTTTCATTAATTTTACGTATTAGGTAAACAATAGCAATTAATCTTCTCAGCGCTTCGGAAAATTAATTACTAATATGTTAACATTGCCTAGTGTATTAGGCATGTGATCCCAATTACTTTAAATATACCGAACGTCCTTTGAAGTATAAAATTTAACCATATTACATACCAATTATTAGTTTTTTTCTGTTTTCCAGTCATTTTATATGTTGAGGAAATTGAATTTTGTGTTCTTTTTTATTTTGTTTATCCATTTTAGAAGATGAATGGTAAAAGAGTCAGAAAAGGAACTTTTGAGTGAATTTGTATAGCTTTAAAAGATGTCGTTCACGGCAAACGTTTACAAATAAAATTTGTGATGTTCTGAAGAAGGGCATCTGAAAAGCACCAAGAATTGGTGAGTTGAATCCAGCGGTTGATGAATGTGGAGGAAACAAAAGAAGAGGACTATAGTTAGTAGAGATTAATTGTATATACCAGTAGGTTTAGTAGGTATCTATTTCCCAAGGCTACTAAAGACTTTTGGACAATGATCGATCAAAATGTATGCTACATCCCGATAATTCTGTTCTGAGTAGTTTAGCCTATTTAACACCATTCCTTGCGAAATGTTTATAATATTTATTACCACCTTACAGATGAGAACGAATTATGATTTATGTGAAAAAAAATTCAGCCCTTTTAATGTTACGATTTATTGAACGATGAAAACAAATAAAAACGGAATTCCTCTCTACATAAAAATAAAAACCCGAGCCTGCTGGGCTTAAAAAAGATGTTCAAACCTAGTTTCCTTAAATTAAACAATTTGCGTTCACAAAAGCTCAAAAACTCACTTGCTGATTTACGTTAGTGAGCTTTGATGTTTTACTCAAAGCCTGAAAGAGCTCATGTTCTTGGTTTATGTATTTTTTTTTACTTGAAACTGTGTTGCATTAAGAAAAATGGCACTTTGTGCTTTAGAGAGTGTTTTTCGATCAACCGAACGACAAGGAGCTTCGTATTTTAATTAAATAAAAAAAGAAATCAGGTATGATTGGTATATTTTTTTGGCTTCAGTTGAAAATCAGCGCGGTATGAGTACATACTGTCCGGATATGCATATGCTGAGCCCGTGGCCTTTTAGTCACAGAGCTACTTAATTTTTTGCGTCGTCATAGTATTTGTTTTCTTTGTTTTATTTATTCATTTATTAGAAGAGTTAAAAAAGTGCTTACAAATGACGCAATTACAATATATTAGATCACTAAGTGCATTAAGGTCATAGATTGATATGTTGAATTTAAAAAATATATAATTATCAATTTAGGTAGTTGTTTCGTTAAATATTTGTAATTTTTTTCTCTTCTATAACAAAAGATTAAATATATATACCTCTAATCTTTAGTTTTGTTTTTGTTCTGTGTGACTAATAAACATATTTCTTTCTTTCAATATAATAACAAATGGTGATGAATAATATAAAATTTAAAGAATTAAGTTTCATTTGTAATTATATGTGATACGAAAACTGTGAATTGTTAGTGTAAGTTTGTATTGTGAACAATAAATACATTATTATTATTATTATTAAAAAAAAATATAATAATTTATTGAGGTCAAAAATAAGCATTACCTTATGCAATAGGGAATTGGTTAAACAGAAAGGTCGGACGAACTCGGAATACGTTTCATTTTTACATTTGTTTGTGACGAGCTCTGCGGTGGTGCGATGTTCGAGGATTACTTTTCAAGTATAAAGGTTTTCATTCATATTACGCTGGGTGTTTGTATTTGGGCAGTAGGCAAAGTTTTTTTCATTGTGAAGAAGCCACAGAGAATAAAAAAAGGACCCGAAACCTAAATCTTTTTGTCTTTAACGAAGATTGCTTTGCATTGTCTTTAACTAGGTGTATTTATAGGAACTTAATTTCTTATAATACGTAGAACTAAACGGTTACTACTAATAGTTAAAATGTTTGGATACCTGACTCACAACGCCCTAGTCTCAGACTAAGCAAAGCTTGTACTATGAAAGGTGGCCATATTTCCAAAAAAAATATTTTATACACACAGAACTACTGCTTCGTCGGTCTAACGGTGAGCGTTTGCGATTGTTGATCAAGAGGTCTCGAGGTCGAGTCCTTGGTCGACGGTGTTTCCTACGCGTGCATCAGAGAGTTCGTTAAGCCGTCGGTTCCGGTTGTCGTGAAGATCTATAGCAATTGGTTCTAGGAAATCTGACAACTAGTTCAACTTTTGAATTTAGTTCGCCCTCGAGTTTGCGGAGGGCAGATGCAAGTCGCTCCGCGGAAAAACTGATATGCAAATAAAACCGATAGAACTAATAGCCGACCCCAAATAATCTTGGAAATAATATAGGCTAAGAATAACACAAAGACGTATACCTGTGGCGACTTACAGCGGCAGCATAAACATATGAAAAACGCCATTTACTGAAGATACACTGAACTACGGAGTAACGCAGTGTACGAAGAAGCTACCAATCCTGCATCGCGCAATAAAAGTTCTCGCGCTGATTAACATATATACAATATCCCAACTTCAATCGTTGGGCAGTGGCCCGCCAGGCATGATCATCTCGCTTAGTTGGAGGATCCTCCCTTTGTGCTGGAGGGACACGACACCCGTTCCTCTACACTCATAATTATGGATACCCGCACTAACACATTAAGAACATACATAATAGCGTGTCAGTACAACTACCCACATCTTACCCGCGGTAAAGTAATTATCATGTATATTTCGACGTTAATAACCGCAACCTCTAAAAGCGTTTAATGGCTAGATAGGGATCCACTATACCTTTGATTACAAATTGAACCAGCCTTAACAAGGTCATTTCAACAAGTTTTGCTTGGTTAATCAGTGAGATAGCTATTAAAGTAAATATTTCCATGTCATTTATATTTATCATTCATATTAAAGAAAGGCATTTCATTATGTTTCATTGACTGACTTATTAGTCTAGGGGTTAACGCAAGCAACTGCCGATCAAGAGGTATCGGGTTTGATTCCCGAGTCGTTGGGTTTTTCTTACAAGAAACTCTAACTGGTAGCTCGGACTGGAAAATGGCGGTGTTTCCCGCCCGTGCCTCGAGGAGAACTTTTTTTTTTTACTTTTGAATCCCCCTCGGGCCTTCACCCTAACGGGGTTTACGGCGGGGCGGTGTGTCGGAATCGAACCAACTAAAACCACACGGTGTGCCACTCTGCGCCTGAGACGGGAGAGATCCGGGAACCCCATTCTTACGCCATCTGGACCCAAATATACTAACAACTTTTGTTTTTTACGTGTGGGAACCCCCTCGGTCCTTCACTCCACCGGGGTTTGCGGCGGGGTGGTGTGTCGGAATCGAACCGACTAAAACCACACGGTGTGCCACTCTGCGCCTGAGACGGGAGGAATCCGGGAACCGCTTACTCACGCCATCCGGACCCCTCCCAGCGCCTGCCCGCACTGAAGCGGGCACCGTCTCCTGATGTTAACCTCTCTTATTTTTTCAAGGCGAGGTACAGCACACGCGTAACGTCGCCTCCTCGTGGCTGGCCTTGGAAGCGGATGTAGGGGAAAACCCGTCCCGCCCGTCCAGAAGCCAGTCGCTTCGTGTAAAACTGATATTTAGGTAAAACGGTTGAACTTACAACCGACCCCAATTAATCTTGGAAATAATTAAGGCCAGGAAGTTGATTTAATTTATCTTCCTCAATGGAAAACGTATGGCCTAAATCCTCTCCTTAAAGAGACCAGAACGCAGCAGTGAGGACATTATGGGTAGTTGAAAAAGAATTGGGAAACATGACAAACTATGTCAGTATGATTCGCTACATTATAAAGCAGATTATTTAGAAAACAGCTGATTATATATACAAATAAATGAAAATGAAGGGTCTGTTTGTAACTTTAAATTAACAGATTTTCAGTGAATGCATATGAAAAATGCAATTTTTAAACTGTTTGTCTGTCTATCTATTTGTTCCGGGTAATTTCTGGAACGGCTGTACCGATTTTGACAATAGTTTTTAGACTAGTGACTGACAGCAGCGTTACCCGCGGTTGCTATTGTTCCGCGAGTAACACCGTGGGGCTCAGGTATTTCCTAAATACATAGGTGAGTAAAATACGTATTAATCCTCTACACTTTTGGGTGCGTACATAGGAGTTTACCCCAATAATATAAAAGTCAGAAAAGAAATCATATACAACTATAAAAAGGATATTTAAAACAAGTTGGTCACTTATTGGTTTAGACTGACTCTGTGACGCAATCTCGGGTTCAATTCCCTGGTCGTACCAAATTTTAGTGTGATCCACAAATATTTGTTTTGTAGTTTGGGTGTTTTCTATGTATAATATGAATGTTTTTGTAAAAAAAGTATATATGTATTTATATCAGTTGTCAAGTACCCATAACATAAGGTCTGTATAGCTTGGGACTAGATAGCGTTGTGTGTTGGATGTCCGGAATATTTATTTATTTATTTAATTAGGTCTGATTATCTTATCACGTCACTACCTTAATAATAATCAATTTGAAGGTAAGAACCTCGTCGCCTGGTTTGTTTGGAGGAAAAATGATTCAATAAAAGTAAATAGTTTGGTTTCAATATATTATTAATATTAATTGATTATTATTTGTTTATTGTAGCCAGTTAACTAATAAAATAATAAATAAGAATTTAAATATTTATAATAGATATAAATAGAAGCTTCTTAGCTTTGTTTATGAATAGCTAATATCATAATCATGTAAATTGAATACACATTCAATCGAGCCTATGTAACAGCGTATTTTAACATATATGTTATTGTTCAACGATTTGTTCATAAAATCCGATTTGATGCAATGCGAGCTGTTTGATGGAATTCATACCACAATTCAAACTAAGATTAGTTTTGGCATTATTGCGGTGAAATGCCGGTTGGCAGATGTCGTAGAGCTTTACCAACTGTCAAATGTCGGTTTAATTTCTAGCCGAGTGATCAAGTTAATTCTAATGTTATTGATTCCAGTTCATAGGATTACATATGTTCTAAAGATTAGGATAGGATTTAATTACGCAAATATCTGGTATACAAATTGAAATTTATTTTCAATTAAGTTAAATCATACTAACAACAATAACGAAAATTTTGAATCTGACTTGACGAACTATTGCTGTTTTTAAAAGCTAAATTCATGAAAAATTTATGGATTAGTTTGTATCTCTCTAAGGTTTTAAATTTTCAAGTGTGTACAACATTTATCGTTGTTGATTGGCTCTTACTTATGACCTTTTTGGATAAATGAGCTATCATACACTAAAAGACGTTAAACTAAATAAACAAATCTTCATTTTTATAATATTACTGTTTATTTAAAGATACGTTTTTATTTTAAGAGCATCAAAATACATGGAAATCAGTATGTAACGGCTAGTATAGCATAAAATTCTTACCGTATTTATAACATGCAGTGGAGTCCAACATACGAAAAATTCCAATATGATCACGAATAGCATTCTTATTACCTGTTGACATAAAATATATTACATTATTAAAATGATTCATTATTCTAATATTGTTAAGGTTTCATTTCACTATACATTTGAATGTTTTTTTGTGTTATAATACTGTAACTCTGTTAACTGTACTCTAATAATATATTTACTACGTATATAAAAATGTCAGTGATCTCAATATGAACAAACAAATGATTTTCTCTTCGATTTGAAGTGGCCAAACCTTGCACATAACTATACAACACGAGAAATGAATTAATCGATATTTCTATCGTAAAATAATTATTTTGCTATCGGAGTCGATTATTTACTCAATAAATTTGTTGAAAACCTAACCCAAAACTGTCAGAATGCACTTTAAAATAATTTCGTTATAAATACACTTTATCTAAATATTTCATAGTGAAACTAAAGAATTATATTATTCATATTCTCGATTTTCGGCACTTGATGGAACTTCTTGAAATACATTCTAGAATTAAACTTGCTTGTACTTATTCCTTTTAAAGCTAATTAAAATAGTGAAATAGGTGTGAGTGAGTTGAATTCAAGAATGTTTAATTTTTTACTTTAATATTACACAAAGGTATTAAATTCATTGATTGATTCAGAAATCTCAGATTAGCATCAGTACTCTAAGTTACAATTAGAAATGCCTTAAAAATATTAGCAAACCGCTTCAGTGGTATAACTTTCGTATTTATATGTAGTATGATAAATATAGTAATAAATTGAATCTACCTCTCACAGGTATTTCAATTTTATTGAACTACTTTAATTACAACCTTCATTGAGTAAACTCTTCACTTATCATTTAGTCGTAAAGCTCTTTAGAGAAGTGCTTGAAAAGTTTTTTTGCTTGTGCAAATGCTTTTATTAAACAGCAGCATTATTTTGTTTTAATTTTTTTAATTATGTGATTAATACGAATATTTTATATTTGTTAACTATACATTAAAGTAATTCGACATAGTGATGTCTCCACAGTACTGCACGATAACAAATATTATTTAAAACCAAACAACCGTGTATGGGATGGGATGTCTAAAGTTATTATTTCTAGGTATATAACTCACTTTTCTCTTTGCTTCTATGCTCTTATCGATGTGTGTGGATCTGACAACATGTCTGAACTCCAAATCAACAGAGTGCATACAATACGACTGAGTGCTTTTGTTGTCGGGCTCTGTGGGCTGCTCTGACTCCTGTGAACAATATAGATGACTTTATATTCTTTATTTACCTTTTAATAGGTATCCCGTTTTTAGTAGTATTTACAATATTTTAGTAACGGTCTCGTATCGACTGTACTTTATCTTAATGTTTTCACAGTTGTTGTAACTAGATTTTAGTTATGTAAAAGCAAGAAAGAAATTTGAATAAGTTATGGATGTCATGACTGAAATAAGAATCGTTACTGATCTACGAAATTCTACCAGGATAATTATGTTACGAAGGTAGTAAAACCACGCTGATTTCAGCATGAATAGCTCGGCTCGACCGGGGCGGTACAACCCTCGTACAAAAGATCAACGTAAATTAACAACATACGTGGTGTCGTGCTTCGTTGGTGAGTGCACGACCGGAGGCCCAATGATACAAAAGCATCACTAGGCTGCCATAGTGTGGGTCATCATTCTGCATTGTTACATTGTCTGCATTTGCAATAAGTATGGTGACCACAGCTCTTGGATTCGGCTTATGCTTTCCACCAGGCTGAGTAGAGACATTTTGGCAGGGACATACATGTATATATAAAAGAAAATCTTCTGGGTATAATTGATATTTCCTGATCAAAATGTCATTATCATTAAGTACATGTTTGAAAGCACCAGAAGAACTTAAAATTGAGAGAATAGACATGGCTTTTGCTTATTTTCCTTTTTTTCAGAAAAACAAAAACACAAAAGAAAAAACAATTGAATAAAAATTCGCACGCCTCTTAATATAAGTTACTTTGTTGCTTCATACATGCTCATCACTACTATAAATATAATTATATCCGTTGAAAAAATCTGTACATAAAATTTCAGAGTTTATTTCATTAAGACCTTGCAAAGGGGGTGCAAAAAAAGATTTTTTTTAATAATTGATTTTAGGAGCACCAAGTCATGTATTGATGTTTTTATAAATCTCTAAAATCAAATGTAACATAACAGCGTAACACATGGCAAACTACTATTCCAGGCTATATTTTACAAAAGAATGTACAAGAAAACACATGTACACAAAAAGTTTTTATTTCAATCAGTATACGCATGAATTGCTGTGTATTGCTCTCTCGATGCCAATAGACTGTTAACTGAAGCTTGTGAAAAGGTATGAGGCTTTTAGACAAGGATTGAATTTGGGATTCAGGTGGCATTTCTTTGTAGGTATGTCGAGGTTACATCGAAGAATTTTGTAAGTAAATATGTATGGTACATTATGTTTACTATAACTGGCTGGACAAATGAAGTATTGGCTCAAGCAGTTATTGCGCTACTTTCTGCTAGGAGGAGTGATAAAATTGATGACATTGATGTTGAATCTTTATCCTCAATAAAATTGTTCTGGCCATTTGATTACACCAGGTTTAATAAAAAACAAACGTTTATTCATACTTGGTAATAAAATATGTTTTTGTTTGAACAATTTAATCTAACTCTTACGTAACACTCAAGACGAAATTCTCTTCTTTTCTAAAAGAGTAGGGTACACATTTTACTTTGAAAAGGTTATATTACGCTTACCTACATAAATTAAAATGAATTGCCAAATGTGTTGCTAAACGCAATAGAGAATCACTGGACTAATCCGGTTACTTTTATTTTTATTTTCGTTAAGGCACAAGGAAGGTTCTTATGGTGAGAAAAATCGTAAAACTTGCGAGAAAAATAGTAAAAATGACACCTATTTATTTCCTTTATTGGTTTACGACTGGCCAATAGACAGAATGAAGTCTGTCGGGGCTGCTACTAATTCTATAAATGTACACGTCCAAATTCTTTTGTCTACCATTTCGAAAATTGAATTGAATTACATCGAATATTGACCGATAAGAGAAAAGCATTATGGTAATCACGGTGTGTCAATCCCAAGAATACATAACAACAAAGCATAATAATTTTGTCATGCAAAGTAAATATAAAAAGGATGGTGATAGAAATTAAGATTTAATCATTTATAATCATTGGTTGAAATTTTACAAATTTGGCAAAAAAACGTACCTCCTAGGACTAATCATGAAAATGGAAATGAAAAATCATCACAAATGGAATTACAGAAAATGGGTGTCGTGAAATTTTTTATCTATTATAATAACGAGTAAGACAGGTTACTGGAGAACAATCCTCCCCTGTCAAATTTAGTAGGAAGTCACAATGATAAACAACGCTCTTGTGACCCGTAAGTTAATCATGGGCAATCTGCCAAAATGACTCTACTCAGCCTTATGGAAAGCATCAGCAAATCCAAGAATGGTGGTCACCGTCCTCATTGCGAGTACGAACAATACAGCATGATGGTGATGAAGCTTCGTATGATCGTTTTCCCTCTATATCGTAAGTTCTTTATGTATGTAACCCGGGTCGGGCCAAAAGTACTATGGAATTTTTTCTGATTATAGAAATAATAACAGCTCGGAGTTTGAAAGTTGGAGTATAAATAATGACAATAAATATGTTCAGACATTTTAACACACAACGCCATCTATTCCCAAACTAAGCAAAACGTATACTATGGGTATTAGACCACTGATATTAATACCTATATACTTTTTTTTGTAAATACCTACATATTATGTATAGAAAACACCCAAACTCCGAAAGAAATATTTGCAGATCATACAAACGTTTAGTCCGACACAGGAATCGAACCCGAGACCTCTTGCACAGCAGCATCGCTACCACTGCGCCACAGAGGCAGTCATTGGTATGAACTTCCGTGCCTCGGAGAGCACGTAAAGCTGTCGGTCCTACGCCTGATCTCTTCTTCGTCGTATCGGTTAACCGTCCCATCGGATTATGAGAGGGAAGGGATAGAGAGTGCACCTGTGTGTTTGCGCACACACTTGTGCACTATAATATCTGCTGCATAGTTGGCTCGTCTCCGTTAGGACTGGCCGCCGTGACTGTAATTAGCTAGGAGAACATTACCATATTAAGTTTTTTACGTAATGGGGGATACAATTTGTGGAATAATTCCATTATGTAACTCACCTTTGGAGACTTTTGATGCCATTTCTTATAACAAACATCATCTGAGTTGCTCTTTATAATTGGTGTCGTTGGAATAATGTGGTTACCTTTACAGCTGCAATTACTTGTCACTGTTGGCAAAATAATTTAAATATTAATAAAATAGTAAATAAAGTTCGAATGGCCTGTTAGTCTAGGTTAGAAATGCTGACTACTTAGCCACAGGTTGGTGAAAAATCTCGTACCTACTAATTAAGTAGAATACTTAGACTAAGGTTCAGTTTCACAATTAGCAGTTAAAGTGACTGCCAATTTATTTTGTACTTATTTGCCTACTAATTTCGATCTCACAAATCTTGGGCAAAGGTAATGTTAGATAATCATACAAGTATCAGCAACTTTTATGTAATAAGTAGTATTAAATGATAGATAGATCTGAAACCTTATTAGAAATTTGGTGAAATTGGCCCTTTTTTTTAACTTTAGTTATTTAATTACCCGACTGTGAAAGATGTATGTATGTATATTTTTTTGGCACACTCCAGACTGGTGACAATAGATGCGTCTTGGTCTTAAGTGCGACACTGGGTACATCAATGTTAAAAAAAATAATTCTGGATTGTTGAAGCCAAAAAGTAATCTCAAAAAATGTTTGCAAGATACATCGAGTGAGTATCAAAAAAAATAATTTTTAACGGTGATATTGAATATATATTTATCTTATATGTTTGCAAAAAAACTGAATTTAACAAAGATGTCATTATTAGATCTAAAGTCTGTATCTGGGGTACTGCCTCGTTGGTCTAGCGGTTGACGTATTGTACTGCCAATCGAGAGGTCTCGGGTTCAAATCTCGGGTCGGGCCAAAAGTGTTATTATGTTTTTTCTGATAACTGAAATAGTTAATAACAGCTCGAAGTTTGGAAGTTGGGGTCAGAACCCCAGCGCATCGGAGAGCACGTAAAGCTATCGGTGCTGCGCCTTATCTCTCCCCTGTCGTCCCCGTCCCCGGCCCGGTCGGCTAGGAGAACATCATCATCATATCTGGGTGTAATTTATCTATTATATGTGTGTTCTATTATATATATTTAGAAACAAATAAATATATATCTTAGAGGTCTAGCTACCATGGCTTGATCTAGTTTGAGATCAGACAGCATATTATTATATATCCAATTGTAAAGGAAGTTTACAAAGGGCGGCCTTATTGATGTGTATTCCTTCCAGGCAATCTCATACGTTATTACTTATACTCACTCACATTTAATAATATTTCCACACGGATGGAGGAACACAGTTGTGACGGAATGATTCAGATACATTGCTTAAGATAAGTATTTCGTCATAAAATATCGCTACATGTAGGTATTTAAAGGTATATAATTTATGGAATATGTGCTTTTTGTGTATATGTCGGGTTTGGCCCAGACATTAGAAGTAAAAGTTAGATATGGCAATATACAGAATTTATTTCAATAACTCAAATAAATCAGAATATCCTAAACCTAGGAAATTAACAAAGGTGTAGAATTAGTTAAATATCTTACTATACCAATGAAGGTGGTCACATAGGTCAGTACTGACTGTCAGGGACAGTGGTCCACATACCCACCGCGATAAAGATAGTACTAATTATCAGAGATAACGCTCCACATCCAATAATCGTGCAGTACTGACTGTAGAGAGACAATGGTCCGTACACCAGGACGCAATCGTTCGAAATGCATGCCGTCTCAACAGCGCAGCTCGTTATAAAGGCGAGGGAGGGGGTAACGTCACAATATTTTACTAGTTTGAATCCAAGTGTTTTGAGCCAAATAATCGATATCGAAAAATTGATAATAGTCTTAATATTAAAATTGAGTTGGTTTGTTGCGTCAAGTGTTCATTGAATTTTTAGTGACCTATAAATATCTGTTCCAAGGATAACCAGGAAGGATGGCGAATTCCTATTAATTAAATTTCAGATGTGGCTGCCTACGACGGACAAGTTCTGCCTAAAGTCTCATGGACTTCCGGCCGGCTCGACTGGGACTGGTACGACCACCGCACAGAAGATCAACGTATAATTATAGCATCTGTACTTTTTCATAATTTAGCTGTCTGTATTTGAAATGAATATGGTGACCACTACTCTTGGATGCTGCTCATGCTTTCCATCAGGCAGAGCTACTTCGGCAGGTCCAGATATAAAAAAATAGACTAACATGTTACATAGCACTGTGTTATTTTAGTCGGTTTTATTCCGACATACGGCTTCACCATGAGCCCCCCAATTAATGGGTAATCTTTATAAAGCTCTAGGATTTTATAATAGAAATGGAACTTTAAACGTCACGTTCCAACGTCCAGGACTTTATTTAGGACTGAAATATGTATAATAAAGTAATTGAAAAAGCTTTCTAGGGTCAGTATAATACGATTATAATAAATTCAATAATGCCTTTATTATGGTTTAGGAGCTGGGTTTCCTTTTAAAAAAATGTCTACTAATTTTATCTGAATATAATATTTTATTATTAAGTTTAAACATTTAACGCGGGAGATCATTCCGAGTTTTTGTTATTTCTAAGACCATTTAAGGACGGCTAATAGTTCAATAGAATTTATCTGGAAATCAGTTTTTCCACGGAGCAGCTGGCATCGGACCGCCGCAATCCTGGGGGCAAACGGAATTCGAAAGTTGAACTAGTTGTCTGTATATTTGATGGCACAGCATTATATTTATTAAAATGTAAACTAAATTTATTTCTCCGAATACCGATTTTTATCCAAAAAAATATTTAATGCTGATATAATCACGCTGTATAACATGTTAAATGTCTCGGCATAAAAGAATATTGTGATCGGATCATCGAGCGCCGGTCGGCAACGATCGGTCATGTTCGGTGCCGGTGATGAGCGTGTTTTGGTAGAGTAGTAGATTAACATAAATATCAATAACTACCCTCTCTAATTTATGATTAACTGTGCATATCCTGTTGGTTTCTAGAATGTTTTTTATAATGTTTTATATGATAAAGTATTTGAGATTTAAATATGTTTTAGTGATGACACTGATGCATGGAAAAACTCGAATGAGTTTATGTGGCATCTTATATATAAGTTAGTGTGTACTCTATATTGTTTCAATAGATTTAAAAAAAAGAATAATTAATCACTATCAAAAGCAAGTTAGTTAAAAGCCTCCCGGAAACATTTATTGCGTCGAATAGGTAGAAAATCTTTTGGAAGTATGTGTTTTTGTAACAGTATATTTTAACTAATATTATAAGTGCGATTGTGACTTTGTTTGTTATGATAAAACACCTAAACCTTCTTTTAAAACTACTCAAGCAACATTATTAGAATATTAACTTTTTACTGCGATAGCCGACAGAGAATGGCGAAGCCACATAGCAAAAGCTAACATATTATGAGAATTTGCCATATTAAGAGTGGAAACACATAGAATAAATTAGTGTATCTTTATGTACCACAAATAGCACAAATAGCCCTGCGAGTATATGAATTTATTTTATTTAACATATAAATCAATAAACCAATAGAAAGTTTTGCCGCTTTTGGACTGTCGAACGCAATGCATTACAAGAAATTATAATTTACTAAAATACTTTTATTGGAATATTTCGAGCGAAATCTTTCTGCCTTCTGCATTCTATCGAAATGGACATCGTATTTAAACTAGAGCGGGATTATTTAAATAGTTCCAAAAATAGCTAGTAGAAATCGAGGAGAGAGAGGCGTTATAAAAAAATGTACAATAAAGATATTACCTATGGAATTTTCTGTTAAATGGTAATATTTGCATAGTAAAATCTAGAAATTCCACTAAACAATGTACTCTGAAATATTAACGGAATACATTATAAGGCACATTGTGGTTTTAAACTTACGGAACTTGAGACGAATTGTTTCGTAGAACGGTAGTTTGAGGTTCAAAACTTTAAGGTCTTCATTACAAGGGTTTATTGCTACTTGTTCGCCTTATTCAGTTCCGTACATGTAGTAGATGGCATATGCATGGCATATACATGAATAAAATAGTCAACGAAAAGATATAGTAACGGTTGCTACATCCCTGTTACTATCTGTATGTATGTTTGTTATGCTTTCACAGCTCAACAGCTGCATCGATTTCGATGAAAAGCTCTACTCGATATACACACATCTATAGCTAGTGCTATTTAAAACAATTTACTACTATTTACAGAAAACAATGATAAATAAAAGCATAACATCACTTATTTTACTTTAATCTGACGAGTTATATTCATGCTTTTTGTATTTAAGACATTAGCAACAGAAGTTATTTTAGTTTCATTTATTTTCTCTATTTGCTCACCAAAAATTGATAACACTAAGTATATATCAAAATATGGTTAAAAAGGTATCTTAGTCTAGTGTTAAAATCACTAATTTAAGATAAGCACCGTATGCACCTTTATCATAACATACGTATACAATAGATACACAAACTACTTTTTATTTGCAGGTAAAACTATTTTTTATTTTAAAATATGATAATTAACTAATCCTACTTAAAATTTATAACTAAGTAATTTCTGGACCTGCTTAAAGAATCAGAATCGATATGGCTAGTTATGGTTATAGAAGTTATGGATTCAACATAAACAAAAATGAATGAATTTATTTTAGCATAACATATGTTCAACAAAGAAGGGCCTAAACAACCAGGACTGCAAACCTGTTGACACCTGATGCTTCTAATTACATAACTAAGACATAAAAACTAACTTCTAAGGGATTAAAATAAGGGTAGATTATTGGGAGTTGTAAGAATGAAATTAGAAATATCAGTCACATATGCTAATGCTGCCACACTAAGGCAGTATGTACGCTGATTATATATGAAATTTTCATACATTAACACAAGTTAAATAGCAGTTTCTTGTAGGGGTTGAGTGCTAGTTATTATTTATATGCTTAAAACTTGTAATAATCGCATGATACAAATTAAAATGTAACGATTTTTTACAAGTAAATACACCTTATACACAATTAAGTTACTTCCACTATAACTTTACCTACATTAAGTTTATCTGACCACTTAACTAGGGAATATGAGGCATGATTAACCTTACTTAGACTACAATTAAACTCACAGTCAACTTGAGGTCACCAGAGACTGGATATAAATATTAAAATTTAGCCTAGAGATAATGAATTTTACCCTTACTTAGGGTTATTATCGAAGAATTAATTAAAATATCCATAAAGTTTGCAAATTTCACAAGTTAAGTACGGTCAGAAAAGTACAAGGATAGCCACTTATAAGAGTTATGTCAGGAACCATGCAAATTATGCTTTTTGAAAGGAAACGGAATGCTAATATACTAAGGTGTTTATATACTTGAGAAATATAAGAACGTCTTGAAAAGCTTAATGCTAAACAAATCCTGCCAATTATTAATGGATTGTTTAAATAGGTTCACTTTCTATTATTCAAGTGTCTTTTGATGATATTATTAGTTCAAGTCGTTGTTCATTGGGATTTTTTTTGTGGAATACGGTGCAAACGAGCAGATGTATCGCCTAAAGATAAGCGATTACCGACGCCCATGGACACCCACAACACCAGACGCGTCACAAGTGCATTGCCGGCCTGTGGGAAGTGGAATGTGTTGAGGGGTAATGTCACTCACTTCCAGGATAGCGAAGAACTGTTCTCCATTGCCCCATACATTTAAGAAAGTGCGCAGAGTTGTATAAATTTTATATAACTCCAGCACCTTTAAGAGACATGTATGTGGAACCAAGTCATAGGCTTTCTTGTGATCTACCCATCATGTCGCCAGGTTTTTATGATTACTACGTACCTGCTATGATAAGGAGCTCGTCAATGCCATGGGTTAAGACCCAAAAGAGCTTCTTATCATAGAACAAAACATTACAAATATTATAGAAGCTCATTTTCACATCCATTCTGAGAAACGAAAATTATCGCATTGTGATTAATATGAATAGTAATTTTAGTCTCAGATTAGATTTCAGAAGTTTATTTTTTGTCTATTATTATTATTATTATGGTAACTGTGGAGCGTAATTAGAAATATTTGAAATGTTTTGTTAAAAGACTTGGAACCTGAAAGGCTAACTATATAGAGCGGTATACTTGACGGTTAGCAAATCTGTTGCCCATATATCTGCAACTCAAAAATCACAAATGCGGCTGCGGTTTTAAAGCGGGTAAACGTTTTTTAACCCCTTTTTAAGCCACCATGAAATATCCACAAACGAAACACAACAGCGTGCGTGCTGTCGTGTTTTGTCGGTGAGTGTGAGACCGGAGGCTCAATGACGCAGAAGCACCACTAGGCCCCCATGATGTGGGTTACCATGTTGTTCGCTCTTGTTTGCATTTGCAATCAGTATGGTGATCGCCACTCTCAGATTCTGTTTATATTTTCCATCGAATAGAGTAGAGTTTCGTAAGGCCCTACATAAAAAAAAAAACTTGAAGACCATATCGATCTCATCTACACTTGCTTTCACAAGTTGGTAGTGTGAAGTTAAATGTTACTACTTATTTTGGCTGACTGAATAGAAAGAAAGATGTATATATTAATATTTCTAATATTTAAGTACATTTATCAGCTGTCTGATTGCCAGGTTTGAGATTACCCTGTAGTGTGAGGGCTATGATATTATTAGTTTATAAATGTTAGATCTGTATTCCACTCCATAACAAATTAAGGTTTTGCAAGTTAACTAACATCTTACTTACAAATATAAAAGACTTTCAAGCATTAAAATTTCATAATCACCAAATTGAGTTTCCAGCATTTCAAGGATAACAAACAAAAGTAAATATTGTCTTACTCACAATGTCTCTGCCATTTAAAGTTATGTTGTATCTCGTGCCTCATACCCCGCCATAGCTTGGTCACAATTAATGAGTAGGCAAACGACATTATAAAGAATGGCACCAGCAGTAGACCGATGTCCAGACCAAGATTAAATGCACGTTCCAGTTCAGCGCTTGACCATACTTCTCGACATTTGTAAGCTGAAAAGAAAAAGCTTATAAATAACTCGGAAATAAGTATTGTAAATAATTCAAGTAATATACAAACTGTTGTAATTTCCAATTTAACATTCAAATGTCATTATAAATAAACAAATTGGGGGAATTGTTGTGAGCTACTAAAAAGCAATATTAAGAAACATAACAGTGCAGTAGAATTTTCTCGTTAGTTAAACAATTAACGAGAAAATTCTACTGCACTGTTATGTGCGATATTTATAAAGACCTTTGAATGTTAAATTGGTAGTTACAACAGTAACTATTTTACTTTTAATTCTGAACACAAAACCAATAAAACGTTTTCCTTATCCTTCTACATCTTGTAATGTTGTAATTATTAATAAAACAGCATATTAAAAAAAATCAACACGACATCAGTTCTTCTTAAAAGTCAAAAATTTAAGATTCGATATTATTTAAGAGCGATAATAAATTACCAATTTTAAGAATGAATGTATTTAATCAACATAATTTTAAGGTTTCTACTTCCCGGAAATTTTGGAGAATAATTTTATGTCTATAAACTACCTTCACAAAGTATGTCAAGAGTAAAGAAAATTTGTCGTTTCTCTCTTTAAGGCTTTGAAGTCAATTGCAAAATTATCTTTAATTAAACTACTATGCTATCGGTTTAAGTATTACTCAGAAGACATTTTCTTCAATTTCTGGATTTAGAAGCTCGTGGCGGGCAAGGCTAAATTGGCTTCGAAGAAACTTGGCGTGCTCAACAGATCAAAACAGTGTTTCACTCCGGCTCACAGCCTTTTGCTTTATAAGGCGCTGGTTCGGCCTAACATAGAATACTGTCCTCATCTTTGGTCGGGGGCACCCAAATAGCAGCTCCTCCCTCTGTAACGCATTCAATGTAGAGCGACTCGAATCGTCGGTTGTCAACATGTAAAGAACTTTCAATTCAACTAGAATCTCTGGCACTGTGCATCTTCTACCGCATTTTCTACGGAGAGTGCTCCAAGAAATTATTTGAACTGATCCCAGCTACCTCTTTCCGCCATCATCATCTAGATTGTTGGCAGTCCAAAACTGTGCTCTTTTTCAGAAATTTTCTACCTTGCAGAACAAAACTGTGGAATGAACTGTCGCCTGCGGTATTCCCGGACCAAAACGACCTTCAAGACTCCTTCGTGTATTCCTTCTTAAAAGCCGGCAACGCACTTTTGACGTCCTTGGTGTTGCGAGCGTCTAAGGCGATAGGTTTGATAAGGATGCAAGTTTGCCCTCTATTCCATAAAAAATGTATATTAATAACTGTTACCATCTTGTTTTTGATATAAAAAAATATTATATAACAAAAACATTACACATAAATATCAAGGAAATAAATACTATTTGAAGACGGCTTCAAAGATTTTTTATATATTTAAGAGCACGTGTCAAACGTCTCGTGATTATAGATAAGGAAACAACCAGCACTGTTAATATTGAAGTAGGTCGATAATCAGACAAGCTCCTGGAAGAAGTAATCTTCTTCGGTAGAAAAATGTTGTCAGTTTTTTTCTCGTCAGAATTACACAATTGCCTAGATATGACAGTAATATCAATATACTGAGATTTAATCGTTGCTCACTGTTTTGCTTACCCAAAATATTAGGACCATACATAGCACTTTCATATAAAATATAACCTCTTCCGTTACAAAATCCCAAATACAAAGTTATAAAGCCATTTAGTAGCTAGTATAATTGAGTTTTGAAAATAGTCATTCATTACTTTTTTGGTCAGCCCAGTCAGTTTTTTCTTTTTCGTCGCTTATCTCGCACAATAGAAGACTTGAAATATTTATAATTATTTATGAGTACGATTTCTGCCTTATGGTCTACACGTGAAACAGCTCGTCGGACTAACTATGTTTATGGCACTGATGCCGCAAAAGAAATCACAATACGTTTTTGGTTCCAACGTTTTCGTTCTGCAAATTTCGACCTTCATAATAAACCCCATGGACGGCGGAGATTAAAATAGATAGTGAAGAATTAAAAGCTATTATGGAAGCGGATCCATTGCAAACCACTTTACGGATAGCTGCAGCCTTCACTGTTAATGATAAAATTGTTTTAATCCAGACGAAACAAATAAAAAAAACTTGAACGGCGAATGAGTGACTTGAGCGAAACGAAACAGTAAACACGCGTCCACTGCTGCGTTACATTGTTCAATTGGTACAATAATAAAGAGATTTTCAATAGGGTCAGCTGTGAAGAAAAGTGGATCCTGTAAAGTAATCGGAAGCGCTTGTCGCAATGGCAGAACCCTGTAGAACCAAATCCTTTCCCAAGCAAAAATGAACTCAAAAAAGTTACTTGTGAGTGTTTGGTGGACTAGTGCCAGTGTCGTTCACTACAGCTTTTTCAAATCTGGTTAAACGATTGTTGCCAATAGACTAAACTAGAGGAGCTGTAATTAGAATGTCTACAAATTCCACCATACTCCCCGGTTCTTGCTTAATTTTTTCCCGAAACATAAAGAATTCTTTCTTTCTTTCTTTCTTTCACGGAATTTTTTGGCCCGATGTTACTTTAGTGAAGAGATCAATAAACTACCTATGAAATGACAAAAGTGCATGGATAATAATAATAATAAATATTTTGAATACTTAAATACGTTTTACAAAAAAAGACTATATTCTTAAAGAGCACTAATGTTTTGATTACTGTCACATTTTTGGAAATTTTTGCTTGTTTCCTTATACTACTTATACTACTAGTTTTCTTTCTCAAAATGGGTTTCTATAGTTTCACTATCAATGAATGGATTAACCATAATCAATGAAAAAAAGTGAAAAATAATATGGTGTAGTCTCCTTAAAGTTATAGCACTTAGAAACGTTGGTAGTGCTAGCAAGCTAGCTCGCTACTATTCTGTGATTCCAAGTTACACTAAGACAATCATAAATAAAACGATGATAGAGCCCAATGATGCAAAATTATCCCAATAGTCTGCCATAGTATCACCATGCTGCTTTTTTGCATTTTCTGCAATCGCCATGAGGGTGGTGACAGCTTCTCTTGGATTCTGGTTATTCTTTTCATAAGTCAGAGTAGAGTCACTTTTTCAAGCTCATACATCTTATTAATATTTTAAGCGCGATAGTTTGTGAGTATCGATGGATGTTTGTTACTCTATCACGTAAAAGCGAGTGAATGGATTTTAATGAAATTTTACAGTAATGAAGCTTATACGTCATAATAATACAGACCACTATTTGCCACGATAACCGACATATACACAAGTGAAGCCGCAGGCAACAGCTAGTAAAATATAAAGCCTGCAAACAATTAAGGACTCAATGAAATAAGGGGCTAAGCTTTTTAAATAAAGATAATTTTTACATCATTATTTTGATGAGTTAAATCAGTAAACTGAATGATTGATTAAAAAAAATGGCACCAAAATACTCTCATACAAAACTAATCTGCAGAAATCTCGAACGTACGTACGTACGTATGTAAAGCATTATGTTGTTCATTTGTGATGGATTTTTAGTTCAAAACTTCCCTAAATTATAGCTATACCGTGGGATTAACTTAACTTAATTTTTTACCGTGGGAGAGCTACGCTTCGGCATGAATGGGCCGGTTCGACCGGAGTGATACCACGGCCTCACAGAAAACCGGTGTGAAACAGCGCTTGCACTGTGTTTCATCGAGTGAGTGATGATACCGGAGGCCCATATTCCAATCCCTCCCCCTATCCCCCTCCCCGTCCACCAAAGGCCGGCAACGCATTGTGACACCTCTGGTGTTACGGGTGTCCACGGGCGACGGTAATCGTTTACCATCAGGCGATACGTCTGACCATGTTTTTTTTTTTGTTTTTTTTTAAAATTCATTATCAACCCTAGATAAATTTTTAACATACATTTGAAGTTTCAAAAGTCATAGGGACCGGAATTCGCACTACCTTAGCTATGATTTAACGGGTAAGCTATTAAATAATTATTCCCCTCTGAACACCCGATGTCACAATTTTAAAGAAAACTTAATTTTAAACTATTTACAAATACTACCAATAACTCGACTGAAAGTTTATAAAAGGGGATAATAACAACTCTGAAAAAACATGAGTTTTTATAAACTTAAAAGTAAGTTTTACGGGCTCTAATTCTTTAAGATTGATTTAAATTGTTTTTCGATTTTCTCATCTCCAATTCAACAAAAGGAAACATAAAATATCAACGATGAAAATAATTATAAAAAATACTTCTTTTGTTTCACTGTTAGCAAGAAGCGTGAAAGCGTGAAGAAATGAATTCATAAAATAAGAAATTAATTTTGCTTACGCTATATTCCTATAATGTGTATACAATATATTAGAATTACGGTGAAACGAATAATATTAGGGATCTCGAGCGCCTCATCAACACCGCTCTGTATAAATCTGCGAATTTCGACAATGAGCTTATCTTATCTCAATGAGAATAAATTATACACTTGCCCTGAGATGATGATGATTTTCTTTAGACAGAATTTGAGACTTGAAAATTTAATTGATAAATATCAAGCCTTGAAATTTAATATAATGTATGATATTTAAGTCTATTACGAAAGTATTCCCCCGTGAAATGGAGATATAACTTTAGACACATATATTAATTGGAAAGCACACATTGACCTGATTAAAAATAAACAATCTCGATTCACATACGCCCTATTCCAGCTAAAATAGCCGTAGGCTTATTCTACGCGTGAGTACCCCTGCTATGTTCTTGCAAAATTTAAATCCCCATTAATTACGAAATGGAACCAGGCTAATAGTCAAAGCTTTATATATAAATATGTTGGTAGCCACAATTTGTTCTGGGCGTGCGCAAGGAGGAATTGTTGACATTATACTAATTGCTTTGATTACAAATGATCTTCCGTTTCAATTTAAACGATTGCAGTTTCCCTTCAAAGTCTACTTCACGATGACACTAAACATGTCTCAAAAATGAATACTCAAATTTGTGGGGATATATTTAAGAGAAAACTGCTTCTCTCATGGACAGTTCTATGTAACTTGCTAACGAGTAAACCCGATAGATAATGGTTTTGGCACCTAATTTAATAAAGAATATTGTCTATAAAGACGTTTTGTACAGTTTTTTTTTATTTACTGAATTTGACATTCGTTCCTTCACTCAAAATCAATCCTAACGTGAGCGAGGCAGTAGCTAATGTTATTATAGTACTTACACCTAATTCATTATCAGTAATAAAAACGTCAAATCATTATAAATTATTAAAACCTAATCATAACATTAACAAAGGCCAAGTTATTTATAGAATTTGATAAATTAGTAGTTTGATTTTATCGGTGGCATACCAACTTGTTTTATACAAATCAGCTTTTAGACAGAATTTAAGATTGTTAGTACCTAGCCGTTTTAGCTACTAACTACTAATTTCTTTAGCTTCATCTGCCTCTTTTTTGTTTCTTGTATAATATGGTATGCTATGATTTTCTAACAAAAGTAAGGTAATAATAATTAATATATCGGACATATAACCACAATGCCAACTAGTGTCAAAATTAAGCAGGAGCTCGTATTTGGGATACAAAACAAATGATATAAAAGCATTATACTTCTTTTTTGTAAATACAAGTTTATTAGACATAGAAAATACTAAAACTCCTGAAAACTAAAATGGTTTAGATAACTTTCAGGAGTTATAGATACCTAATTTGTATAATGCCTTTACTTAGAACCTTTCTACAAACATAGCCAAATAATAAGTAAACGTTTAAAAAATAAAATTAAAATAATACCAATGGTAACTACAGAACCCAACTCTACGAGGCCTCAAACGCACTTTTGGACTAGTTTTTCTTTATCCTGTCGGAAAAACGATTGCAATCCCGGACAGGGTAGAAGTCAGGTAGGCATGGTAGGCATAGACATGACTAACGTCAACCCAAAATTCGATTGTAAATTAAGAAAATAAGTTATTATTTTCTTAATCAATTATCGTTATCAATCGTTATCAATTCTTTAGGTTCACAATAGTTATATTATGAACTATTAGGGGGTGTGTGGGGGCGAACCACAATCTTTCGCCCCCAGCCAACCTCACCTGCACGCGGTGCACCCTGCTAGATAACAAACGAGGCTCTGGCGACCGACCGATGGCGGTATATCCATCCTAAAAGGCGTAACTAAATACAATAGGCCGGTGATGGGCAGCAGCGTCACCGGTGCAACAAGTTACGCCCTGCGATCATCAACCCGCCTGCCCAGCGTGGTGATTATGGGCTGACCCCCTCCATGAGTAAGCATCAGAAGCCACGGCCCCCAGTTCCCGGTAGTCCCGCTATTCCTGGTCATGTCATGAGTTCTTTTTAGCAAAGTATCTCATTAAGGTTAGCCCCGAAGGCATTTAATATTCGAACAAAGGCGAAATTTGTATGTAACTAGCTGAATGTTCTGAGTTTTTAGCTTTCATATTTGGTAAAAAAGCAACAATAATAGCCCAATTATTTTAGTGTGCCTTGCAGAATATATACCCAGGAACATTTTTGTTTCATTTATTTTACTTGGTCTACTAAAGTTACAAAATATATATAATAATTGGCGGATCAATGAATTGCAGTTCTCTCTCCCCTGGCTATGGGTAGGCAAATGGAATATTAGGGTGGTTTTTAGTGGGCAAGAGAATCCGACAGACCTCTTCACTCCTCCCGGATAGGTAAAGGGCATCCACGAGAATCTCTCACCTCATTAACAAAGAAAAAATGTAACAACATATATAAACTCATTCATTCTATCATATGCATGTAACATTTGGTATTGATTGGGTATTATGGAAAAGTAATGATGTACTCGTATACGCAGTGTAGGACGCCTACAGGCCAGGTGGAGTGACCACTTGGGCAAAATGGCTGGCTGGATGCAAGAACCCCAAAATCGATCAGAGTGGCGTGCAATACCAGAGGCCAGCAGTGAACTGCAATATGTTGATTATTATAATAATAATATTATAATAATAATGTTATCATTATGTTCTATTTTCATCTAAATAATAGTGATATAAGAATGAAAAGATAAATTATAATAATATTAATTCATGTCACAAGTATAAAATTTAGGACAATAATTTAACATAAAACAATGTTTACCAATCAACCACACAGCTTTTAAGAGCCCTTATTAGCTTATGTGATTAAATGTCAGAGTCTGAATCGAATTCAAATTAATTACACTCGATGTTGTTATCGGACTGTATTTCCACTTCAATTGGTTATTAATTATGAATAAACCCGCATTTGAGTTTTTGAAGTCGCCGGGACATCAATACTCCTAAAAGCAACAATGTTAATTGATATAATCGACTTATATATTGAAGATCATGAGATTAATTCATTTGTTAGCTGTCGTTTTTGTAGAGATAAAAGCATCGTTGAATTTGATACGAACAATTTAAATGGGATACTTTTGGTATAATATCTAAACGACATCCTTTTCGGTGTATTTAGGCTATTTGAAGAAAAGTGACACCGAGGCCAAAATCTGGAGGAGGCCTATATCCAAGTAAGGGTTCTTATCAAAGAGATTGATGCAAAAGAGAATCAAAATAATTTTGTGGCCCAGTGGACAATATTAGCATAAGTGAAACTAGATATAGCACATGATGGACTTAAGTATTGGAAAATAATTATAATACTATATTAATAGCTGTACTAGCTGACTCACGCAACCTTGTTTTCGTCTCCTTTTGCCCGTTGCGTAATAATTTTCCCCCATTTTTTAAATATTATTCATTGGTGCTTGGCTCCTTTTAGTCTTAGCGTCATGTCATATAGCCTTCCTGAATAAATGGGCTATCTAACATGGAAATTATTTATCGAATCGGACCAGTTTTTCCTGAGATGAGCGCGTTTAAGCAAACAAATAAACTCTTCAGCTTTATATATTAGTATGGATATAATGAACCATAAAAAATGCAAAAAAAGATAATGCACAGTTCAGTTCCATTTGTTATGAGTTACAGAATTAGTAACCACAATATTAATAGTGGAAGACGCTGGTGTGAAAACTGCGTTGGGTTTCGTTGTTCGATGTTATAAAACGAATAGCAATACATTTTGTTCACGTTACTAATTGCTATTTTACCATTTAAGTAAACTTTTCTTTCATTATGTATGCATACTGTGACTTTCAGCTATGGCTCGTAACTAACTGTCATAAATTACTTGCAGTCATTAGTATAATATAGTCATATATTTTTTTAAAAGCATGTAAATATACAGACGTAGAAATTGATTTCGGAAATCTTTTAGCTCTTAGAGAAATATCTAAAGTGGTACACATTACTGCACCCGAGTCCGTTAGAATTAAACTCTATTCTAAAGTAATGTTTGACATTTAATATACCAGTTGGTACACTGAAAATAAAGCTTCGACACACGACACAGAATTCATGGCGACTACGTCAATTTTTTCATGAAAAATACTATCCATTATAATAAGCATTGGGGATTAGGTTACAAAAAATACGTAAACCCACTGTAACCTTCTCTTGTAATATGACTTAGTCGGCGAAAATAACCGCTAAACCATCGGATACTTTGAGGCCGTGGTGTTACTTCTGTTGATCCAGTCCATAACATGTATGTTGTATGAACACGGCTCTTTCGTGACATAATATTGCAAAATTTAGTCGGATTTGTTCAAAAATATGTATACCTCGGGCAGGCTTTGCAGTTAGGTAGAAACAGCTTTGAGGACGAGGTGAACAGGAGAATTCAGCTAGGTTGGGCAGCGTTTGGGAAACTTCTTCGGGTCTTCTCATCGTCGATCCCACAGTGCCTAGAGACGAAAGTCTTCAATGCGTGCGTCCTACCCGTAATGACGTACGGAGCCGAAACGTGGACACTTACGGTTCGACTGGTCCATAAGTTCAAAGTCACTCAGCGTACAATGGAGAGGTATATGCTCGGCGTTTCTCTAAGGGATCGCATTAGAAACGAGGTGGTCTGACAAAGAACCAGGGTCATCGACGTAGCCCACAGGATTAGCAAGCTGAAGTGGCAGTGGGCTGACCACATTTGCCGAAGAACCGATAACCGTTGGGGTAAACGAGTTCTTGAGTGGATACCGCGTCTCGGAAAACGTAGTGTACGACGTCCACAAGCCAGGTGGAGCGATGATTTGCGCAAGACGGCTGGCAGGAGCTGGATGCGAGAAGCCATAGATCGAACTAAGTGGCGTGAAATTGGAGAGGCTTATGTCCAGCAGTGGACTGTGATAGGCTGATGTTGGACTTCAGTTTACAGAATACTAATATATTTCATAAAATACATATTGCATGAAGTTATTAATGATTTGTGGAAATAAAACATGTAGTTTGGTGGTAATTTAGTGGCAAATAAAATATTTAGAAACACAAAAGATTTCTCAATAACAGAAGAAATCAGTAAAAGCACGTGCTCTGTCAAAAACGTTTACCTCAGTAATACTAAGTTCTTCTCAAAGGAGTAATAACATATAATACTTTATTGCATCGCATGCGGCAGTCTGTGTAACCAGGTGTAGCGGTTTAGGGTTTAATGAAACTCGTTCAGCAAGTGGAAAGTGACGACCATCCAGCGGAGTTATATAAAATTGAATTGAAAATTTACTCAAAAGTAACAGCATGTATAGCTTACTTATATGGCTTACATAGTTTAACTTAAATAGCTTAACTCACATAGCTTACATTTAATAGGAAAAATACAGACGTGCAAAATATATTTTCACAATCTTTGTTATTAATTTAAGTATTTAGTAGAAGAACGGGTCACTTGCCCCTCCCACACATAGGGAGGATCCTCCGATCAGGCGAGGTGATCATGCCTGGCCAGCTTCTTCATATACTACGTTACTCTGTAGTTCAGTGTATATTCTGTAGATGACGCTGTAATATATTTATGTTGCGCTGTATGTGGATGTCGCCACAAGAACTTTGAGTGTCTATTGTGAATACAGTACCATAAAGAAAGTTTATTGTGGGGTTAATGCCTATATTCTAATTTTTATCAGTCTGAGAACTATTTTGAACACTGGAACAAGAAGTAGGAAGTTAGTTCAAGTTTTATGTTAATCATAACGATTTTACAAAAATGAATTATTTCATATCAATAAGAAGTTATTGCGTATGGTTTCGTGGAAAAGAATAAGTAACTAAGTTGGTAAGCCGACCCCAAAGGTTGGCTGCTAGTTCAACCGTAAATACCGTAACAACTGTGAACAATAATCCAAACATTATAAAAGGCTAGGAAGATGATAATATAAAAGAAGTCATTGAGTGTTCCTGAAATTATATAGTAATGAGAAATCAACTCGCTATTCAAAGATTAATTGGCTACTAAGATAATAACACCAAATCTCTTACACTGTGTGATATATGATACAATAAAACAGATATATGTATTTATTGTATACGGGTATTATTTTTTATCAAGTCGAAGATATTATTTTCTTTGACTTCTTATAGCAGGAAATAAAAGTGTTCGATAAATTGCTTTGTATCGTATAAAAATAAACATCAACAACATCTACACGTAATTCATACTTATGATATTGAACGCCTTTAACTGAAGCGGATCTGGAATTTGATATCGCTTGAAAAATTGAAGATTTGGTTTTTGATGTAAGGTAGAATTAATCTACATATAAATCGATTTCTGCTGGTCAGTTTCACCAAAGCTATATATTTCCAACAACAACAATAATGAACAATATGTTTGAATGCTATATAATATATATATAATATAATATATAATAATGTTCGCTAGCGTTAGAAAATAGCAAATCGATACTAAACTATAGCATTCACTTGAGATTGGTGATGAGCGATTAGAGTTTGCATTTCTAATGGGGGTTTAGAAGTGTAAGGAAGCTAGAAATGTATGAATTTTGTTTTCTCAATATTAAGATTTAGTAAATTTGAAGATAATCATGCATTATTTCCCTCAAAGCGCGCCAAGTGTCGTGGGTTCAAATCCTACATGGGACAACACTTTGTGATCCATAAATTGTTGTTCTAAGTATGGATGTACTTTGTATCCGTTTGTGGGAATATACCCAATGAAGAAGTATGTTGAAAGTAATCACATCATCATCAGCCTATCGCAGTCCACTGCTGGACATAGGCCTCTCCAATTTCACGCCACTTAGTTCGATCTATGGCTTCTCGCATCCAGCAAGTATTCCGATTGAAGTTATTACTTTCTTTCATATCTACATTTATGTCTTCTTAGCTATGTTTTCATAGTGGTTCACTGAATTTACTATAATCTCTAAGCTGCTATATAAATAAGAAAGATCCAAATATTATGATGACCGGTAGATACCAATAATAGCGGTCTTGCTTACAGTACCAAAAAGTTAAAATATCTGAACCACCATTCATAGATGAATGGTGGTTCAGATATTTTATGTTCTAAACAATTCTTAACATAAATAACAATCCTGTCATTTTGAGTTACATTATTTTTAGTGGCATAAGACAAGTAGTTATCAATTAAGGCTTGTGGAGCCAGACTTATTAAACAAACATTCTGCAAGTTTTATTACATCGACTTCTAGTTTAACCATCGTTTGCATAGATACGAATTTCTCAAAATTTTTGATAAAACTTCTGATATTAATGTGTATTATTTTAAAATAATTGTTATTTGGTATAAGTACGGTACATAAGTCAGGTCTTTCAATGTGTGAAGTGGTTATTTTAAAATTGACAATTTCATTGTTTTACGATTTATATTGTTTTCAAGCATTTTTAATTAAAGATTTTACTAAAACAATGTGGTCCTGTTTTGAGGTTTTATCGACTTTAAAATCAATTCAAATTGCCTGTTGCTTAGTAATGCGGTTATCATATGCTTTTATAGACACTTATTCAAGATTAATTTGATTATAAAATATATTTTTTGGCAGAGGGCCATAATGATTAACAATAACCTTTAACGATATATTTCAATGATACAAAATCAGGTATAAAACAAAAACAATATAAACAACAACAACTACGATAACATGTAGCATATTCCTAGTTTTTGTAGTAACTTACATGCAATAACTTTAAGGAAAAGACTAAAAATATGTTGAGGATTAATAATGACATTAATGCCGAGATTAAATCACCGTCAGGTACTTGTAGTAGTATACATATTATACTCTGCAAACACTGTTCCGATTTAATGGTATAAATTTATTTACTTTCAGTGTTTTTATGCAGAGGAACTCTACCATTTGAAATCGATCAAAATTTAAAGTTACTTTGTTTGGCGAACTCACGTGAAACGTAAAAGATTTTTTTCAATGTCGGTGTCAAGTGGTCGTCGAAGTAAATAGGCTTACGTTTTCCCTCTGGGCCGATGTTCTCGGTATTGAGTTTCTCTCCTACACGGCGTTCCTCGTTGTAAGTGTGTGTTAGAAAGAGTTTTTAAAGTGACTGTTCCAAGTTTATTAGGCATGCAATATATGTCACGAATATTAAATTGTGAAATTTTCATTTTGACTGACTTTAATTTGAAATTTAGTTTAAAGGTTTTAAATCAACAAAATTTGTTGACTGTGAGAACAATGAAATTTAATTTTATAGCATTTACGACAGTGAAAGTAGAACACGACCTGTCGTGATGTCAAAAATGACGATCTATGACGCAGGTCGCATATAATTTATAGTACAAGAGCCGGTGAAGATCAACTTACACCTCTCTCATTAGCAGAAGATTTTTTTTTTTTGAAATTGTAATAAATAATGAACATATCTATGACAGCTAGCCTATCGCAAAATTGTATGATAAACTTTATAAATTTTTAACATACTTTTTCACTCCTTCCACCCTATTATTTAGCCAATTAAATTTAGTCCCAAATTTTAATCTTATATGTCTAAGTAGGCTTGCTTACTTATTTTTATATAGCTGCCTGGCAACAGGTATATACAGGTAAATCAATATTGATAAATACACTGAGGTAATAACTAATCAAAATTGGTAGCAAAATAAAGATTATTATTCAGTAATTTAATGATATAGGCTTGCCTGAGAAAAAAAATCAATAAAATATTAATAAAAACATGGTCTAGAGAACTTTGTGATAGGGAAACTATCACAAGCGTGTTCATTAATTAATAATATTTTTTTTAAATGTACCTCATCTGGTTGTCCGACTGGTGTAAGTCGATCTTCGCTTAGATTATGTATATACATATTAAACCTAATAACGGATTTGTAACAAGACCGTACCAAACATTTCTAAGGGTTTTTGGAAGTTAATATAAAAGTTTTGGATCATTGTAGAAGGAGTAGTTTAGAAGTGGGGTATAGGTCAATTCGGAACTTTTGAAATAGGAACATATTAAGAGGAGACTTTTAAAAGTTTAATGGAAGTCCTCATATAAATAAATACATAAAGTGATATCACATATCACAACATCTGGAAGGCTAATTTATACCTATTAAATCAAGTCTAAGTTTCAAGACCCTTTAGTGGATGAAGATTAATTATGAGATAATTTTTGTCTACAGCATCTGTACATTCATGATTTACCAACTATCCTCAATCACAGATCCAATTAAGTTTCTGTAACTAAAACTAGATCGGGGTAATCAGATAGGTCGGCAAAATTTTAATGAAATACCCGATATATTTTGAAAGGCAGATCAAAAATATTGGAATCTAATTACAAGAATCTTTATCTTAGGTTGAGTATAAAATATATTTAAAAAAACCTTGTGCAAAACACGTATGCACTTTGTAAGCAGAACATTAAGATGTAAAATACTGAACTGTATTACTGATATAAAATACTGACAGGTTATTTTATAATTCAGCGGTAAGTAATTTGTAATCTGTCTGTTAAAAGCTTCCTTTACATTGGGATTTTTCGGATCACGAAAGTGTGTGGACGTGTGGACCCAAGCTAATTTAAATTGAAAAAATCATTTAAAAAATAAAATTCAATTAAAATCAATTGATCAAGTACCAGGCGCGCATAACATGCCCAGTAGTGTACAGTGAATGTGTGAGTGAGAAATCAACACCTGAGACGGAGCTAGCAGTCAGAGCTACACCACAACGCGTTAACGTCATTCGACTGTTAGCTGTCATCCGAGCTTTCACTTGACACTTGACATCTGTCTTAAGTCGTCGAAGACTACCACAGTCCAGTGTGTTGCCAGTTCTTAAAGTAAGTGCATCGTAGTACAAAATTTATTTAATCGGAACCCCAGGACTGTAAGTGGGCTGTTTGGAAAGAATTCTTCACTCTTCGACTACTTGATTTTAACTGACGGGGAATCGAGTGAGCCGTTTGATATGCCTCTTAGGCGATCTCCTCCAACTACCTCAGTTTCCTCGGCGCCCAGATCCATGCGCCCTACTCTAACTATCTGTCCACCTGAGACCTATAAATCGGATACAGCATCGGAGAGGAGCTGCAGCGGCGGTGTCAGTGTGCGAATTAAGTGTAAACGGGACGACGATGACCTTAAGGATCTTAAAAGCCTACTCACCTGTCTGTCAACGAAGGTTGACTAAAACTTCCTTGAAATCAAACAGAGTAACGAAGAGCTTAAGGAAAGTCTACAATTTATCTCGGATAGATATGACACCAACTTAAAATCACTTCAAACCCTACAGGAAGAGAGAGTGGAAGACAAAAAAACATTACAGAAATCGGAAGAGAAAATTGAAGTACTGGACTATTATGATCGAGCTAAATAGTGTCTTAAAAAAGGAAAGATTGATACAGGCAATCAAAAATTTTAATAAAAAAAGGGTAAGCAGTGATAGATTGAATACTGGTCATCTGAACATACCTGGACCTATCAAACCTATATTTATATCTGAGGCTCTAACTCCTACTGCCCAGAAACTTTTCTACGCAGCCAGACAGTTTGCACGAGAACATAATTACTCCTACTGCTGGACTTCCAGAGGTGTAATATACCTCCGTAAACCTGAAGGTGAGCCTCAAACTAGGATTGAATCCGAGACAAGCCTTAAAGGTTTGGCCAAAAAATGACTATCCTACATAAGATTCTTTTATTTAATTCTCAACAATTTAATAACCTTACATTGTTTTATTTTTAGTTCTAATAGAATAATAATCGATAGCCTTACTTTCTCGCAACTCACTGATGAGGAATATTTGATCAGTCTAGTTTTCAGTTTAATCATTACTAATTATTTAAATTTGAACTTTGTCTTTATGAATATTAGATCGATTAATTGTATGCTGTTAGCTACTGTTGTTCAATTTAGTAATTTCTGTCAAAAACCTAACCTTTTATATAAAAAGGATTGTACTCGTATTACCAGTAATTATAAAACTCTATTTCAAATACAGTTGCACAACCAAACCTTCCACACTAAACAGTATTATAAAGATAGGTACGTTTTTATATTATATGCACCACATTTAATAATTTTAACTTTTACACTACACATACTGTGCCTAAGCGAATAAAACCCTATAGAGCCAACATTTATTGGACATTAACACTTAAAAATAAACATGCAATGGGGACAACTTCAATCAATCCATGAATTCCGTGGAATCGCTTAGTATTTCGCGATCATTTGTGAGTTTACCACACCAATGTTTGATGCACTTACCGAGTACCAATCCAACCTTAAAAACATTACACGTGAACATCCGAAGCCTAAATCGTAACTATGACGGTCTCGTGGTTTTGTCACGGTCCATGGATGTTGTGTGTGATATTTTGGTTCTCTCTGAGTGTTGGTTGAGTAAAGTTACTGACATACCTGAGCTACCTGGCTTTGTGTCAGCTAAGTCTTCATTTGCTAACCAGAATGATGGTTTGGTGGTATACGTAAATAGTGCATTAACTAGTAGGTCCTTTGAACCGAAAATTCAAGACGCAAACTGTGTGATTGTGGAGCTTGGTCTGGATACAGTTATTGTAGCAATATATCGTACACCTTCAGTTAGAAACATAGACAGTTTTCTTAACTCCTTAAATGACATCCTAGATTCCTTGTCATCAAGGCCAACAATAATAGTTATTGGTGACTTAAATATAACTATTCGACCATGTAAAAATGACACAAACTCAGAAAACTATCTTAATACAATTGCTTTCCATGGACTTTTGCCGATCATGTACTTCCGACTCGCATGGATAGCTGCCTAGACCACGTTTTATTGAAAACAAACAAACCTTCCACATGTTTGATTCTGGAGTCTAACTTTACTGATCATGCCCCTGTATTATTCTGCATTGAACAAAATCTTCAAACTATAAAACCAAAATGTACCATACGACATATAAACATTCCTTGCATCGTTAGTTGTCTGGAAAACTCGGATTTTTAAACGGTTATACTTGTGATAATCCCAATCAAAGTGCAGAACTAGTGATTGCCAACATATCAAGCGCAATAAACCAACACAGCACAGTAAGAAAAGTCTCTCATAGGAAGCAGATAATTAAACCATGGGTGTCACTGGGACTCTTAAAATGCATACGAAATCGAGACCAACTTCATAGAAAGTCAAAACATGAGCCGAATAACTCTATAGCCAGGCTAATTAACACTAGATATCGTAACTACTGCAACAACTTTTTAAAGAGAGTTAAATGTGATTACGACAAAAAAATGCTCCTCAATGCTAAAGGTGACCCTAAGGAAACATGGAATATAATTAAGACTATTACTTACAAAAATAGTTCAACCGTAAATAAAACACAGGAACTTCTAAATATCTGTAACAACCCCAATTCTTCTGTGAATGCCATAAACGAATATTTTGCAACCCTTGGACCTAATCTTTCGCGACAAATAGCGCAAGGACCACAAGTTAATTACACAAATTTGGAATTCAACAATGTAATTAATCCCTTACTTAATGAATTACTCATTCGTATTACTAGAAACTAATAACACAGAAATTAAAAACATAATTACAGATCTAAAAATATAATTCTGCGGTTGGCCATGATGGTATTCCTACTTCTATTATTAAATCTGCCAAGCACGTTCTTGTTCCAGCAATCACACACGTCTGTAATTTATCTATCAAAAATGGTATCTTTCCAAACACTTTCAAGAAGGCCTTAGTCACACCTGTTTTTAAAGGTGGAGATGGAGACCGTGTTGAGAACTATAGGCCGATATCAATGCTTACTATTCTATCCAAAATACTGGAAAAGGTTGTGAGTAAAAGATTTCTCAGCTTTCTTGAGCATAACAACATTATAGCTCCAAATCAATATGGTTTTAGAAGAGGTATGTCAACAGAAGACGTTGTTCTTGATTTGACGAGTAAAATAACCAAAAACCTAGATATTAAGACAAAAACCATAGGTATATTCCTTGATTTGGCCAAGGCTTTTGACACGGTTTCAACTCCCATCCTTCTTCGCGGCTTTTAAGAGCTTAGGCATAAGAGACATCACTCTGAACTTATTTCGTGATTATCTCACGAATCGTAGCCAAATAGTCAAAGTCGACAATTACGTCAGTGACGAGATGTACCTAACTCATGGCGTACCACAAGGAAGTGTACTTGGTCCCACTCTATTTCTCCTCTATATTAATAGACTATGCCAACTGTCTATAGCTGATGGTGAGATCTTCGTGTATGCAGACGACACGGTTCTTGTGATCAGCGCAGAGAGGTGGGACTCTGCCCATTGTGCGGCTGAAAAAGCTCTTGGTAGTATTATGAACTGGCTCTCATCCAATTTGCTCACCCTTAATGTGTCTAAAACTCACTATATCACTTTTGCAGCAAACACTGTCATACAGCCTATTACATCTGACATTAAAATACATAACTGTCACTCAACAAACACCAATTGAAGTTGCCCGTCTATACGTAGAAGCTCCTGCATTAAATATTCAGGGGTATACATTGACAACACATTGAGTGGGCATAAACATATTGATGTGACAGTGTCGCGAGTTCGTAAAGTGATGTTACCCATGAAGAAGTTAAGACAGGTGGCTGATGGTGGACTATTGAAAATGGTTTACTTCGCCTTAGCTCAGTCCCTACCTCCCTATGGCATATCTGCTTGGTATGGTACATTTAAGACATATCTTCTTCGCCTTAAGAGGGCACAAAGAGCTGTTTTGAAGGTCATGCATTACAAACCTAACCGCTATCCAACTACTCAGCTATTTAAATACGTATCTGTTCTCAGTGTCAGACAACTCTGTGCGCTTAACATAATCTTAGGTGTGCATTCTAAATTAAGTTACATCCCTACGTTGCTTAAGCATAAACGACGAAAGTATCTTGCCTGTCCACCTGTTGCTACCAAAACGATATTGGGAACCCGCAGCTAGCAGATATCAACAAAGCGTGCAATATATATCCCTTGTCCAAGGCTAAGTGCAAAAGTGTAGTTAATAGCTATCTCTAAAACTTAACTTACGATGAGACTGAGAAACTATTTTCTAAGGGACCTTCATAGATTGTGCGTATTATACGAAAAAAATACACAAACCACACACACACACATACAAAAAAACACCCACACACACACACACAAACACACACATACACAGACACATAAACTAACACACACGCACTATTGAGCATGTACGCGTATTAGTCTCACACTGAAGTAGTCATTATGTTTGCACCATAACTTTATCACATACATCATCTTGACAATTCTAACCAAAGAACATCATATAAATTGTAAGAGGAAGGCGCCAGTGTCTGTAACATAGTTTATACTATC
Organism: Hyphantria cunea; assembly: GCA_003709505.1. NCBI lineage: Eukaryota > Metazoa > Arthropoda > Insecta > Lepidoptera > Erebidae > Hyphantria > Hyphantria cunea. The sequence continues at coordinate 1,470,939 of PKRV01001490.1, forward strand.
ATAGACACCGACGTTCACTCTATCTCTTTGAAATTAAAAAATATGTACTTAGTGTTGAGCTTATATGTATGACTGAGATAGAAAAAAAATGTATGGCCTTTTGTTAATAAACTATTATTATTAATATTATTTTGATTTTTCATTTATCTCCCTTTTTTGAGGGGTAATATACGTGTTATGCGGGCCTAAGCCAAGCATGAAACGTTAAATTGAGTAGGTGGATGATATAGATGAGGATGTTAGAAATTTACGAGTAATGCGGCAGGTATTGAGTATAGTCATATGTGTGTTAATTTTTCGTTGCAAGTTCTTAAGATCTGTTTGTGACCGGTTAATAATACCAAATGAGTAAGTCAAAACAGGAATAGCAAATGTGTTAATATCTTTAATAATGTTTTTAGAGTTTAAGTGAGTTTTCAAAATGAGCTTTAATCTATATCTAAATTTATTTATTAGATCATCTTTGGTTTCTTTTTGAAGTATTCTTTTAGATTGCTAAAAACCTAAATATTTATAAGCGCTGTAACTGTCCATTGGTTCAATATCCTCCCCAGATTCTAAAATATATCTATTAATTTCAATTTTACCTTTATTTATTGACAAAATTTTGCACTTATCGACTCCAAATTCCATACATATGTCTTTGGAAAACTGTTGAGTAATATCAGCTAGGTGAAAAATGTCGGATTTGTTGGTGGCATATAGTTTTATATCATCCATGTAGAAAAGATACGTTATTATTATTATTTACGAGATAGGTCTATTTTTATTTCTATCTGTATTTCAAAGAAATAGAGCCACATTAATTTCATCACGAACGGGACGACTCGACCTGGGCGGTACTACCCTCGCACAGAATATCAATTTAAAATGAGAACATTCGTGATTCGTAGGTGAGTGCGAGACCGGTGGCCCAATGATGCTGAAATATCTTAATAGGCCTCTATATTGTGGGTCACCACGCTGCATTGTTACATTATCTGCATTCGCAATAAGTATGGTGATCACTGCTCTTGTATTCTTCTTATGCTTACCATCAGGCAGATTTAGTTCAAAATAAAAACATCTTTGAAGATTTATTTCTAATATTTGTCATTGACATTGAATAAGTTGAGCCTAGTAGATTTGGAGTAGGTTTCAATTCATTTCATGGTCAATATTATAATAAATAATTGTGATCCGTATCATTTGATTGTCTTTAGGTGGTGATGTTTCAAGTAATTCAATAACATTGAAAATTACAAACTGTTATACATTTAAATTACTGTTGTGGTGAAACTGTGCTATCGTACCAATTTGTTAAACGCAGGCAGATTACACTTACATTACTATATACTATATAATATTACACACCCACACTCACAATAATAATTGATAAAAGTTGTGTGGAAAACAATTCACATGACTTTTAACATGAAAAAAGTAGATTTATAAAAGTGCATGTTTCGTATAATGACTTGTTGTTGATTATTTCTTTAAAACCTTGATAACCCTTACGTAAAACCATCAAGACAAGGAGTTGTAGAATAGATAATTACAAAACTGTCCTAGAAGAAATGTTATATTTTGGCTTTGTTTGGGTTTAGAGCCGTAGCTAGCTTTGCTTTAACTGTTTTTTTTTATGCTGCCAATATGACTCTGCCCTGCCTGATGGAAAGCATGAGCGAACGAAAAACAACAATGCAGCATGGTGACCCACACTATGGCGGCCTGGTGAGATGCTTTTTCACGCCCCGCTTAAAGGACCCAGGATCATAGTGGGAAGGAAATACATTCGCTGGTAGTGAGTTCCAGGTTTTGACCGCTCGGCACAGGAAGGAAGCACCGAAGCGACGAGTACAAGAACGTATGTCTTCCATTTTAAAGCGGTGACTTCTAAGGCCGGCACGTGTTGTTCTGTAGAGGAAGGGAGAGGGGGGATCAATTGGAAGAGCTCTTTAGAACACTCACTATGGTAAAGGCGATAGAGGACTGCCAAGGAGGCGATATCTCTAAGCAACTGTAGAGGCTCAAGGGTCTCGGTGGCTTCGGGACTATCGATAATACGGATTGCTCGCCGCTGCAACCGGTCAAGAGCGTCAAACAGGTACTGTGCGGCACCATCGCAAAGGTGAGAACAGTACTCCACGCACGAGCGAACCTGGGTCTTGTAAAGAAGACACAGATGCCAGGGCGAGAAGAACCGTCTCACCCTGCTTAACACACCTAGATTCCGTGAGGCCGCTTTAGTGACACTTTCAACGTATTCGCGTGGGTTGAGGTCTCGGCAGATATACATGCCCAGGATAGCGAGCCTATCTTGTAATGGCTTTTGAGTGCACTGAAAAGTGGGAAGGGGAAGGAATGGAGACTTTTTGGTTGAGAACTTCGCCAAGGGCTAACATGTCATTGATATGCAGAAGGAACAGTGTAGGCGACAGGACGGAGCCTTGAGGTACTCCGGCGTTAATTCGCTGATACTCGGAGGCCACACCGTCGCAAAGGACTCTGATGCGGCGCTGGTGCAGAAACGCGGCAGTCCAATTGCAGAGTTTGGGGGGCAAACCGAAAGGCGGTAGCTTGGAGAGAAGCGAACGGTGGCACACCTTATCAGAAACCTTGGCCATGTCCAGGCTAATGGCCAAAAATTCCCCACACCTGTCAATAGCCTCACCCCAAATGTGTGTGACGTACACTAAAAGATCACCCGTGGACCGGTTCGGTCCGAAACCATATTGACGATCATTTAATAGGGAGTGATCTTCCAGGTAATGGACCAGTCGTTTGTTTATCATCCTATCAAACACCTTACAGATGACGGAGGTGACGGCTATCGAACGGTAGTTGGCAGGTTTGGAGCGATTGCCTTTTTTGGGATGGGTTTTATATTCGACTCTCTCCAAGCCTCCGGAACAGCTCCCGAGGAACACGACTGGCGATACAGGCGCGTCAATACCGGGGACAACTCTGGTGCACAGTTCTTAAGAACCACCGCTGGGATACCGTCGGGTCCACTGGCTTTTCGGACGTCGAGTGACAGAAGCTCCGCGCGGACATCACTCATCCGGAGGCGAATATCCTGCATAGTAGTATCGCAGGACGGGATGGTAGGTGGGGGTATGCCGCGGTCATCGATTCGGGAGTTAGCCGCGAAGAGATCAACAAGCAGTTTGGCTTTCTCCTGCGGCTGGTGGGCAAGTGATTCGTCAAGATATTTTAGTGGTGTTAGCGAGGGATGACAGAAGTTGGACTGCACGGCTTTAGCCAATCGCCAGAATTTTCGGCTACACGTAGGGTATGCGACGAGTTCTTGACCAAGCCTCGCAATGCGCTGGGCATCCGCTCTGATGTAAGCCTTCTCGCATTCGCAACGCTGCTTTAAGTCGATCAACAACGGTGGAGCCGCGATCGCGGTCCCTGGTCCAAGCGCGGTAGGCCGATTGCTTTCGCGCAGCAGCATAGGCACATTCGCGACCGAACCAAGCCCGGGTCGTTGTGCTCGGGACCTCACTGTACGGAATATAGTTTCCATTCCGATAGTGACCTCGTCAGCCACGGCGGCCGCACTTTGCGATAGATCTTTATCTTCAAAGCAGCGTTGAGCCCACGGAATGGATGCAAAGTAATCCCGCATTCCATCCCAGTCTGCCGACAAGTGGTGTCATAAACATCTTTTTGCTGCCACTCGTCATGGAGGGGCAGCAAGCGGAACTGTGGTGGAAACCAGGCAGTGATCGGAGGATCCCAGAGGCGAGCACCGATATACTGTACTGCGCTGGATGACTCGTCATCAGTAGGTCCAGCATGGAAGGCGCTTGACTAGGTATGTCTGGTGTTCTGGTGGGCTGGAGTACCATCTGGGTGAGGTCTTGCGTGAGAGTAAATGTGTGGACAGAGCGACCAGCGTGGTCAGTTCTGGTAGATCCCAACCATGATTCATGGTGAGCGTTAAAGGCTCCCAGAAACACCGGTTTAGCGATCGGAAACTGCTCCTGCGCTTTGTCCGCCGCCTGTCTCATATGCTCGAAGAGTCGAGTTGTTTCGGAGTCTCCAGAATGGGATCGGTATAGGCATACGTANCTGGTGGGCTGGAGTACCATCTGGGTGAGGTCTTGCGTGAGAGTAAATGTGTGGACAGAGCGACCAGCGTGGTCAGTTCTGGTAGATCCCAACCATGATTCATGGTGAGCGTTAAAGGCTCCCAGAAACACCGGTTTAGCGATCGGAAACTGCTCCTGCGCTTTGTCCGCCGCCTGTCTCATATGCTCGAAGAGTCGAGTTGTTTCGGAGTCTCCAGAATGGGATCGGTATAGGCATACGTAGATTCGGCTCATAGCACCAATATCTGCGTGAAGCCAAAGGATGGAGAAGGATGGGTCCTCAAGGCAGCGTAATCGGCGACAACAAACATCCACCTTAACGAAAAGACACACTCCAGCCTTCGCGAGGAAGCACTCCTCGAGCATGTAGCCGGGGTAGTGGAGATAAGTCGTGTTGGCAGGGCGGTGTATTTGTGTCTCCATTAGGAATAGCATGGCCGGCCGTGCCGTCTCAAGATGCTGGTGGACGGCGTTGAGGTTTGCATGAAGTCCACGGATGTTAGTGAACTCGACCTCAAAAAGCGAGTTGGTGGGAGAATGGAGTGCCGCTGTTATACGTTTGTGCTTTTTCCTTGCTCCCATGATTTAGTAAGATAGGGAGGGGAGTGGGAACGTAAAAGGCATGACAGTCATAGTGGCAGTGTAAAACTGAGACTCGGAATGCTGCATCGCCATACAACGGTGAGGTATGACGGTTACCGAACCCTCCGACGGAAGGGCCCCCGTACCCGTACGTAGGAAGTGGTCGCCTGGCCCCACTGTCCGGCCACCAACCGGCACGACGAGCTACTCCGCAGATTATGCGCGACCTGATGGTGCAGCCTCCCAGGATGGCTAACCGCGGTTGGGCCCCTCCCTGTGTCGCGGGCGGCCAGCGGCAAAACCGTTTCTACGGGTCTCCCTGGCCGACGGTTCAAACTTCATTACCCTCTACAAGACCCTGCGAGCATTCCACTGCTCACTGACTTACCCCGATAACTGTCACCCCTGCATCATGCGCCACCGGTCTCGCACTCTCCAACGAAATACGACGGCATCAAAGCTGTCATTTTAGGTTGGTCTTCTGTGCGAGGGTAATACCTCCCCGGTCGAGCCGGCCCGTTCGTGCTGAAATCAGCGTGGCTCTACTACCTAGAAAAACTGTGTAAATAATAGTGCAGTAATATGCATTTTTAGTTTTAAATATACTCACCATTCCCTCTCATAGGTTGCAGTGTAGAAACTAGTAGTATTGGTGAATTCAGCATGATGGACAGCATCCAGACCATAGCTATCATTTTGTATGCGTGACATTGTGTCTGCCACTTCCTCGATTTGAGAGGGCGGCATATCGCGAAATATCGTTCAAGCGATATAGCGACCAACGTCCAAACGTCCACTGACACGGAGACAGCTGCAAGAGGAAATATAGGTTACTACGAGGTCAAGAATACCTCCTTTACGTATGTAGAACGTTCTTTTTGTCATTTTTATGCGGAGATAGAGATAAGACAATTTGCAAATATTGAATTAATTCAAATTATGTTATATTTATAATTTGTTAAAATTAAATGTTCAACAAAATATGCACTTACAAATGAATGCATACATACACAACATTTGAAATGAATCGTCAATAATTATTGTGGTCCCAATTACGGTAAGCATTTCACCGTCATTAGAAAATTTTAGTAATCAGCGGGCAGAAGAGACTATTATTATGTGTTATGTGGGAAATTTTAATTACTTCTACGAATAAATTGTGTACTATTCTTAAGTGGTGACAGATTAAGAATACAAAGTACACCTATAAACCTTATGGGTGTCGTAAAAGACAATAAAGGGATCAAATTACACAGGATAAAATTACTGTACCAACCCGAAGTGGCATAAAAAAGGAAAACAAAGTTCCAGCCCTATAACCGATTCTATTGAAACTTTTCATCTTGTTTTCAATTATTTTCTTTTAACGTTTAATTTCAAATGTTTTCACAGACATCTAGATGTTTCGATCCATCCTAAGGTTGCCTGGAAAAGATTGCTTTTGGCAATAAGGCTTTGTACACTCCGTCTCACATTTTATGTACTCTCTTCTAACTGTAATATTATAGTGTGAAAATAAAAAGTTTTCTATCTATCTACGTAGAATAAAATAGAATAAAATAAATTTTATTGTACATTAGTTAAAACAGTTTACATTCAGGAGTATAACAAACTATCGACTGTGTACAAATGGCCGCCTAATCGCTAAAAAGCATTTTCTTACAGGCAACCTTTGTACGGACAAATTATATATATATATATATATATATATACACAATATCTACACTTTCAATATATATGAATGAAAAATAAACACGTTTTAGGCAAATCGGAACTTATGAAGATATAATGTTCTTTGACCATTTTTTTACGCCTTATAGCCGTTGGCCATTCATTTTACAGTCAGGCCGCCTGAACAGTAAACGACTTATCATAAAACCTGATGCAGTGAGTTGGTACTGCTAGTTCCAGAGAATCAGATAACCTCAGGGATCTTGAATATGTGTCACAAAGGAAAACAAAACATTCCTTAAAATAAAGTGGGATGCATGGATAAAATATATTATTACAAAATAAAGAAATAATATAAGTATTCCGTCAAAGGCGAATTGGGAGCAACTTAAGCCGATTGCGATAATAAGATACATAATCATATTTGCGTAGTCCAAATATGAATCTAAAACAAAAGTTTTGTCAAGTTTGTCAAGTTGATCCTGCGTGATATCGAGATAGCTGAGCAGCGTAATCTACCCACAAGACTGCAAAAGGAACAGAGGACCAGAAACTAAGATATGGGAAGATAAAATGACTAAAATAGCGAGTTCAACATGGACTCGAATTATAAGGGTTAGAATTAAATGGCGATCCTTAGAGGAGGCCTCAGTTGAAAGCAAAGTTGAGGAGTAACTACCTTTTGCCAAATTATTACCAGTAAGAGATGAATTAAATAATAAACCCCATAGAATATGTGTAGGGAAATTAAAAAATATATATTTCTTCGCATAGCATCAAATAAAATGTGACGGGAATATTGAAACTGATAAGTGAACGTTTAACTCAAATTTATGAAGAGATGTGGCGTAATACTATATATAGTATCGATATTTTGACATGGAATCTGAAGTAATAATTAATTTTGGTGAAAGCAGGGAATCCGAAAATTCATCGTTTGATTCTACCAGTAGCGATACAGATTAATAGTTTAATAAACACGCATTATTGAAATGAAGTTGCTTTTTTTAAATTTTTTAACCTTAAAAACTAAATAATGTATACTAATTTACAATAGTTACTGTTACTGTTTTTCACAAAGTATTTTTTTTAATTTTCAAATTACTGTATTTGTATTTTGCACTTCATGGTACCTCTTTTCACGCACACAATCTCACAGTCAAAGTCTGGTCAGTCACTGTACATATATATACAAGGTTTACTCGAACAGCGCCGTGCGCACAGATGAGTTGAAATATCTTTAATTATTTTCAAGTTGCAGTACTAGCACAAAACTATTGTTAGTGTTTCAACTATCAACCGAGATATTTTCCTTTTGTTACATTGTTGAAAAGCTTGCAGTTTACAAACAATAAATTGTAGTGCTAGACAAATATTTAGCACTAAAAATATTTTTGTTTGTGTACGCATGCATATTCATTCTGTTATAAGTAACGATTCCAACCTCTATATCTATAAAATACATTATACCCTTAATAATCAAGTAAATGTTTGATTCATATAAAATAATATTAATATCTTGGCGCCTTCCGCTTGTCAGCTTCCGGCGCTACTTACAAATATTGTTAATGACGTCTGTACTTTTGGTACAATGGTACTTTCGCCGTAACAAATCTTTAATGTTACACAATGCAGTGTTATCAAAGAATAATTGTATGTTAATACAATGAATAAATATGATGAACAATGTTTAATATGATCTGCTGAGTTTTTAAATTTATTATTGAATATGGTTGGACCTGACAGATTGGAATAATGCGGGGGCATTCATATCCGTTTGACTTGATGTGCATTGTATAATATTATAAGTCTGTTCTAACAAAATGTGTTGCTTTGCCGCTATCTTGACTACGTACGTTACAATCCACGTGTAGCAAACGTTGTATTTTATATCAATAAACATTACAAAGTATATAACCCGGTTTATAACCCGCGGAATTTGTTGCTTTTGAATTGGTTATTGGTCGCTATTACATTGGTTTACATTATGTTCTAAATTATTAATTTTCTAAAATAAATTAGCCCTAGCAACTTACAGTATTAGCTATAGTCGTGTAAAACTCCGTCAAAATCATATCAGTCTTTTCAGAGATTAGCGGGCACAAATAGACAAGCAAACATTTCAAAAAATATTTTTATGTTATTACCGTATCAATGAGGAATAACATGATTATTAAGTTGTGTGGCAATAAATTAATGTTTTTTTTACCACCACCAACCAAGAAGTATTATTATATACCAAGATCTATTATAATAAATAACTGAAGCTATTGTTGTTACTTCTTGGTTTCACTCGAACAATGTCTTTGAAAGTTTTTATTCTGTGACAGACATCAACGACAGGCAAGTAGTTTGTTGATATTTTATGCGTAGCGATGCAGCTTGGTATCATAAAACTTTGCGTTTGTTGCCAAGGATTTGTGAACTTTAGATGAAACATATGATAAAAGAGATCGAAAAATTACTTCAGTTTAAAAGCTGAGATGGTTTTTGTCATCAAAACGTTTATACAGCTTGTTCTGTTACCGTAAAATATAGATCTAATTTTAAAGCAAATTTTTTTTCAATAACCGTAGCCAAAGGCAGCTTTAAATGCTTGCGATTATAACACTACTCGTATAAATCTGGAGCGAGGGTGTGCGTGAAAAAACGTCGGGTGTACGCGCGACTAATATCGGTCGATTCCTGCTGCAATATCGAAACGTATTCTGTCATGACTCGCATGTGACGCCTACATAGACCGAAATCCCTGGATATTTAGTCGACTCCTGAAAAATCGGAGTTGAAAACTCAACGAGTACCCATAGCAGTCCAAGGTACGAGCTTACATTTAATTTTACTGTATCTTATATCGAGTTATTGAAAAACGAAATTAATGGCAAACGTATTGTCCCAGTGTAGTAGTACTGCCACTCCTATTTCGGCTTCGTGCGAATGCTGCATAGCTTTATAGCGATACGAAAATAATGTAAAGCTTAGAATTCTATCTGGTTGTAAAATAAAAATATAACAGAATGGCGTCGTTTTCAACGAGAGAGAAAAGGAGAATACAGTCAGATCATAAGAGTTTATAGACGATGAGGACACCGCAGCAAGAATAAATGTTTTGGTGAGAAATAGCTCCAATGCTTATGTTCACATTACAGCTTTTTTATTGCAACAACGCGTGGTTTAAAAAAATACAATATCACTATAAAGGCAACTTTGTCTTATCCTTACATCTTGTTCAACCTCTTTGTAACCTACCACCCTATTTATTGTTTACAGTGGAAGCGTGCAAGAGGTTGTATTAGGCCACAGTTGAACACAATTATTCGCGTTAGCGTGGGGCTAATTTTAGGCTAAGTAAGATCACTCATCTTACGAATGCAGCTGAAATTAATTATGGTTAGATAAAAAACCAAATTAAGACTATTTCAACTGCGAAGTACAATTTAGAACCAATTGTACTTGCACAAACCGACAAAATCACCGATACCACGCGATGTCTCAGCAGGCTTCACAAGCAGAGTTAATCTTTGATCAAAGTCCACATAATAGTTTTATTTCACAATATCACACATTCCTGCCCGTCGTTACATGCGCGATAAGTCGGGGACGCTAGTTTTCAATAATACAATCAAATTCAATAGTTTTTCTAGCTATAAATAAGACGACGATCCGTTTTTGTAATTCAACATGGCCGCGCTCGGTCTCAATACAAGTGTTTCGATCAAATCTGTAGATCACAATAATATTACTCGCGTCGAAGTGAAAATAGTTGCGCTTACAATATTCGATAATCGATTCGAAGGATTTCAATGTAAATATGGTTATATCTCGCCATCGAGAACACCAAAACAGACTAAACCAAGGACCATCAATAGTTTGGAATGAAGTGGATACAGCTCAACTTCATGCCATAGACAAAAATTTCATGCCATAGACAATATGATTAAGGTGACGTGTTACATGAAACCTTCTTTTGTAACTTCCAATTATTAGCTTTTCACTAAATGCACGTCAAAGGATATACAGTTCTTACTGCAAAAAAAGAGTTTTATACAATTTGTATGTCTGTTTGTTCTACTGTTAATCTCAGGGATAGCCAGTCTGGACTGATTTACATTGGAGTAACTTAGGCTATTTTTTTGACTATCTGAAAGTAGTTTATGGGGCCCTGTACACCATAGCAGTAGGTAACGACCTGTATCTGTTTTTGTACAAAATACATACATACCATATGATGTAAAATAATATTTTATTACCTTTTTGATATATTTTGCTAAGATTATTGTAATTCATCACCATGTTTCCCACTTACTAAAATTTCCAGACGTACACTTGTCTTATATAAAACTAGAAATCAAATAATTCAAATAAACTTACCCTGTAGAAATGGTATCAGTTTGCACATAAGGGCACCGAAGAAGAACCGTCTGTATATCTGACCGACCAGTGTGAATGGCAGACAGAAAACGCCAAGTAGGAAGTCAGATATAGCCTGCAACAAATTTATTCAAATTGAATTCATGTAAATAGTTTCGGGTTTAATGCAGACTATGAAAATAAAACCATGCAGAGATAATATATGTTAAAGATATACTGTTAGTATTCTCCTTAAACAACATGGTTTACTGTTGGGAAGTAAATTATTCTACTTTTAATTCTAACCAAAATATTTTTCACCAAAACAATCATTTCTAGTTGTATAAGTGTACAAAAGGCCATAAATGTTTTAACTTTTCACTAACCCAATTATGGAAATTTATTTTTATCCAACTTTGTTGAAGGCTAAACGAAGTTATGTATGTACGACGTTTCACTGTAGCGCCTTAACTAATTTGAATTAATGAGGTGTCAATAGATTGTAATAATGGTCCAAGTGGCATAGGCTACATAAATATTGTCAATAGTTTTTGTGTAGTCGTGTTAGTTTTTCAAAGCTTTCTGTTTTATTCTATTCTGTTTTATTAACGCTTCTGCACTGGCTAAAAAACAATTATTCAGTTAAAAATGTGCTTTTATAAAATTCACAACAATAAAATGCAGCGTAATGCTGTGATATAAATTACTGCATTCGTTTGTAAAATACAAAAAATAAATAATTGGCCAGTTGAGTTTCAACTTACGGAACGACAGAAGTTAAAGAAGTAACTGAAAGAACAACTATAAAAGCTACTTTTAGTTGCAGTTAATATGAAATAACTTCAGAGTAATAAACGTTTATAAATGCCGAGTACAGTTCGCAATACGCTGTTTACCTTATACAGTTTGTAAATTACTCTCAACAGAATCTGCGCATATTTTAGAAGACTTATATAAAGTTACAGCATCCAACGGGCATTGAGATTGATATTTATCTCAAAACACAATAATTTATTTCAATTTTAAATGTTCTGGTGTTAAAGTAAGTAAATAATAAATCTGCAGAAATGTACATCATGAACTATACAGAACTGATATGACTTTTAACATGTGGTATACGTAACGCAATGCACAAGCCAATGAATAAGCTAACATATTATTTTTAGCATTTTATTATAAATAAATAGGGTTATGTATATATTTCTCTGTATGCATGCACGAATTTAATAAAAAGTTTGACTATGTTTGCTTATTCACTAAACTTATAGTAAAAAGGCGACTTCAAATATTGTTGGAGCATTATATATATATATATATATATATATATATATATATCTATATATTAATGAAGTTTTTATATATTATATATTAAATATTTTAAAGATGGATTATATTTACGCAATCGGATTTTTTTATATTTCTATTTGTTCATTAATTTTATAATATTTGATTATTTCTAGATTACAGCTGTGCACCTTCTTGCTCTTTCATACACCGCGCATTGGTAAACATTTTGGGCATAAAATTCATTCAATTCATTCAACTGCAATATATTTTAGATTTTTGTGTTCTCAATTGTGTACATCGGGTAAGAAAGGGTTAAGTTACTCAATATACATTATAGTAAACAAGCTAATTAAAAAGCTATACATACACAAATCTTTCTCCACGAAACTAGAGGTATATTAAAATTTAATGTCTATACCTACTCGATATCAACATCGAACAAGCGTAATGTCACAAAACTATTTATAATCGTGTGTACCATTATGACAAGTGTTGCGTGTTTGTGTGCATGTGCGCGTGGGACGTAAAGATCATAAAAACCAATTATAAATAACTTTCAATCATATTCTTTTATTTAATATTATTGAAAGCTGCCACACGTATGGTTCGTGTGAAATCTGATACAGAAATCTATGTTTCTTACATAGATTTCTGTATCATAGATTTCTGTAGTTTATATTTATTATTTATTTACGGAAATAATGAGTTCTTCATTTAGATATTATGTTTATATCATATGCCAAAGTTGTTATTGTTTTTATAATCCATTATCCTCAGAATGCAATTAGAAACCGAGTAAATATACAAAATGATGGAAATAAAAACTTTGAAATTTGTTATTTAATGCAAGAAGTTGTCAGTTTCAACATTGGTTTCAAGGACTACTACCTTCTTTTTTACTGGGGGAAATCCTCATGGATATCCTCCGCCCTGGGGGAGGGCGAAAGAGTCTGTCAGACTTTTACTGACTAAAACCCTCCGGTATTCTGTCTTCCAGGGATCACGGGAACTTAAAAGGCATCCGCAATCCCCGACTGGTGCCGGCCCGCTGCTGCGGACTACTTCTCGTCAGCGAGAGGAGTAAGGTGTTTGACTCCCCTCGAGACTTCAAAGAGGGGCACACAGGAACACTAAGCTCCGCCACCTCGGGTCCGGTTGGTTGGGGGCGACGAACATCCCCACGTCCACTACCCCTGGACCCAGTTAGGGGGGCCGGTGGAGGTCAGCGTAAGCCCTCCTCCGACGCCCGGTGCGCCTTCTGCGGACTGAGTGAGAGAGGTCAGGATCTCCCTCTCCCTTTCCGCAGCCTCCGCGACAAAAGGACACCACCGCGTCCCAGAACTCCTTGCTGTCAACCATAGAATGAACTACGGCCGGCAGCGAGAGGTCACTACCTACTACAAAGATGAGGGCACGGCGCGGCTCCTCCCAAGCGGCACATTCTGCCAGCGTATGCCACGCCGTGGCCTCCCGACAGTTGACGCAGTAGTGACACCGAACGTCCGGCTCCTTGCCTATGCGACACAGGAGCCTCCCGAAGCAGCCATGCCCTGAAAGGATCTGCGTCACACGGAACGAGAGGGAGCCGTTCCTTCTCCCGAGCCACAGGTCGAGTACTGGCTGGATAGTCTCGACAGAGACGAGGCCGGTGGAAGGGCTTGAAAGCCTGTCCCGCCATTCTGCCACCAGGACCTCGCAAGGACTACCTACCTAGGCTAATTTATATTCTCGATTGTCGGTATTTGAACGAAATTGTGGCAATACATTCTAGAATCAAACTCACTTGTACTTATTTCACTATTGTTTTAAATTTAACTCCTGACCAGTTTCGCTTTATGGCATTATCAATGGTTAATGGTTATATAAAATATTTACATCTAAAACCTAGCAACTGTGGGTACGTGGAAATAAGGATGTGTTAGTGTAAGGAATTCTCCCAGAAAATAGGGAAGTTCTATTTTGCATTTACCACTGCTGTTTGATTATCTACTATCCCATGTACTTTGTATCATTCAATACGTTATGGTTCTCATCATAATTACTAGGTATTTTCATTTACGCGAAAGGTGCATTCTCAACTGTGCGATTGCTGCCATAACTTGTTCTAAGAAAGCTGGATATTTTCTGTGGTGCTGGATGTTATCTCACAATCTTTTCAGACAATCTTGGATAATGAGCTAGAAGCTGTGAAGTATGTGTACACATACACATACTTCACGTTGTGATTTAATTTGCCAAAATTGATTTATTAGCAGTCCAGTTTTACATTATTATAAATATTAATGAAAGCAGCACTAGGCGAAGCTTGTATCGCAGCTTTCAAACAAGGGCGATTTTCAGGGGATTAGTCTTACAACAAAATGTGGAAAAACATGCGTTAACTAAAAAAATAATTTCAAAATGCATCTTGTGTAGCAAGTTGTGAATGAATGTATCTAATATGTGCTAGGTTGGTATGTGTGATTATTTTGATATGTGAGTTTGACTAACATCATGAGGTTTTACTTTGATAAGTGATTCATTCATAGTTGTAATTAGATGCATATATATTATAGACACAATTCATTTCAAGAACATCGTTTTAAGACGCCATAATCTCTCACAGAACCCGCAGACACAATTTAAAAAGCACTTTCATTGTATTTTTCGTTTATGTACCCTAACGTTAATGAAATAAATTTAATTTTTTTGACGTCGGAGTGTTGATTTGACTGATTACATGACCTGGTTATATAAGTGGAAACCGGGGATCCAAAACAATTGGATCGCAGTACACGTTTTCACGATCACTCATTCAATGAACATAATTAATTTTGACCGTGGCTTAATATTTCAACTCTCAAAAAGTAATATTCTGAATAATGTCAATTATTCTAATGATTGCCAAGGACAGGAAAAGCATACTTCAGCGCATTATCTGCACCTAATTTGTCATATTATTCAGTCAAGTTATGAAATGTCTCTCTAGTCCAGACGGACACACAAAAGTGATAGTTAACTCATAAAATACAAAATAGTCATGAGGATGGCCGGCAGAATTAAATTAAAAGTTGTTATTTTTAGATATTAGAATTGTTTGATATTCAATTAAAGTTTATCGACCTATATAATAGGTACTAGTGATTATATGTCAGTATTATCGGTTTGTCACAGTCTACGATTACACATGTCTATGTGTAGGCATGATAACTAATTTAAAAACACTGTCTGCTTGTGCATCAATGTCAACCAGCGTCAAATATAGCACTTAAAAACAGTAAATGATCATCAATTATATTCAAACAAAAAGATTTTTACAGACACATGAAGTAACTCGCTCTGATCGCAATTCAACTGAACACAGCAGATTGTTATATAGTTAATTTTATTTTTTTTAATTAACTATTAATATTTACATATGGAAAGAAATACGAGTTATATACTTTATGAACCCCTTTTCATCAGATAAATACATAATTTTAGTGACGCTTCGTTACTGTCATCATGCCTTTTGGACGCCATATTGTAACTTCAATATTATTAAAACTATTAGATACTGAAGATATCCTGGAAAAAGGTATGCTACATCAATTTTAGACATGTGATACAGCGGCCTTATCTACTTACTATTGTTAAGTTTTTATTTTGTTACTTTTCACCGTGTGGTTAAGTACTTATTTTTATACTACTCGATGTCCACCAGGCGGTCACAGTTTTTAAATTTAAATATTATCACTATTTATTACACCATATGTGCTCAACAAGTTTTGACTAAGCAATTTGTAAGATTTCTTACGTTAAAGAGGATGAATGGAAACTTTATTCCATGTTATTGAATAACAATGTGATATGGGTAATATTGACTAATTCGTGCCCATTGAAGAACTTACTTACTTAATTCGCTGACTCAGCGACCCATAGTATGTCTTGGCTTCCAACAGTACAATGCGTCATTCGTTTCCATTCTGTGGCTACTCAGACCATTCGGACACTTTGATATTTTTTATGTCTGGTTACCTCATCTTTCCAGCGGTATCTGGTTCGTCCCACCGGCCGCCGCCCGATGGGCTGCCGAGGTATTCTCTTTTGACGGCTCGATCCTCACCCGTTATTTCAACGTGGCCAAGCCAGCGAACTCTGGCAGCTTTTACTTTACCGATTATGTTTGACACTGATACTAGGCTCTCTACCTCTAGGTTGTATTTCTGTCTCCGTTCTCGCTCCCTTCTATTGTTGGCCCCGAATCTTATGCAATATCTTACGTTCGACAGTTAAGAGTTTCTTTTCCTCCTTAATCGGACACTAACTCTAAGTTTCACATCCGTACACCAAAATCGATCTGATCACTGTTTTGTAAACGCGAATTTTGGCAGTCCTGCTTATTAACTTGGAGACCAGTACTTTATGGAAGGCTGTGATACATCTTAGGACGTTGACTATGGGGATTTTTATTTCCTCCTGGCTCTAATTGGTGTCCGTGATCGTACATCCAAGATACTTATATTTATGTGTCAGTTATGAAAAGACTGAATATTTCTAAAGGAAGAGATACAAGGATAACAGAGACTTTACAATAAATTGCAAAATCTGCAAAGGTGTAAATAAAGTTTTGTTTAATTCTTCTTAGAATCTTTAAAGTGTGAAACGCATTTTAACAATAAATACTAGGCAATGATAACGTAGCATGTTAATTTATAAATTTTGAAAAAATATGTCTAAGCTTTTTTTTTCTACATTAAAGAATGAACTATAATAAATCGCAGAACTCGCTTAAATTGGACCTTGAATGACCTTTGATATAGCCTGTTAAAATAAGTCACTGATCACATTTTACGCATAACACTTAAGCCCTGAAATAATATTATATTTAAGACTTTAATAAAAACGGCTTACAATTTCAGTTTAGTGACCATATAATGCATGACTACACATCAACGAAAAAGAAACTGTTAAATCTTTTGAAAAAGGACAGCATAACTACAACAGCGTTTTGTATCACAGAGGACTTCACAAGCATATATTATATGAAAACAGACAAAAGGACACTTAGATTCATAATAATAGTTTGAGGTTCATTTAAAGTGTTGGTAAGCTGCTGTAATTATTTGTTGCAGCAAGTAAGTGTATAAAATATAAACTATGTATATATAGGTACAGCTAAACATATTTCGGTATTAAATGTACAGATTCCGTAATAAAAAGAAGCAGCATTTAGAAGCACCTGAACTTAAAGCTGTTAACAGATTGTCAGAAAACGTTTTTAAAATTATGAAAATTAATTCTACACATCTGGTAATAAAATTAACTAGGTATTTTAAATCCAAATACGTCACTGCTACTTGAGTCAACATAAGGAAATGAGATTTCAGGTAAATGAAAAACCAATTCTAGTAAAATACATGAACTTCTCTCTTATAATTAAGATATTTTCTTTTGCGGTCGAGTTATGTTATTTTATGCTTTCTCTATAGCCCTAAAATTGTATGTCGTAAATAAAACATGACGTAACAACGAGAGGTTTCTATTTAGTTTGGTCACGAAGGTTATTTCATGTTCGATTTATAAATTAATCTTATCTTAAAACTATTTAAGTTGAACATATTGTATTTTTTTTGTATCGTGTGATAAATGATAGTATTATTATTACAATAAACTGATTAGTAGTAAAAAAAGTGGAGACATGACATAGAAATTTACATTCTAATTAAAAACCTTTTGAAAACATTTTCTTTTTTTATACAACAATAGCACATTTTGGGTGTTATTTACCTAATAAACTTTTATTTAAAATTATTATTAATACTTACAACTTGCGAAGGTAATGCATTTTAAACTCTTAACCACGCCTGGTTCCTGCTTCCTGCAGTTATTATTCACCGGTTTAATTACTTTTTGCTAATATGCTCTGAACTTTAGCGAAACTTTAAAGTGGTATCTTAAAAATGGATGATGAGCAATCTACTCTTAATATAAATAAACATTACTGTATAGAGCCTTCTTGCCTGAAGGGAATTATTTAAGCACTCATTAGTAAACGTTCTTTGTCATACTTTGAGGTTAAGTGGGCTCTTGAATATCATAAGTGACAATGTTTGGTACAAAATCTATGTAAATAAAAATGAATTACCAAATTTTTGTTCGCGCATAACTCATTCGACTTTGATCGACTGCACCAGATTAGATAATTTTTTTTATATATATTTATTATTGCCAGGGTAAGGTTTACATAGAAGAAAATTAAAAAAAAACAACAAAAGTGTCATATTTCTTTAGCCCGGACTATACACTAGGTGTAAGGTGAAGAGGGCGTAAATATTAATACAAGTTTTTCGGAAACTTGGAAATATTCATTGAAAGAAAAACGGCGGTACGGAGTTTGTCGGGTCAGCTAGTATCATCAAATTAGTGCATTGATAGATATAGCCCCACCCAGCAGACGGGTTGATATAGAGTTTAACAGTTTATGCTCAGTTTCAATAATAAATGATATACAATGGTCAGATCAACAACTGCCGAAGGGACAGAATTTATATCGATGGCTCCTACGTAAACTGATAAAATCGAACTTTACAGGAAAGCAATTTTAAGGTGCTGGAACTGTTTGTATGTCACATATCTTGTACACTATTGGCATATTTTTTATGCAAAATTGCAATTAACTTTAAGATGCCATGCTATATATATTGAGTTAAGCTGTTATTATTTTTTTGTATATTTTTATAATATTTCTAGATTTTACACATCGACTTTTTACTTAGTTGTTTTTTTTATGAATAATTAATTTAATCGAGATAAAAGGGCTTTAGTGACCTTCCGTCCTCATACTAGGATCAATATTTATATACTATAATATATTTGTGTCTATATTTATAACAATCTCTGGTATAATTACTAGAAAACATTATTAAATCCAACCAGAAAATCATATATGATGCGTCGTAATTTTATTTTGTAGCGTATACGCACTTATAGATAGATAGATACTAATATAGGATAATAGATAAACTCTTTATTTGCACACTATAATATTACAGTTAGAAGAGAGTACGCGTCTCGGCAAACGTAGTGTAGGACGTCCACAAGCCAGGTGGAGCGATGATTTGCGCAAGACGGCTGGCAGGAGCTGGATGCGAGGGGCCATAGATCGAACTAAGTGGCGTGAAATTGGAGAGGCCTATGTCCAGCAGTGGACTGCGATGGGCTGATGATGATGATGATGATGATGATGAAGAGAGTACATAAAATGTTAGAAGGAGTGTACAAAAGGCGGCCTTATTGCCAAAAGCAATCTCTTCCAAGCAATCTTAGGATGGATCGAGAAGTATAGGAGAGACAATGGTAGTTGTCGGTGCAATGAGTTGAGAGTGAGAATTAATTGCTAATGAATATAATAAACAACACACATTTATATATCCACACATATACACCCAACGCAATAACACATACATAGCTAAATCACGCATAAAAATAAAAAAATAAAATTAAAATACTCACAGTATACCCTGATTAACGACTATCTTTATTAAGATTCATAATGTTCATACACCATTTTTTGAATGCATTTATTTTTTGTGCTTGCCTGGTGTTCATTGGCAGTGCATTCCACAAGCGTACAGCATCAACAGTTAAAAACTAGTCGTAAAATTTTGTGGAATCCAGAGGCATCTCCAGTCTCAAATCGTCAGATGATCTTAGATATTTTATTTGTGTGTCCTTAAGGAATTTGAATCGTTCTTTGAGGTAAAAAGGGGCTCTGGGATTGAAAAAAATATTGTAAAGAAAAATAAGGATATGAGTATTCCGGCAAGAGCGGTGAATTGAAAGCAAGTGCTCGTGCAAGTGCAGCTGTAGTTGCTATCGGAAAAAAATTGCGTAATCTTCGTAGAGACCGGACTGTGGCAAATATCTTTTAACTGACCTCTTGTATCTGTGAACCCCAAGATAAGGTAGGTAACCCTAAATTTTTGACACTAGTATTGATCTCAAGGGTGGTGTCACCAAATTGAATTTGACGTAGTTGTGTCAGGTTAATTATCGAGAACATTCTGAAACTGCCAATAATATATACCTGCGTCTTAACAGGACTAACCTTGAGTCCATGATTGTGACTTTATTCGCTAATGCGACGCAGGTCAGCATTAATAGTGTTGATCGGTAAAGATTCGATCGGTGCTCGAGTAAATAATTGTAAATCGTCTGCATAAAGATGGTAGAAGGAATTTTATTGATCAGAGATTGAATTTATATAAACAACTAAGAGTAAAGGAGATGGAACGCCACCCTGTGGTACATCAACAGAAATACTGCACCAGGAGGACACCGAGTCTTCAATGCAAATACACTGCGGGCGACCAGACAGGTAACTATGAAATCAATTAACCAATTGCCCGTGGAGATGTGTTAAGAGACCGTAGTATACCAAGCAGAATGTGAAAATCAACAGTATTAAAAGCACTGCCTTGATCTAGCAAAGCAAGGTGACTACTGTGATCATTCCACTATCCATGCCTAGTTTAATGCTATCCATGATATATACCAGTGCAGAAGTGGTGCTGTGACCAGGACGAAAGCCGGATTGGAAGGGGTTCAGTAATGAATTTTTAGAATGAAAGTAATTCAGTCGAGATTGTTTGAGTTCGAGCATTTTAGTTAGGAAAGGTACAATAGATATGGGACGAAAGTCAGAGAGCGAAGAGGGTTTAGCTTTTTTAGGAAGAGAGATTAGTTGGGCATCTATCAATGTAGACGGAAAAACACCGCTTGACAAGGAGTAATTAAAGATATTGCATACGATGGACAGGATTTCGTCAAGGGCAGGAAGAATCATGTTTTGGCTTATGCTATCGCTTCCTACCGCACTGGATGAAATTGCCAGAATGATCTTCCTAACATCACTGGCGAACAATTTATCAAAGACGAAAGATGAATAGTTGGGAATTGGGGTAGAAGAATAATATTTAAGAGTATTAGCTTTAGTATTGTCATTAATATTAGACAAGGTAGAGCAATGTTTATTGAGTAAGTCAATGTTGAAATTTTTAGGAATAGACTCTTGATGAGACTTCCCGAATCCCCAAGTTTCTCAGCAATTTGCAGACTTTTGCTGGATATCCGTTTTCTACGGAAGAGTGGATATGTTGGCGTTGTGTGTTTTGACACATCTTATTGCAGAGATTTCTCAGGTACACATATTTTTCTTGGTTAGTTTCTGTTGGTTGACGCTTGTATTTACTTCTCGCTAAGCATTTTTTGGACATTATCCATCTTATCTTCTCAGTAAGCCATGGAGACGGTAAATGTTTAAGTTTGATTGATCTTAAGGGTGCATGTACGTTATACAATTGTATTAAGTATTCGGTGAATATTTGGACTTTTTCGTTTACACACTGCGATTTTTATGTTACGGGCATCCTCTTTAAGTCTAGCAAGATTCATTCCGCTCAAATTGCGTTGCACCGGAATTCTCGGCTTTGCCTTGGGTGGGCGGATAGCATAAGAAAGAAATATCAAGTTATGATAAGAAAAAGCATCAGCTGGATACTGGCCATGGCTGATGACATGATCTGTAGAAGAGACAAGAATGAGGTCAAGAAAAGAAGGAGTGCAGTTGGGAAAGTAATGAGTAGCATTAAGTTTTAAAAGTGATAAGTTATTACAGTCCACTACTCCGCGCAACGAAGAAGAGCGATGGTCATTTTTAATTAAACAAGTATTGAAATCACCAATTGTTAAAGTATGGCTATAAGAGGGAGATATGTTTTCTAGTAAATTTTGATAAGAGGAAAAATAGTTAGAACGAGGGTGTATGTTTCAGTTTTCAGTAATGTTTAGTTTTAAGAACAGATGTTCACCCGCGCTGGGTGGTGGGGGTTGTGAGGACATTCTTACAATTGTGTATGGAATGTATTGTCGCAGATATATACCAACGCCAAAGCCACCACCAGTCGCACGATCATTCCGTGTGAAATTAGAACCTGGAAGAGTACATGTCTCTGAGACCGAAATGGCGTGTATGTTTTTACAGTTAAAGGTAGCCAGCATATCAGTGAAATGAGCTGGAATAATATGGACTACATTAAAATTCCTCGGAGCATCAGAAACTTGATACTGAAGATTCTCTTGGAGTGAGGGTATACTAACGTAACTAGAATTAAAACTGCTCATGGAGTGAAAACTTTCTTTATTACTAATGTCAAAGTCAGACATTAGAAAGCAGTTATCCAATATTATATAAATACAATTAATATACCTATATATATATTAATAACAAGAAGAATGAAATGACTCACAAAGCAAATAAATATCTTAAACAATATAAATAATCCACCTAGATCCCGCCAGTCGTGTGTTTTACATTTATAACAATGGGAGATATTTAACTAATTACAAAAGGATTTAATAAAAAGTAGAATTATTAACAAAAAAATAAAAAGGAAAAAAAGACCACCAAAACTAAAAGGAATGAGACTATCTTAAAATTTATCAATTTAATGTCACTAGCTGATGCTAGTGACATTAAATTGATAGTCCTTTTGTCAAAAGGTCATGTTCCACTATGTTCCAGAACGTCAAATAAAGAATGCGAAACAAAAGAGTTTCAGAGAGAGTAATGGTCTGGAACGCAATTTTGACAGATGACTTTAAATTTGTTTGTAAAATGAAATCTAAGAAAAAGTAATTATTCCGACTCTACCGAAGCTCTACAACAATTCTTTTATCACTTTGTCTCTTAAAAACTTGACATTGGCAAAATTGTGGTCACACCATAGAGCCATCAATCAAAAGTTGAAGTTGAAGAAAAAGTAGTTCTATAATAATAATAAGTGAAAGTTTCTTCTTTTTTTTGCAATGTTAGTAAAAAGGATATATAAGGACTGATTCTCACGTGAAGTTCACCCAGACAGTTTAATGGCACATTAAACCACAGACATACTGTTATTTTTTTGTGCCGGCAGCTGCTCTTCTCTTTGGCATTGTAGTTGGCTTATTTGCAACTACTGGCCTTATCGGTTCAAGGTTAGCCACGCAAGTAACACGGTAGCGTGACCCGTCAGGACCCAAAAAAGACAGAACCCTCTTTGGTCTAACAGCTGCTGATCAGAATTCGTCGCATGCTGCCATGAAAATCGAGTTTCACGACCGGGTCAGGAACTTAGAGAGGGTCACACCAGTGTCTTTAAGGCTACTCTTAGAACCCCAAATATTGACTCGAGCCGCCACGTTCCTAAATTTAACCAGAATGGGTCTTGGCTTATCATCCGAAGATTGACGACCCATCCTGTAACATCGGCTTACATCCTCAGATGAAATCGGTCAAGCCGTTCCAGAGATTACCCAGAACAAAGAAACAAACAGACAGACAGACAAAAATTAAAAAAATGCATTTAATAAAAGCGGTTATTTTAAATTTTTGTTACATTAAGTACCATCACAACAAATTAAATACCAAGATAATAAGGATCACAGTTAATTTATATAACGAAATTCAATCAAATTATTCCTTCATTACGTGGGGCAACTCTAATAGTGATTTCCTCAGAAATAATGAAGGCTAAATCTCAGCTACCTAAATAAGGTTATTAATTACAGTTACATTAAGGCTCGTCTATCAAAGTACGTGAAAGTTTGTTAGAGTAGTTGATTCGAATAATAATAAAAATATTCACAGACTGTGATGTTTTCTTACTAAAGACAACTCCCATATTAGGAATATATCCTGTGACACGAGGAACTTTACAAACATACATGTAACGAACAGAGAGACTTAAAACAACAATTTGCTGATCACACTAAGTGTTATCTCACGTTTTGTTTGAACGCACCCGGTTTTTGCTCCATACATGCCTTTTTTTTTATGGAGTCGCGGGCAAACGGGTAAACTTATCGCCTGATAGTAAGCGATACCGCCGACCATGGATATAGGCAACATCAGAGGCGTCACAAGTGCGTTGCAGCCTTTGGAGGATGGGGAGGGGGATGGAGATGGTGGGAAGGCTTGGAGTTCGGGCCTCCGGTATCCTCACTCACTCAGTGAAACACAGCGCAAGCGCCACCGGTTTTCTGTGATGCCGGTCTGTGAAAGACTCCGGTCGAGCTGACCCATTCATGCCGAAGCTTTTGTTCAACGTATGCCGATTCATATGAGGCTTACGATAACCTAATATTACACAACCCTTTAACTTTTCAAAAAAACATTATAAATCACTAAACCTTAACGGTTAATGGAATGATTAGGAGATAATCTGCGTGACTGGCTGTATTAGCCATATCGTTAAAAACGATTTGTGAAAACTGTCAACTTACACTGAGATCACGGGAACGGGATGAAATACCATCAATCTTTGGCTCTAAAAAAATGAAAGATATACTCAACCCAACGGTTGTCTTTTTAACCACTATTAAATAAGAAGGGATGTACGAACAAATACGTTTACATTACTTTTTTATTGGACCAATTTTTTTTTTGTTACATTTAATACAGCTTTAATATAGCTCCATATTAATATTATGGGGTTGGGCTTTAAATTTTTTTTATTAAATTTATAATTAGCTAGTTTTGACCGACTTCTGAAAAGGAGAAGTTTCTTGTTGTAGTGAGTATACCGAATTTGATGATTCTTCTTATAATATATTTGGCAGCTGGTACTTCTCGTCACGGTCCCATTTAAATCTAAACGAGATCTAACAAGTGGCTTTTAAGTTACCCCCAACTATACATACATACACTCGAAAAACATAACCCTTCTTCTTTCGCAGTCGGGTAAAAAGAAAACATAAATCTATCTCGCCAGGAAAGTGGTTGATTCCCTTAGCTGCCTGTTTATAATAGCGTCGCAGTCAGTTTCTCCTTGTGACACAGCTGACCTATTTTCATGTATAGGATAGAGCAAGTTATTGGCGCGTTCCCCTTGACATTTTATTTAATATCTCGATAAGTTTTTATGACGAAAAAATAATGAGGCTGGTAGAGTTTACTGATCTGCTGAATTTATTGTTTCTATAGACATATTGTAGTTGTTTCTATATACACATTTTATTGGAGTTTTTTTAGGGTTCCGTAGTTAACGTTTCGAAACCTTTATGGTTTCGTCATGTTCGTGCGTCTGTCCGTCCGTCAGTTCTTACTGTCAAAACGGTTAGTGCTAGAAAGATGAAAGTACCTCCCCTACACGTAAAGTGAGAATTCTTTTTAAATTCTCTTCAAAGCTCTAACTAGTTCACATTGTGAACAATTTTAAAAAGTACTGCCAATACAAATCTATTCGATCCGAAAGAAGCGAGAATGCACCGCTCCAATCGCTACTCGTCGTACCAATTTACATAAATTTTTACTCAACTGCGCTTCGAGAAGGAGGGTTATGTTTTTCGAGTGTATGTATGTATGTATGTGTGTATATTGCTTTGGCACGCCCTAGAGCCTAAATGGCTTGTCGTACTTTTACGTGGGTGGTGTCAATAGATTCTTCTTAGTCGTGAGAGTGATACTGGGAGCACTAAAATAAAAATAAAAAGGAAATTGTACGCGGTCGTTTTTTTAAAGTATATATTGATGTTGTTCTATCGATATTTAAGGGTAAGAGTTTAGTATCACAGCAATGTAACATGTCCCTAAATGTTTCTTTGTGGACTTTACACATCACTGATTATCCACCTTTTGACCTACAGTGAGTATTAATAGTCAAAGGATCATTGATGAATAGTGAAATGAATAGTGAGCTTGAATTTTATTTTGTTTTATTTTCTTTCTAATTCTCTATTTCTTTAGGTGGTTTATTTTTATTCATTTTTTAATAAATGCTGTTTGTTTTTCTAGTTATTTCAAACATATGTATGTATTGTTAAATCTTATCCTGGGTACCAGAGTTCATCATAATTACTTTTGATATGTGCCATGTGCTTTTGATTTTGTGTATTTCTGTCTTTGTTTTTGAGAAATAAACCATATTATTATTATTATTATTATGAATGCCAGTTGACTTTGTGGGTATCAATGCTAATGAAATAATGTGTGCGTTTGCAGCTTTGATCTGCTTTGAGCCTTTTGGGGGTGTACTTGATTCCCCGGCTTTTTGTACCCAGTTTTTAATCATTTCGAGTCCAATAAAGACAGTGGGTCCGGGGAGCTTGCCGCAACAAAAAAGGCTAATAAAATAAAAAAGTTTTTACATCAACCTCGAATTAAGTTGGAAACTGAGTAAGAATATAATGAAGATTTAAGTATCCTTGTTTTCTTTTAACATGTAGGCTATAACTTGTAATGCGTCATATCGTGGTAACCTTAAAAGTTATGGTAATAAACAATCCTCTTGGTAATAATCAAACTGTTTGTAATAGCTTCTTAACTTTACGAGTATAAGATAGTGTATTCTTTTTATCGACCTAGTCTTCGATCCACAACAACAGAACTTAAAACAAAAATTTAAGGAGCATTGTATCTTATAATTATTATCTTAAATTTAAATTCATATCGCTTTTATCTGAAAATGTAGATACTGCACGAGCTTTCACTCTTGTCATTATCCTTTTCATATGACGGTTGACAAGGGTTTGGTCATTTTGCAGTACATGGCTATAGATATTTGGTTTCCCTGTATATATATATATATAATAATAATAATATAAATTTTATTAGAACAAAAAATTGTATACAAATTTATTTGTGTACGAAAATAACCACATTAGTTATAAACTGTGTCGTGGCTATTGTCACCCATCTCCAGCAAAGTACAGACATAAGCGTTCTAAATTCATAATAGTAGATTAGAAAATTAAGCTATACATTACAAAAAAAAAACACTGTAATTAGTATGGATTNGTGTGTGTGTGTCTGTGTGTGTATGTGTGTGTATATATCCATTCCTATACTTTCGTTATTTTTATATGCTCTACTGTTAATGTTAATATAACACTGTTAACAGACAGCAGTCAATATCTATGAAACATAATCGTTTCCAAAAAACACATTCTTACAATAAATTTATTTACGTAGAACTGGATATTTTGGCTCACACCTGAAAAACATTACGCGGCGATTCCAAATAATCTTAATTTTATTGTGTATCCGTTTTTTCTAACCACAACCTGATATAACACAGAATTTCAACATTAAAAAGCAACAGTCAATAAATTAATCACTTAACTTTACTTTCAACAGAACATTGAATGTTAATAACTAGAATATGCAATAATTAATTTAAAGCAAAAGTATGTCAATCAATCAAAACTTTATACAAGGGTTCACAACTATAAGTTATTTAAAAACCCCCGTACGTTGACTCCGGAAACTTTTAACTATTGATCAAAGCAAAACTCTCTCTGGGAGTTCCAAATTATAACACTTTAGTTTAGGGCTAAAAGGACAAATATAAGTTGCCTCGGTGGCGCAGTTGAAGTGTACGCGACTGCTGTCCATGAGGTCTCGGGTTCGAATCCTGGGTCGGTACAAATGCTTGTATGATCCTACAAATTGGGTTGTTTCGGAGTTTGGGTATTTTTTATGTATAATGTGTATGTATTTAGAAAAAAAAGTATGTATTCATATCAGTTGTCTAGTACCCATAATACAAGTTAGTGCTTAGTTTGGGAATAGATGGCGTTGTGTGTTTAGATGTCCGAAATATTTATTTATTTATATATTTATTAGTTTATTCACTGGATTATTACAGGTCACAAGTTCAAACTTGTACACCGCAAGAGTGTAGTCTCTAAAATATTTTTGTTGATCTGATCGTATAAAAATACAATACATCAGGAACAATCTACCTACCTTGATAAACTAATCAGTAGGTAAATATTATTAAAAAAACATTTTTATATTTGAAAGACATGTTGAACTTCATCAAACTTTGTTAAATTTTCTAGAACTACGAAATTCAAACTTTTTATATAAAAATGAATGTTTGTCTGTATGTCCTTCATAGAATCATAAACTATGCATCTGACCATGCCATAATCTACAGCAGTGTTGTGCATGAGCCCACAACGGTTTCTGACCAGCTTTGCCCCTCAGCATTGCCTGCGGTCGTTGCTGTACCGCGGATAACACCGCGGGGCTCAGCTAATGTTCTATATTTTATTTATGAATACTAAAATAATCTGCCTTTTAACATAAATATTTTCACATGTATATAGTAAATATACATCAAGATGTCAGATGAAATGAGGAGAGGAATATAAGGATAAACCTATTTAAGGGCTGATTTCAAAGTGAACATTTTATTTCAGTTAAGTATATGGGGTGTGCTTGTCATATCCTTATCAATAATATATTATTCCAATTCTCAGTACCTGTATGGGTGATCACTAGTGGTATGATACTATGATGATACGTCTCCGTGATTCGGAGGTTTAGGTCACGTTCATAATATTTGGCATAGAGATACTTTGATTTTAGAGGAAGGATATAGGCTACTCTTTACCATGATTACCAACAATACGAATGAATAAAAAAAATACTCACCAAGTTCAACAAATAGACGTTTGTTATTGTCCTCATTCGTCGGTTGCTCGCAAGTGTTGCAATCACCAAACAATTTCCGGTGATAGACAGCAAGAAGATTAAGAAGTAAGGTGGCAGTATAAAACGCCACTCGTACGCATTACTAGCGACTTTACTTGCAACACTCGTGTTGTGGACAGCAACGAAAGTGAACGTGGTTGTTGAAGTTTCTCTCATTCGAAGTAGCGAGGAGTTCAGAAAGGTACTTATTTCCTCCATTTTGAATACCTGAAAGTAAAATAAAAATTTATTAATATGAATATACAAAAGCAGTAGTAAAAAGTTCCAGCTCCAGCGTGTTTCAGTAACCGTTTTTTATACAATAGATGGCAAATGAGCAGTCGTATCACCTGATGTCAAGCGATTATCGCCGCCATGGTCACCCCTAATTCCAGAGGCGTCACAAATGCTTTGCCGGCCTTTGGGGGATGGGAAGGGGAAGGGGGGAGAGTTTAGGTTATGGGCCTCCAATATTATATGGGCCCTGACTCACTCAGTGAAACACAGCGCAAGCCCTGTTCTACACCGGTTTTCTGTGTGGCCGTGGTATCACTACGATCGAGCCATTCATTCCAAAGTATGGCTCTCCCACACACAATGCGTAGTAATTTTTATTCTCTAACTTCATACTTATAATAGTAGTGGAAACTCGGAAAGAAGAATTAAATAAATACTGTCAAATAGTTAACCATTTCACAATGTAGGTATTGGCGACTGCTGCATAAATAATAATAATGTAATAAGTTAATATAAATATACGATTTCTGCTATAACACAAAAAAAACTTCTGATGTGTATATTATTCTTGTGTTACTAGCTCGAGTGATTAAATTGAAGAATGAATTTACGTAGAAACGAATGAATGAATTTAAAAAAGTACGAATGAATGTATATGCAGTTGCAAATGACTCTGAAATCATAAAGCGCGATTCCTTTAAATATTTTTGTGAAGCAAAGGGAATCTTATATAGTGTGGGTCACCATGCTGCATTGTTCTTTTTCGTATTGAGGATGGTGACCACCACTCTTGGATTCTGCTCATGCATTCCATCAGGCAGGGCAGAGTCATTTTGGCAGCGTATACATAAAAAAAAGAAATCTTAAACATTTCAGGACTATATGATGATCCTTACTGCTGCTTCGGTCATTATCAAAGATTTATATGCTTCTTAATATTTCGAAATTAATTATTTGTTTTTGGAGAAACTTACACGCATATAACAATATTGTTTTATTATTAATAATTAATCGTATTGCTAATTACAAGTTTCTGTAAATCGGTACTCTAGAGAGAACTATAGACACATAATAAAATAGGATGTAAGAATACATCCAGATCTAACAGGTACACATAATACTAACATATAATTATATGAAGTATACATACACAACGAAATAATAATAAAGATTTGCTTCAAATAAAAAAATAAAATAAAATACAAGAATGAAAGTAAAAAGAGAGTAGTACAGTTTGAGTGCCGTCTTAAATTACATATACTGTCTGAGACTCCTAATCGTGTTTACGGAAAATTTGATTAAAACTAATTGCAACTTTTTAGGAAAAAGCGTAGTAACTTTCGTTGCAAAAGGTATATTTAAAGTGGTCGTTATCGAAAGCCAACTCTATTCACACTCATTTCCACTTTTGCAAGTAGTATGCAGTCGACGAAGCCTGGAGCAACGCTTCTCAAATAACATATGTTATTGATATAACGTCTTTGCTCAAGTAACTTTGACTATGACTAAGAAATCGGAGAATTTTACGTGAACTCCTGGAATTCACGACACATAAATGTGATATTTTTTCCTTATTCAATGTCTATAATATATAGATATAAAAGTAGAAAATGAATTTTAATGTAGGTATTTATGAAGAGCCTTTAAAATTTGAAAGATGGTTGAGAATAGTTTTCCAGCAGTTTTAATAATGTTATTGAAACCCCTACGGAATGTACTTTTGCCTAATATCAAAATTCGGAACAAAATCTAATAACAACGTGACTTTAATAAATTCTAATTCATAATCAGTTTTTATTAAGCAATCGCGTGGTTGCTCGGTAGTCAAAAGAAGATGATGTTATTTATAAAAAAAACTATTAGCGTGGTTCTCCTACGCTTTAGCATGAATGGAACGACTCCACTGGACACGGTTTCACAGAAAACAGATGTGAAATAGCACTTGCGCTGTGTTTTATCGAGTGAGTAAGGATACCGTAGGCCAATACCCCTCCCCCATCTCCGTTTCCATCCTGCAAAGTCCGGCAACACACTTGTGACGCCTCTGGTGTTGCGGCTGTCCATGGGCGGCACTATTCACTTAGCATCAGGCGAACCGTCTGCCCTTTACATAAAAAATTGTAGTATAAAATATCAATAAACTCTTTACTAAGCATAGCTAAGATAAGCATATGTTAAGATATAGACCATTAAAAACTGTTTATTTATTTATTTATGTAACCAGCTGCTCACCACACTTACAGTTTGCCCAGCATGTACAGCGAGCCAGTGCATCAAGAAGTAATGTTAAAAACTGGACAATTAAGGTCTATTACATACTAATATTACCTACCACTAAGAAAAAATATAGAAAATTTAAAAAATGTACTAAAATTGGTATGAAATAAGTCGGTATCCAGCTACTGAGCAATCAGAGAGATGAGCAGACAAACTGCCTGGCTTGTGGGAGCGTATTGTGCCGTACACGTCCACACCTGCTGCAGTGAGGAGACAGCAAGATCGTAGCCGTGTATACTGATTTGGTACCCACAACATGCAACATGCAACACAACAGACATCTTATTTCAATTTTCTATTTTATTATTTAATAACAAATAATAGTGTACCATTAGAGCACACTTATGTCGCAGTATAAGTGTATCCAGACCTACCATACCGAGGACGAAAAGCGATGGATATAAATATGGGTAGAACCCATACAGCTTTTGGTATAAAAATCGTGCGAATTTCCGTTGAAGTCGTTCTAGTATTGTGTTGTACCTCGCCTCGTGCGGGTCCCAGATTATAGGGTTATACTCCAAAGTACTACGAACAAAAGAGAAGTACATACGATAATAGTGTTTTTGCATCGAAAAAGCGAAGACATTCAAATAACGAAACCTAAGAATTGGAAACTTTTTTACAGAGATTGACAATACGCGTATTGAAGGTCAGGCGCGAGTCTAGAGTCAAACCTGAAGGACTCGATCCATACGGACTTCCGATATTTAATAACTGTGGGTGTACGGAAAGCGAAGTCGCGTAAATGACATCGTTTTGCATTTAGATGCAATAAATTGTAATCGGTTGAGAAAACCCCAGGCTACAACACTATCTATGATCCGTTGGAGCGCTTTACAGTCGCTTTTGATTCCCAAGAAGAGCTTCAGATCATCTGCTAACATCAGGCATTGGGCTGATCTAAGTACATCGGGCAAGTCATTGATCATTACTAGGAACTAAGTCGGTCCCAAGATGCTGCCCTGACTTACATCTAAACGGATGTCATATGGCTGATAATTACCCAACTGCACATTCGATTAGAGAAATAGCTAGCAAATAATTATAATAAATTTGGAGTTAATCCAAAAGCTGCAATTTTTTTTAAAGTATTGCGTTATCGATACGATCAAACGCTTTTTTAAAGTCAAAAATTCCATGTCTACCTGCAATACAATGGACCTACAAAGGTCCATTTCAGTGACACAATGGTCGACAAAGTTAATAAGATTAGTTGAGGTAGATTTACCAGTTCTAAACCCATGCTCACACTCGATCAGTATTGCTTTATTTGTCTGGTAATACGGGTGCTTAAAATGTATTCGGAGACCTTTCCAAACGCTGACAAAACGGCAACAGCTTTATAGTTCGTGGTTTGAGATCTGGAGCCGCCCTTAGAAACAGGCTTTACTGGCGAGATCGTCCATTCTTCGGGACAGGTGGAAGTTTTAATCGCTACGTTTAAAATGTATAACAAAGGTTCTTGTATACCAATACAGTCCTTTATAATGTAGGCAGGTATATCACCAAGCCCAATTGATGATCGAGATTTTAGGTTTTTTACTGCCTGGAGTAGATCAGATTCACTGACATAGTCAATATTGACACACGAATAACATAAATTAATAACAAGTTTATTTGTCTTGTATGGAGATAAAAAATTCAAAGGGTCTGCTAAGAATGTCGATTTAAAGTACTCTGCGAAGACATTTACGGGATCAATCCCAAAGACACTGTGACCATTGAACTCAAATTTGAATGGAACCGACGCCAAGTACGTTCTGACTTGATAAAATTCCAAAACGACTTAGGATTACTCTTTATATCAGCTTCGGCGCGATTTATAAAGTAAGTATATGTTTATTGATTCCCTTGTAAGTTGCCTATAAAAGTTAAATATTTTACTGATAATGATAATATTGATAAAAATGTTAATTTTCATATTTTGTACAAAACAAAGCTGCCAAATTTTGTATTAATGACTCTAAAATTTGTTAACCTTTGAAATAAATAACGTTGAAACGGAACTTTAGCATTTGTATATTAGTCTCATTTCAAATACTAACATACGAAAAAAATAAGTAACTTTCTTAAGCAGACAGATTTATTAACGGATGTTAGACCGACAATCAATGGCGTTACATGAAAAGTCAGTAATGGTAACGTATATACTTATTTATGTACATTAACAAGAAGCTTTAAGAGGGGAGAGGTTCCCTTTACTTTGTTTAAATACCATACTTTGTGAGCGGAGCCACATCCATTAGTTCAGGTCAAGAGCTTCGATTTAAGAAGAATAATAGGGTTTCATGTGTGCGGTTTTAAAATTTTATGTTAAAGTTATTTATTTATTTTTGAAGAAAACAGACTAATAAACGTAATTACGGTTAATTCAAATAGGTGATCAAGTTGCTAACAACAAACCTCCATATATAGGTAACAATATATTATACTGGTCTAGTGCCAGGTCATAGACTTACATGATATGTATTCACAGATACAGACACATTACCATATGAAAACATGCATACGCAGATATAAAAGAAAACAAAAAAAATGTAAACAAAATTATAAAATAAAATAAAGTGGTAAAGAACCCACAAAATACATCCTCTGTATTCTATGCGTAAAAACATATCACATTTTACTTAAACTATGAGTTTAAGCACCGCATCCAACACCTACACTAAAAAAACTTCTCTATAAAAGTTGCCTCACTGCGATCGGAGTAGTATAGAACAAGTGCATGTAGTTATTTATTAAGTGTATAATAGTAAATAAAACATACAAGCGTACGTAAATAATTTTAAAAACCATAATATTGTAAGCCCCTTTGTTGTAAGTTAGCTCTTCTTATTAAAATTTTATTTCTTGAAATAAAACTTGCGATATATGTATAAATGTGGGTAGATCATATTTTGTATCTCTCATATTTTGTAACATGTTATTCATTCTGCAATTATACGTTGTCATCATAAGTTGGTGTGTAATTTCTTCCGTATCTCAAGTGTTCCCGGTGTTCCCGAAGATATTACAAAACTCACTTGTTCTTTTATTCCACTGCTTATTTTAACTAGTGTGAACACGGGTCGCAATCAAGAGGATATATCAAATTGTATTTTATTCCCTCTAAATAGACAACTTCCGCATTAGGAAAATACATATTGTGTCGTGGGAGACTTCACAAACGTATGAGAAAGGGACACAAAAAACGCCCACACTCAGGACGGGACATTTGTGGATCATACAAAGTGTTGTCCCATGTAGAATTTGGCCGGCGTGGTGACCACTTAAAAACTAGATCATAACTAATGAAAACTGTCACAGAAAATAAGCTATATTTTAAAGACTATTCCATTTTTAGATACAGTAAAGCAAATAGTAGTAAGTTAATATTGATTAACAAACCTTTTAGACCATCAGCATTGGCTGATGAATTTAATTGCGATTATTATTTATTTTATTTATTTATTTATTTTTGAAGAAGATTTATTATACTTTCTGTTATCTTAATATAAAATCGCTAACATTTTTTTTCATAAAATTCTCTTTTTCATGGAATAGAGGGCAAACGAGCAGACGTATCACCTAACGGTAAGCGATTACCGCCGCCCATGGACACTCGCAACATCAGAGGCGTCAAAAGTGCGTTGTCACCCTTTGAAGGATGGGGAGGGGTATAGGGGAAGTGTTGCGGGCCTCAGGTATCCGCACACACTCGGTGAAGTACAACGCAACTGGTTTCACACCAGTTTTCTGTGAGGCCATGGTATCGCTTCGGTCTAGACAGCCCATCCATGCTGAAACTTGGCTCTCCCACGGATTTTGTGAAGTGTCATCATCTTTCGAGGTCACTGCAAGAAGTAAATGTTTCAGGAATTTGGTTAAAAAAGTATCAAGTAAATTAATTTCTAATGTAGCATCTAATATATTTTTGAATAAAATCAAAAAAATTGAGTTGAATTTTAAATTGAAACTTAAAAATATATTTAAATCTTTGTGTCTTTTTTTTTTGTTTTTAAGCTACCAAAATGACTCTTCTCTGCTTTATGGAAAGCATAAGCAGAATCCAAGAGTGATGGGTACCATCCTAAATGCGTATGCGGACAGAGCAGCATGGTGACCCACACTATAGTGGCCTAATGTGATGTTTTTTCACGCCCCGCTTAGAGGACCAGGGTTCGTAATGGGAGTTAAACACATGCGGTTGTAGTAAGTTCCATGTTTTGTACTCTCGGCACAAGAAAGAAGAACCAAAGTGTTGCGTTTGAGAACGTATATCTACCCCTAAAAGAGTGACTTCGAAGGCCTGCAGTGTTGTCCTGTAGAAAAAGGGAGACAGGGGGGCCAGTTGGTGGAGCTCTTCAGAACACTCCCCCACTTTAATGACGCTCTCGATGTACACGGTATATTTAGATCACTTCAGAAATCCATACCAAGGATGACGAACTTATCTTGCAGTGCCAGTCAAGTATTCCAAAAGTGGGGAGAGGAAGAAAAGGAGACTTTTTGATACATTGCGCGCACAACTTTGTTTTCTTGGCGTTGAAGTCGACCGGATTCTCACTGTCCCATTGAGAGGTGCGGTTCAATATAAGGTCGAGCTCAGCGACAAGGTCCCGTCGTTTTTCCTCAACGTCTGGAGACTTGACCAAAATGGTGCCCATGAATTGTACTGCCGTATGCATAGCAATGTATATTGCAAAGGGCCAACATTTCATTGATATGCATAAGAAACAGCGTGGGCGACAGGACCGAAGGTATCTGAGGTACACCAGCGTTTACTTGCCGAAAATCAAAGGTCGCACCGTCGCTAAAGACCCTAATGTGGCGTTGGTGCAGGAAAGCGGTGACCCAAGTTCAGAGTTTGGGCGGCAGGCCAAATGCGGGAGGTTTGGAGAGTTGCGAGAGATGCTAAAGCGTTTGATAGATCTTCGAGTCTTCAAGTCTTCGTCGTGATGAAATTAGTGATAAAAAATGTAAAAAACGTGCTCCGGTTAAAATGGGTTACAATGTCTTGCCTCAGTGTGACTCCGTTTGTTACCTCGGTAGTAGTACTAGTACTTGGATTGGAGGCTAACCTGGACACAAGCACACTAAATCAAAGCAAGACGAGCCAAACATGCGATTTAAATACAATTACCGGTTGATGAACGAAACTCTAAACTTTCAATATATAATAAACTGTTGATATACATACAGCTGTGGAGAAGTACCAGCGACCCCAATTTACAAATGATGCAAAGATTGCAAAATGATAACCTAAGAATCATTTTAAATGCACCATGGTTCATAACAAATACATAGATCCATGAAGCTCTGAGCAAAAGTATGATGACTGATGAAAGACTCAAAATTAACGGGAAAGAAATATAAAACGCTGCTGGAAAATCGTCCAAATGATCTGGCTACCGTGTTGGCAACTATTGACTACACTAAACGACTAAAACGCCATGGTAGCCAAAACCTGGGTGACAGATGGTGAAGGATTAGAAAACTCCTGCTGAGGAGCCACCTAGACGTGACGTAATGACTAAAAACAAATTAAGCACAAAAAATTAACGTAATCAGTTAGGCAACATCTTTAACATATTATATCATTATCTATGATGTACTATAAATACGAAAGTAACTCCAACACTAAAGTAACAATATCGATTACAATGAAATTTGGTATTTGGTAGGAAACGAAGACGTGTTGCTGCGGCTCTTGAATGTATTTTTCCTTATCCTTCAATTATTGTATTTCGTGGAATTACGATAAATTTATATTTGATATAGATATTTGGTAGATACCGCACACTGATAGTGCTAGGGTTAGAAGTAAAGTCCTAAGTGGAATGGGTCAATGGAGGTTTTATGCGGCTAATATTCATCCCCCGGCTTAAGAAGTTCACGGATAGTGGCTATCCACCGCACATTTATGACTCGATACTCAAGTGTCTAAGATGAATGTAAGTATTTTCATGTTCATGATGGTACGTTAAATTTTTTGTGCGTCAAAGGTATGTGTATAATTAAATAGAGTGATTTGAATATTATATAAAAGTGATTTAAGGTGACAGATTCACTGAACAATACTCAATAACTTGAAATGTGTAAGTCAATCTGTATTATGTTAATATCACGACATGTACGTACTTGTTTAAAATATTGATTTCCCTGTGACGCGTAACATCACGGAAGTGTCAGCCTAATAAACATTTTTTTATTAACAATATATTGTAATGGTAAACAAACAAGGCCTGTTTAAATTACAATTAATTGCAAATACAAATGGTTGTGTGCAAAAAGTTATCTTAAAATTACTCAGATTTAATAAATCTTTCATGTTTTAGACGAAATGTAAGAATAACTATCTTTTTAAAAATATAAGGTAAATAAATAATACGTGTGTATGACGTCCACAGACAAAGTGGAGTAATGATATGCGTAAAATGGCCGACAGGAGCTGGATTCGAAAAGCCCAAAATCCGTTAGAGTGACGTGAAATGAAAGAGGTCTATGTCCAGCAGTGGGCTGAAATAGGCTGATGAGGATGAAGTATTTTATCTATAATACAAACTATGAAAGCCAGGTTTTCTGATAAACTAATCGATGCTCGTGCTTTGATTAGTATCAAATTAGATAGCATTGTGCGTCAGATGTCTGAAAAACAAAAATATTCCTGTTACATAAATAATATTCTAGTCCACCGGCAAAGGTTTCACTAAAATACTTTCAAAATGTTAGTATTTTGTTACACTTTAGTCATGTCAAAGAATGATAATAATATTTGTATATTTTTAATTTATACCTCTGGCAATAACAGAAAAATATATTTATATACCTACCATATTAACCGTACTTAAAATAAATAATGATAAAATATCAAATATGTCATAACATTATTATTTATTTTTTAGATTTAGTAGGCAATAAGCTGTTTGTTTATTGAGAGATTATTAATAGGTATTGTTTCCCCCTTAAATATGAAAGAGTGGGACGGTTTGCTTGATTCCGGTGCATATTAAATAGTTAATAAGCACCGGCTTAGATATAGCGGTTTAGATACACAGAGTTATAACTTAGTTCCCCACAATTACCCTCTAGGCTAAACATTCTAAGACTTATTAAGGCCGATTCTGACTTTGCTAAAGTTTATCCGGAATTTTCAATACGTCGTTGTATTTGATATCTGTCATTCTAGAACAGCAAACTTTGGGTCTTAATTATAAAATATTTTACGGTAATAATTTATATCATTTAGGTCAGAATCAACGGTTAATTAGGTGATATTTTTAGCTTTATTTTTTAATCTCCTCTGCAAGGAACAAACATTATAACCTAGTATGTGTTTTATGAACTAGATTTTGATAGTTTTATTGTGTAATATTGTGAAATAGACTTGTAAGGATATTTCGGACATCTGATAAACAATGCCTTCTCGCTTCAAACTAATCAGAAACTGGACAACAAATGCTAGATTGGCTGATGGAATACTTATGTACTTTTTGTTGTATTAGAAAAAGTACATTGCCAAAATTTGTTCGGAGTTTGTGTAATGTATAAATACATTACACAAACTCCGAACAAATTTTGGCAGATCATGAAAACATTTCTTTTGACTCGAAAATTAAGCCCGAGACATCATTCACAGTAGTTGCGTAAGCTACCACAGCGCCATCTTATATCTTCCTTACGTCAAAACTAGATTAAGTAATCACGATGATCAGTAATTTTTAGGGTTTGTTACGTATGTTATCTATCTAATACTTTTAATCGATACATTTTTGAATATATATGTTCTGAAAATAGAAAACGGCTCCAACGATTTTCATGAAATTTAGTATGCAGTAGGTGTCGGGGGCGATGAATCGATGTAGCTAGGATTTTATTCATTTCATTATTTTCTATTCTCATCATTTTTAAAAAAAATACTTTAATTTTTATAATTTAATTTATATATGCCACGACAAAATAATACTTAAAATGCTAATATAAAACGATAAATTATGTCCTGGAATCTTACTCAAAAAAAATTACTATAATTTTTACTTCATAACGTAGAAAATAGAAAATAAATTAAGTTTAAGTATATTAATATTTATGTATTTTAGGATTAGAGAGATTATTTTGCAATAAAGCCACGCAATATACAAATTCGTTGGTTTTGATGTTCATATATCATTTTGTAATTGGTGTAAAGTAAAGAATAATCTATCATCTATGATCATAAAGTAATTTAATGTAAATATTTTTCATTATTCAGAAATACTAGTCTTAAATTTATTTCTCTGAGATAGCCTTAAGTATTTTTTGTAGTTTGAGTAATCGTGTTCTTATTATTGTCTGTTATACAAACATATATAATGGAGTATTGCAGTACTGAGCATTCTACGAAATGTCCCTTTACATAGAGACTATCAAAGGAATATATACTGAATTCTACAGTACGTTCGTGAAATATTTGATTAAACAAGTACAAAATTTCGAGGTTTGAAATTCCATGAGACGAAGGGACCAGTCGTTTCTTCGTTTCAAGAGGGATCGCTGCGTAGACAAATGGAACCTATATAAGGCCGCAAGGAATCTGTGCAATCAAGTGATACGCAACGCTAAACGCCGGCATGTACTTCAAAGCATAGAGTCTTCTTTGTATATGTAATAGCTGGAAGTTTCTTAATTCTCTAGGAATAGGTAAGCGACAACATCAAGTCTTCAATCATAAAATTGGTTTAAATGATATCAACCGTCATTTCTCATCGACAACTGAACCGGATCTCCAAACTAAGTATCAAACGCTATATTATGTATCTGGTCTTACCAGTCCCTCTACTGACTCTTTTGAATTTTCTCCAGTGTCTCCTGATGATATCAAAAAGATAATCTTATCTATCCGTTCAAATGCTGTGGGATGTGATGGTATCAGTCCTCGTATGATTACCACCATCCTTGACTGTATTCTGCCTGTAATTACTTACATCATTAACTTCTTTCTGGATTCCGGTACTGGATTCTGGATTCCCTTCTTTATGGCGTAAGGCTTACATCATTCCTCTCACAATTCGATTTCGTGAACTATTCGTTCTTTTTTCAAGCAGTGCAACTCTGGAATGCGCTACCGCTCGAAGTCAGGATGTCCACAAACCGATTTACGTTCAAAAAGAAGGTACACGAGCTTCTTCTAACTGAACTGGCAGAACAATCTAATCCATAACATACCTCACGTTACAGGGTTTTATAGTATATAAACAAATATAGTATTTATGTATACGTTAATCTATTATATACTTGTATATATTTATATATTTATGTTATATATAANAACATACCTCACGTTACAGGGTTTTATAGTATATAAACAAATATAGTATTTATGTATACGTTAATCTATTATATACTTGTATATATTTATATATTTATGTTATATATAAATCAATGTGTGTATGTATACGTTTAAATAAATTGTGAACTGTATATGTCTTATAAGTATGTAACCTCTATGCACCTACCTTACAAACTATCTACACCACCCGAAGGTTGACTTGAAGAGAATGCCCTGGGCATTAATTCCGCCGATGTACAATTGTAGTGCATAAAGTTTTTATATAAATAAATAAGTAATTTTAATAGACATGTACACATATAGTACGTAGGTACAGTGTCAATGATTTTTAGCTTTTTCAATGAACTAGGGGTCGACCTGTCAGCTTTTAGTCTACAATGACACAGCTGAACTTAAATTTTAAGAGTGACCACTATCAAACCTAAGCACTAGAAAATACTGAAGTACTGGCTCTAAAGTGTGAAAGGTTCTTAAGTGGAGACCGCGTTTCGGCTAACGTAGTGTATGACGTCCACAGGTTAGGTAGAGTGATACTTTTCGCTAGACAACGTAGACAAGAGAAGCCAAGAATCGAAAAAAATGGCTTGCAATTGAAGAGGCTTATGTCCAGCAGCGGACTGCGGTAGACTGATGATGATTATGGTTGCAAAAAGTTATGTAAGGATTGTGTCTGTAACGGCAAATCAAGCTTTATCACGAGCTAAAGAAAACCGATCTTAAACTTAATGGTGGCCGGAGTATTCATTCGTTCTTTTTCAGGAATTGGGCGCGGTTTACTTCTTCCCATCTAAATCTGAAAG
Organism: Hyphantria cunea; assembly: GCA_003709505.1. Lineage (NCBI taxonomy): Eukaryota > Metazoa > Arthropoda > Insecta > Lepidoptera > Erebidae > Hyphantria > Hyphantria cunea. The sequence goes on from PKRV01001490.1 coordinate 1,512,006, forward strand.
GTAATAATTAAAGGAAATGGATCATGAAAATTTAATAAATTCAATATCAGATAGAAAAAATCAGTCACAGTCAGTTACAAAACTCTTGAACTTGGTATTTCGTAAGTATAGACAGTCTATGCTGCATTATGCCAATCGTTTATTGGCCATTTCATTCTAGCGTGGGAAGAAAAATACACTTGGGCACTCCTCAAGATAATGCATCATAAACCACGCTATTATTATGAATAAACATGATTTAAAAAAAAAATTGGGCAATATGTTAAAGTTACTAAATTATGATGAAACAGAAAATCTTCTAAGAAAAGTCATGTGATTATAGAGCTATTTAAAAGCAATGAAATTATTTGGGCTGATATAGTAAGTTAAAAAACTAAAACAAACATAAATAAGTAATAATAACGTCTATCCTGTGAATAATATTATTTTAGCTTCAAACAAATGTACTTATATCTGCCATTGTAAAACTAACATGTTGTAAAACATTTAGAGCGGTGAGCTACCGATTCCCAAACTACGAGTTTTTCTAAGTTTGGGGTTGGAATTTCACTTTACTGATTGCCTGGGTACATGCTTTTCATAATTGAGTATGTTACTCATAGTGTTTTCATTTATAAGCAATTGTAATTATTTTAATTATTAAAGACTTTATATCACTTAAGATACAGGTGCAAAACGAAATGTATGATAAGTGGTTGCCGCCGTATTTTCGAACGAATGTGACGTTCCAACCTTAAAGAAATGACTATACATATTTTATATTTCAAAGGCCTAAAATGTACTGTTACTTTTAAATTGAGAGTATGTTTGTTTGTTAATTGTCGCAGACGAGAATAAATAAATATACTATTTGATTTGCGTCATCTGTTTCATGCGATCATTTTGTACGAAATCATCATCAACAACCCATAATGTCCCACTGCTGGGCTCGGGTCTCCTCTCAGGAGTTAAGGCCATACGTCCCCACGCTGGTCAGGTTTTGTACGACATACTTTTTAAAACCTATATTGATATAAAAAATGTGAAATTAAATCTATTTGTCTGTTACGCCATGAAAGACATAGGCAACTCTTTACCGCGATGGGTAGAGTTGCGGGAAAATTATTACACTATAACAATGCTAAAAAATTGTCTTTATTGTTTTATAAAAATATTTTAGTAAGCCCAACTCTTTAACTATTGGTACACAATTCATGTGCCCTCTGCACATGTGCCCCCTGCACCTGAATTGTGTACCCAGTACCTCGTCCTTCACAGTTGGTACACAATTCATGTGCAGGGGGCACATGTGCAGAGGGCGCATAAATTGTGTCCCAACTGTGAAAGACGAGGTACTTGTAACGTGAATTTTTTAAGAGAATCGGTCTTAGTGTTTCGAAGTAAGGGACTGAGCGCAGAAAAGGTGAAATGTTACGTGACTTAATTTCTAAACGGGTATTTTAAAGAAATTATTAATAAAGAAAAGAAAAAGAAATGAAAATGCTACCATTTATTTCTCAAAAAAAGTGTGTCAACTCTGTAACTTTTTTTAATTTTCTCGTACTAAATGTCATTACTAACTTCCCTTTCAAAGAATTTAAGAATGTTTAATTATTTTTAAAATTTCGTTGTTAATGTTTGTAATATATTCATGACTAATAGATAAACATGATGAAATACCTATTGTCTGACAAATTGCTCATGAATATGCAGTGACTTGCTCATACGCAAAGGAGCAAGTCACGTCATATTAATAAATGGTAGAACAATCTTTGAAATGTTATTTAATTTTGTTTATTTAATTATTTAGTTTTCTTCGTTTTTTTTAGGTTTCTGGTTATTAAATTTGGTTAGTTTTTTCTTGTTTAAATGTGTTTGAAATGTAAATCTTGACAACTCCAAATTCTCGTAAATGATTTTTTCTGCCTTACAAAAATAAAAATAGCATTTTACAAACGTTCACGTTAATAGAAAAGTAACAGATGTACGGTCAAAGCTAATTAACAGCCAATTATACAAGAGAATAGAGGCGTTAGCAATTGTATTTATTTTATTGTTAATATGACTAAGGGGTCAGATTGGATAGGTAAGCGTGATATATGTCGTGTTATCGTCTCAAGCTTCATTTGTGAGATGGTCATATTTTTTTTTATGGAATAGAGGACAAACGAGCAGAATTATTGCTTGATGGTAAGCGATTACCACCGCACATGGACACCCGTAACACCAGAAGCGTCACAAGTGTGTTGCCGGCCTTGGGGAATAGAGAGGGGGATGAGGGGAAGGGTTGGATTATGAGCCTCCGGTATACTCACTCACTCGGTGAAACACAGCGCGGGCGCTGTTTCACATCGGTTTTCTGTGAGGCCGTAGTATCACTCTGGTCGAGCCGGCCCATGTAAATGTAAATATCGTGAAAGAATCACGTTTCGCTGTAAATTAGTTGTCTTTTTTCCCATCTCTTGAGTTGCATGTATATATTTTTTCATTGCATTCAAGTCATGCACTGCCTGTAGGTTAGTGGTAGCCACTCACGACTGATTGATATATAAAAAGCAATTAAATTTAAATTCCATTCTTTAACTTTTTATATGCCGCTAGTTGTGTCGATTTTGCTAGTTATTTAAAAAGTATATGATGCATAAAATAATGTAAATCATCTTTAAACTCAATTTTACGAGCACAGGTGTAAGAAATACCACATAATGAATATATTTTATGCAAAGGAAAAACAGAAGTTGGTTCCTCTATTTATCGAAAAATTGGTTAATGTTATTTTAATATAACTTATAATAGCTGCAACACTAGTCAAATAAAACAGAGAAAACTTCATTTAATTTTGAAATCAGAAGCAAATAAATAAATTGGATGTTATCTCCACACGAAATTAATATGTAAGTACGTATGTATCGCTTCTGTTTGAGTTTAACCAAAACTCATTCATTAGTTTTCTTGATACGTTTGGAGATAAAACCTATTTGAATTGGGTTGGAAATCAATAATCGATAGAAAATCGTAGTGCATTTTGTTAAATAAGTATTTATTTGTTTTTTATTTTAAAACTTTATGCACTTTTGTACAAAGATGGACTTAATGCCCGAGGCATTCTCTTCCAGCCAACCTTAAGGTTGTGTAGAAATCTTCTAAGGTGGCGCACAGAGGTTTCCGTATGAAACTAACTCCAAGTAGTACACAAAAGAATGATAGAAATACTTAAACTTAATAAATATATAAATAAATACACATATATACTGGTTTAGCACGCGTAGTACAAGCCCTGCTTAGTTTGGAACTAGATGGCGCTGTGTGATAAATGCCGTAATATTATTATTTTTTGGACGTCCAAATTCAAACTCCTCTATCAAAGTAAACATGTACAGAGGAGATACAAATATGTCTATTCCCTAGTGCGTTGCTCAACGTTTTCACCTCAAAAGAGTAGGTTTTAATAACTCATACTTTGCCCGCTACCACTTCTTCCTATTAATCCTACTTACGAAATAGCGTAATAAATATGAATCTATTGACCTAATTTCATAACATTGGCTATAATCTTGAAAGTAGATTGTGCAATATTGTCTTATTAATGTATTTCTGGTTACAAAAGAAACGTATTTACGATCCAAATAATACTGAATAAAGACATTTATCCCTTTGTCTATTTGATACCTTTGACATAGGTCTTCATCGAAATTGAGATATATTTTAGGAAGTCACCGCTAAAATAAAATTATTGAAAGATAAAGCCCAATACCTACTCATTGAAAATTCCGTAGGTATACTTAAGGGTATTCTGGAAAATATATGTTTACTTAGATTTATTGTATTGTTAGCTTCAATATCTTAGACTTAATATTTTGTAAATGCTTTTGAATTTTAAAACGAATCGTAGACATGTTGCTTTTGGACCGAGTTATAGTAGCAAAGTCCATATTAATGCTAGATATACTATTTCACCTGCCGTCGGTGAAGTGGGGATAAACTATTCACATCAGGGACTCTTTTGGGCGTGTGCAGAAATAAAAGCATCAAAACTGCAGCATGTCTGCAGTTTTAATATCTTAAAAATCATTTTTTATAGATAAAAATTTTATGGCAAACGCTTATTCGGGTTCCTATTACTGTTCGTAAAACTTCAAAACTGCAAAATTTCATGAAATTTACGTTGTGTCAAGTAAGCTGAACATTATATATTTTAATTATTGTTGCGCCATAGAATGAAATGGGTCTCGTATAATCTAAATGATTCGAGATTCGGAGGACAGCTCCATCTAGTATCAAGTAGCGCACAATTGTTGAGATCATGATTAATAATTCCGATATTTTCAATGCTATATGTCACTAGATTATTGATTCTAAGAGATTCTATTTGGTCCAGAATGGTTTATCGAATACTATGGATCACTGTAAATATTTTGATAGTCCTATAAAAGCGGAGTGTGTTAGCCGTACGGGCCAATATTGTTTCATGATACAGCGGATTAACGTCGAAGCGATTTCCTAGTACGACTAACGAGTCCTTTAGTGAATTATTGTTATAAAAATAAGTGAAGCATTGTCATTAATAAATATGTGGTATTTTTTTGGTAATCAACCTACTCGTAAAAATGTTATCATAACATACACATAGTTATAAAAGCTGACAGATAGGTTGGTTCTGATATCCAACCAGACAACATAATACTCTCTCAGGCGTACGATATCGACTATCTCTCTCCCTCTCTTCGTCTCGCTGGGAATTATTGTTTCAGCAAATCTGCAATTTGCGGCAAGTAAATTTATATTCTGAATACTAGCCGACGCGTGCCTGCTTTGTTGGGCGATAATCGCCCGCTTTTCTTCCACTTGATTTACTTTTATTTTTAAATGAATTTTTGTTCAATCCTAATAAAATATGGCCTAGGTCACACCTGTATAGTGTTGCTTTCAGTTAATGAAAGAATTTTCAGGAATGTATCAATACTTCCGGAGATTACCCCTTTTTCGTATGGAAGCCCCCTCGGGCATTCACTCCACCGGGGCTTGCGGCGGGGCGGTGTGTCGAAATCGAACCGACTAAAACCACACCAGCCATGGAGCGTACGACGGCTGGCAGCGAGAGATCTCCTCCAATGACTGCAGTGAGGGCCCGACGCTACGGCGCCCAAGCGGGGCATACCGCCAGCGTGTGCTGGGCCAAGTCCTCACTGTAGTGGCAGTGGTGGTAGGCAAGACTCAATTCCCTCCTGGCGACCGAGTGCGGGTACTTCCCGAAGTAACCGTGCCCGGCAAGCACCTGCGTCAGACGGAAGGAAGGGTCCCGTGCTGCCGTCCTGCCCACTCNAAGCACCTGCGTCAGACGGAAGGAAGGGTCCCGTGCTGCCGTCCTGCCCACTCGAGGATGACCGGCTGGAGTGCCTCCACGGTGGCGAAGCCAGCACGTGGAGCCTCCAGCCGCGACGACGACTGAACCATAGTGGCTCGACGGGCGGTTTCACGCCACTGGCGTACCTCTTCGGGTGGAGGGCGAATGCCACTCTCCGCCCGGAATTCAGCCACCCGTCGATAAACTTCGGCGAGCACTTCCGCCTCTTAATCCCACAGGGATGTTTCAGCCAAGGCGCACGCCGCCTCGGTTGACACCGTGCGGTATCCGCGTATGGCTCCGCCATTACCCTCGGAGGGCGCCAGAGACGCGCCTTATTCTGGGCGGTCAGAGCCAACAACCACACCGGTGCGCCGTACAGCGCCATCGACCCGACAACCCTTTGTGAAGAGGCTTCTCGTTGCGACACTGGCTCCACCCAGATTGGACAAAAGTCACCTTAGGGTGGAGGCAGTGTCGACCAGCTTAGGAGCAAGCTGTCGGAAGTGCTCGTCGAAGAGCCACCTACCATCGAGGATCAGCCCAAGATACTTCATCTGGGCCCGAACCCGTACGAGGACCGAGTTGACTACTATGGAAGCGCAGGGGGGGGGCGGCCCGCAAGCCCAGCGCCTCGATGCGCCCGATCACTAAAGAGACACCCCTGGTGGCCAGGCACGCCGCCTCCTGGAAGTTCGCCCCCCGAGCTGTGACCAATGTGTCATCGGCATAACAGATTACGCCCAGCCCGGAGGGGAGACGCTCTCGAAGGACCCAGTCGTATCCCACGTTCCACAGGAGTGTTCCTAGGACAGACCCCTGCGGAACGGGCCTTAAGTATATACAATTCAGAAATATGATGACATTTACATATACCAAATATGAATATTTTGTAAAAAGATTAAAGTTTTTCAAGTTTACTCAGATAGATATCACTTCAAAAATTTCGCTCCAGACTTAGATGAAAATATATTAATTGTTAAAATATATCTAGGATAGTTTTAGCAAAGTCTCATAAACAGTTTGATAAATTTTGTTCACACCGTTCAAAAAATTTGAATAAACTTGATTCACGCCACTACATTCAGATAGATTTAAAGCTCTCTATTTAAACAGATAAATTTCTTGGATATAATTTTGAACTTCTTTTATTCAAATAAATACATTGTACGTTAAAAAATAATAATAAAAAAAATATAAAAACTTATAATACGAAAAATTATATAATTTAAATTAAAGAAAAAAAGGTTATAAAAACTTTGAAAACTGAGCAAGTAACACAGCAAATAATCTTTGAATATTTTTAGGGTACTACACTACACATTAACTTTAGTTTTACGTTACTTTTCGTTGATTAATTATGTAGATTACCTTTATCCATAACCCGCGAGAGTCAAACTACTAAATGTTTTGTAAAGTTTTTAATTATGAGTTATCATTCTGTTTAGCTGTACTGACATTTTGGAACGAGAATGTAAATAAAATCTTACAAAAAGTAGATATATTTTGGTCGGAAACGAGTTTTTCCTGTCTTATTATTAAAGCTATCATTAAAATAAAATAAATAAATAATAAATATTTCGGACATCTAACACACAACACCATCTATTCCCAAACTAAGCAGAGCTTGTATCATGGGTGCTAGACAACTGATATTAATACATAAATACGTTTTTTTGTAAATACATACATATCATACATAGAAAACACCCAAACTCCGAAACAAATATTTGCAGATCATAAAACATTTGATCCGACCCGGGTATCGAACCCGAGACCTCAAGAACAGCAGTCGCATACGCTACCGCTGCGCCACCGAGGCAGTCATTAGTGATATTGTGCATTTTTTCCTCAACATATCGACTATATTTTTTTCATTAATATATCCTATGTAGAGAAAGCTATACACAAGATATATCACAAGTGCGACACGAAATGAACACAAATGGCTCTCAGACTCGCCTCATGTCTGTATAGATTGATCAGACAAGTCTAAGCGCAACATATGGTGTTTTAATTACCACGTTATCCCCACAGCCATTTGAAAGTGATGTTTAAAATAAAGAATACTACATACTTAATTACATCTGGAAAATTGCATGCACACAACACGTAAACAACATTAATCATTGAAAGTAGGTGAATAGGGGAGCGAGTTCTAAAAGATAGATGGTACCACAAAGAGCGATTTATTACGAACATGTACAAAACAATGTGCTTTGGATACGCCGCCCTTACAAAAGCCTCGATGTCGTTTCGTTCGTTTCGTTCGGTGTCACAAAACGCAATAAATGACAACTTCCATTGTACGATTTACAATGTTTTATTAAATTATGACTTTATTAGTGAACAATGTTTGGATAGTTTGGCAGTCCATAACCGTGTGGTTTTCTAGAAACTTCCTGCCTCGCATAACAAAACTGTGGAATGAACTGTTGCTTGCGGTATTCCCGGACCAATACGACCTTCAAACCTTCAAGAAAAGAGCGTACTCATCCGTAAAAGGCTAGCAACGCACCTGTGACGCCTCTGGTGTTGCGGATATTCATGGGCAGCGGCAATCGCTTACCATCAGGCGATATGTCTGCTGATTTGCCCCTATTCAATAAATAAAACAATATACCTATTTAACTTAGTCAGTTAATGTTTGCCAAGAAATATATTTATTTCAGTACTTCTAACAGTGGTACTGTAAGGTAAAAATGGATTAATATTCTAACTAATGTTATAAATTCTTATGTGAGATTTTTAGTTATGCTTTTTAGCATTAACTACTAAACCGATTTGAAAAAGCTTTTAAAGGATAAATATAATAAGTATAACTAATAGTAAGTATAACTGTAACTCCAGAGATAGATGTACATGGTCATAATTTGTGTGCGCATCCGTCACTCTCTAGAAATAGAGGACAATCTCGTACATCTGACACACAAAGCCATCTAGTGTTCAAATTATAATTATGCATATGACTAATTTACTTTTTACTGTACATATATACATATTTTACATAGAATACATCCGAACTAATCGTCATATTTGTTTCAGAGTTCCAGTGTTTTCTTTGTATATTATTAATGTATTTACAAAAAAGTATACAGGTTTTTATATCAGTTGTCTAGTACACATAATACAAGTTTGGAGTAAAAACGCTGGAAAGTGTATAATAATATATGTTCGATTTGCGTTACTTCCAAGTAATCGCCAGCAATGTTTTCATCTTAGTGCGTTGTTAGTTTTGAGTCTATATTGTTGAGAAGGATGAACGCCTACATTAACTTATACAGCAATCAACACAGATGACGCGTGCCTCTATCATAAATATAGCAGAGGCGTTAGTTCTTATAAACTTAAAACGAGTCTAGGACGGTGTTTGGCCCATCAGATTTGTCTGGTTTATTGTAGAATATTTTAAAATATTATACTTAATGATATATACAAAATTCAGGCTTCCTAGAATGACGTTAGTTAGCATGGTTTTATCCGCCTTTGATACCTTACCTTTCAGCTTAGTGAGTATCCATTCCTTTCTGAGTACATGTTAGACTAACGATCCTAAAAATTTCATCTCTCCTAAAATGATGTATTTCTTGGCTGACTGGGATCCTGTACTATCGCTGGGCGGCATAGGCAGATAATTCTTAGATAAAGTTGTTGTATAATTCCATTCTAGCTGAGCAACATTGCTGGCGATTACTTGACAGTTACGGAAATCAAACTTATATTACTATACACTTTCCAAATTTTCTGCTCCAAACAATCAATATGAAAAACCGACACCATTTAGTTTTAAAAAAAACTTGACGAGGTAAATTGTACAAAAAGATAAATAGCTTATGAAAATTTTCGAAAGCTTTGGAACAGATTTTGGCATAAGTTACGGCGTCATGAAATTTCTAAAGTGTTCGTATAACTTGAGGTAATTGATTTGTAATAATTAATTCAGTTCAATACCTGTTTCTAACTTTAGACAATCAGTTCAGATAAAGAGGTCCTCATTGTAATTGTTTACAGCAACATCCTGAACTGTACGATAAGAAACTAGTGACAACTAATTTAAATTTAGGTTATTTGTTATAATACAAAATCAATATTCTCTGTACTCTAAGTGTGTTCAGGAGGAGAAACAAAAGTCTCATGTCCTAAAAATATTAGGTTGGAAGTATTTATAAAGACATATGTGAGATGTGTGGGTAGAAATGTTGATTAGTTTATTTATTTTTAATTTCATGCACTTATTTACGTCGGTGAACCTAATTCTGTATATTATAGTTGTCCAGAACATGATACAATTAACATAAGCTAAGTATTCCTACTTGTTAACATATACATACATACACAAATCGCATGCTAATCGACTATATGAATCGGTATACTATTGGTTAGGTGACACTGCCATCTCAACAAGGTAATCATGTCCGTTTTTATGTGCTAGTAAAAAAAATATTTAAGATACATACCATAGATAATTGCAAGTAATATAAGGATTTTTATTTATCTTATTTATTATGTAATATTATAACAAAGTAAAGAATTTGACTGTAAAACTCTTTACCGTGGGAGAGCCACGCTTCGGCACGAATGGGCCGGCTCGACTGGAGTATTACCGCGGCTTCCCAGAAAACCGTTGAGAAATTGCGGCTGCCCTGTTTTTCACCTAGTAACGTGAAGACCTAATATGTTTTTTTTTGGAAACTCCCTTCTTTTCGATAGTTTTATTTGGATAAAGGGTTGTTTTGTCGTTATTTGTTAGATACGATAAAGGAATAAACATAAAACAAAAGGAATTGGAAAGGGTTCTGGATTCTAATGAAAGAGATAGGTACTCGTGCTATCACCCAGTTTTAGACATTACAGAACACTCGTTGAATTATTTTTTTTCAGTATACTTTAGTCTTTGTAGTATAAACCTAATAAGAACTTAATAAAATAACTATGGTTGCCAATAAGCCTGATATTGTAATGGTAGATCGATTAGAGCCCCGTGCAAACATTGTCGATATCACCGTTCCGGTGTGTATAAGTGTATAGTGATAACTCCGGTCGAGCCGACCCATGCATACCAATGCGTGGCTCTCCCCCGGCAAATTGTGTGATGCAAATTTTGTTCGATAATGAATCGTCATCGTTTAATTAATAACCAAAGGAAAATATCCGGTCTGCGGTGTTCCTTGAGAGGTGCCTATGTCCTCTAGTGGACTGCAACGGGCTGATTATGAATCAATAATGAAAACTGAAGGAAAGAGAGGACCACTTACGTAATCTTCATAATTCAAACCGTTCTTTATAATTGAAAACAGAGCTTTGCAATGCCTTACAGAAGACAGGCGTTTAAACTTTTATTCGCTAATTTTCACCACTTCATTCACTTTGAAAAATACCGCGGTAAACGACATTTACAAACTAGCTTATGCCTACTTATAAGACTACAAATAAACATCTAAATAAGAAATTGATATTGCGCGTAAGTAAGCATCTATTTAGGGAAGTTACACGGTCTCGGCAAACAGGAAAGACTATTTTCCGGAATCAATAACATCAAGTAGGCTTTGTACATAGTGACCCTTTTACGGTACTGAACACAGATAACGATCTTCGTCTTGAAATTTCCACTCCTATCTGTTCGTCTTATTACACTTTCTCGGCTAAGCCGCTGCTTTAATTTCAAAGAAATTTGGTATGGCGAAACTTTATTTTTTGAGGCAGGACATGTTTGTCGATAACCGACAAATAAGACAAAAGCAAGTTTCGTTATTGTAAAGACACTAATGCTCTTAGGAAGATCCCGACCATTTGGTTGTAGCCCCCGTCCTCCAGAAACTGCATCGTACTAAACTAGGTGGACAACGCCTTATAGGTATATTTAACTCGCGTAGGTCTGGCGTTATAATAAGATGACTCCGAGAGTGGTCTCAATCACGATTACATTAATAATTTCTATATACATACAAGAACATATCGGATTATAATTATAAACCTGAAATGTAAATGAAAATAAATGTATGAATGTTCTTTCTATAATCTCGATAAAATGATATAACAAATCTGCATAAAACAGCACACAGATAAGTTATTGTCTGGAATAGCACACAGAATATTTTTTATACAATATTTTATAATTAAACGATACTACGATGAGCTAAGATCTTTATCCTCTGGTTTTTTCAAAAAAGAAAATAAAATATAATTTGATAAGATAATGATATACAATTATAGTGATATACAACTGTCCTTTTCGAAAAATGCAAACCAGTACATTTTATATACAGTTCAGTAAAAAATTAAGAATTCGATGAAATTCTAATGAAACTTCACAGATTTGCGCCGAGGCCAATTACTTACGCAAACGTACAAAAATACTTCATATAAACAACCTTTCACAGTCACAAATTTTAGTCAACTACCCTATCAAGCCGCATCACCACCCGCATGACCCGTATGACTTTACGGATAGGGGGCAAACGAGCAGACGTATCGCTTGATGGTAACCGGTTACCATGGACACCCACAACACCAGAAGTGTCACAAGTGCGTTGCTAGCCTTTGGGGGATGGAGATAGGGATGAGGTGACTCACTAACTCGGTGAGTCTAGCGCCGTTTCACACCAGTTGACTGTGGGGCTGGAATGGTTTCACTTCGGTCGAGCCGACCCATTCATGCCGAGGCGTGGCTCTCCCTCGGTAAAAGTGAAATAAAAAGTAAGTATAATTTTCAACGTAACAGGTAAAATTTTAATTGTTACTTTCGAAGTCGGTCGGTAAAGTCGGTGAAAAACGGTTCTTGATATATATGCTATATGACTTGTCGGCTACGGAGGTCTTCATGCTGGGCAATAGGCAGCGGTAATCGCTCACATCAGACAATGGGTAAGCTCGTTTGCCGTATTCTAAAAAAAAGTCTTTGCATGTGAATCGCTAAAGTGTCTTTGATATAGCGCTCTCCTTTACAGTCGTAGCTTACTGACCTTGAAAATAGGTCTTTCTTTAATATCCCTGTTTAATAACTACAAAACATTTTTTGCTAAGTATTAATTTTGAAAGTTATAGAACGTTTAACTTTTAATAATTGCCATTAAATACCATTAAAATGTTATCTAAGGATCGAAATAAAAGTGTTTTAGGTTTAGTCCCTGGAGCAAGTCAAGTGTAAAGAAAAACTGCTTTATGTAACTTTGTGTATAGTGTGGTTTTAGGGTATTAAAATAATCAGCACCATATTTTCTTTACTCCTATAGTGAGCGTTTCATAATATCTCTAAATAAATTAAATTAAATGAGTTTATTTCATAGTTATAGAAAGAAGCGCTAAGCAGTCGACATCGACAAGTTCGGTTAAAAACTTCTAGACTTAGCATATGTAATGAAAGTAGATATATCAAGTAAAATACGTTAAAGGAATCCTGGGGATAAAGTGTATGAAATCTTTATAAAATACTTCTAAACTTAAACTTAACTTAACTCTAAAACTGACAAAGCTATAGAAATGCACCTTATAGCTAGAAAAAAAATTTAGATGTATAAGATTTTCAGTCAGTACTTTACAGTTCTTAAAACAAATTAAGCAATAGACATATACGAGCTTTCATGTTACTTTATTCTCAAAATGTTATTCTTAAAAACTTACTTTGATTCAAGAATTAGAAATTATTCTCTTCCATCACAGCTCTAACGTTGTTCACAACTTTTCAGGTTCATTTTCACTAGAAAAGTTCAAAATCATTCACGCAATACGTTTTCCTACATATATTATCACAACACCATCATAAAAATCACTTTTAGCACTCTGTAAGAAGTAACCGAAAAGTTTCCCGAAGTTTTACTTCAGAGAGACCGGGTGGAGCCGGCGAGAGCTATTTAGTAACTAAAGTATCGTACAAAAAGGGAATGTTCACTGCGCATGCGTTAATCTTAGTGGTGTTAATACTTAGCTTTCTAGTGCCTTCATATGCTTACATGAGATTTAGGATTGTCTTAAAACCTTAATTAGACTATTCAAATTTCTGGTCTTTATCTGTCAAATAAATTAAATTTAAAAACGATAAATATTAATCTTACTGTTCTTTTCTTACTCTCTATGAACTCAACGAGGTAATTGGACAACCGTTCCAGTGCTGATCCACCAGTTCGTCGGACCTCGTCGTGCAGAGTAAATATATCTTCCGTCTTCCAGTACCCAGAGGACTGTACTATAGTTTTATTTATCGCGTGGCAAAAGAATTCTCCTGAATTTTCTAAACTTTTCGCATCTGTAATATTTTACTATTTAATATTTTATTTTTTATACTAATTTTTTGAACTGTTTAGGCAGAGACAAAATTTCTATAAGATGCTTTCATCGGGTTGATAGGGTTGAAAGAATCAATGGATCCTTTAAAAATAAATTTAAATCAAAATGTAGTAAAGTAGAACTTAAAAAAATCTAGTTTATTCTTAGTACAAATGAATTCATACCAACCATAAAGTGACATAACCTTTGACGGCGCATTACAAAAACATGTACGTTTTGTTATAGTCAAAAGGACACACCTGTTTTTTTTTAGACAAATATATTTTCACAAACAATGTGGTTCACTAATACTCAATTTTAAAATTTTTAGGGAATGAATAATCAAAGATCGATGATGTGATTGAAAGTAAATGATTATGAATGTAATTAAATCGAATATATTAAAATATACATAAATTTTTAGAAAAATAATTAGAGACTGATAACGTTTACGTAAGTTGTAACGCTGATGTAACAGAAAACGTAGTAATTTCGTAAATTTATAGAATTTGTGAAATAAAATAAAATTTATTTGAATAGAACATAGGTTAGTGCCAAATGTAATATTGTTGGTTTTTGATCATACCATATTCTGCCTAGTTTTGGCATGCAAATATTTATTAAGTTACATTATGACCTAAAAATTAAATACATAAGTAACCCAAAATATGTATTTTGGGTTACTTATGTAATGATGTTGTAATGATATCTATCAAGAATAAATATATTCATAATATACGTCATAACTTATATGTGCGTAATATACTTATCTAGAAATGAATATAAACTTATCTGTTAAGAAATGTTAAATTAAGGCATTTTATATCTTACTCTAAAATGTATCCTATTATTTGTCTTTTTTTCTTGCCTATACTACATGTTTAATTTTTTGCGAAACGAGAATCTTACCTTGCCGTAACACAGTCTCGACTAGCGCGGAAGGTAATGAAACTTTTTTCTTTGTATAGATACCGTCAATTGACACTTAGTCTTATTTAAGAATTTATATTGAGCCGGAACTCAAAATGTAGCTCATTGAGTTGTATAATTGTATATATAGTACAATCTTGGTGGTTTTGTCGTCATCGCTCACAGGTAAGTTTCGATATTACGCCAGACTGTTTGGTTAGTTGCGTATCCATCTACCCTCACATCATAAATT
>PKRV01001490.1:1527441-1660913 GCA_003709505.1 Hyphantria cunea
GTGTTAAACCTATTGAGCACTGAGACGTCTCTGAATATGTGCCTCCTGTCCGTTATGATGAAATCGATCTCATTTTTTGTCATAGAGTCCGGGCTTTTCCACGTCCACTTTCTTTGGGGCCGCTTCTCGAAAAATTAGTTCATCAAAAACAGCCCCTCCCGCTCGAGAAAGTTAATGAGCATTTGCCCCCTATGATTCCTGTTTCCAAATCCATGGGATCCTATTACCGATTCGCCTCAATTCAAAATTTATTATCTATTGTAATATATATATTAAAGTGACATATGTAAAGTAATACAAACTGTATTGAGATGGTTACAACAGAACAACTTAAAGGCAAATACAACGAAAACGTAACATATACAAAAGTAATTCCAATTTATATTTAGAAATAAACAACAAAATCGAGGAATCTGAAAGTATTACATTCTTAGATGTTACGTTATATAGATACTGTAGCTGAAAGTAACTAGTGTATGAACATTAAAAAAGATCAAACTTTAAGGAAAACGATTGGAGAGAAGAAAAAGTTATTAGTTCTTCAAAAATCTTCTTCCTCTGTCCGAGGCTTCCATGCACCGTTTATAAGGAAGAAGAGCCACGCTTCGGCATGAATGGGCCGGCTTGACCGGAGTGATTATGTTATATTACGACCTCACAGAAAATAGGCGTGAACCAGCGCTACCGCTGTGTGTTTTACCGAATGAGTGAGGATACGGGAAGCCTATACCTCAATGCCTCCACCCTTTCTCCTTACGACGGTTGGCAACGCACTTACGACGCCTCTGGTGTTGCGGACACCCTCCATGATAGGCAGTAATCGTTTACCATTGTGCACTACGACTGCCTGTTGGCCCCCAATTCCATAAAAAATCAGTACTATGAAAAGAGCCATAATTACTTTTTAAATCCAGTGTAGTATCTTTTGTTGTTCTTTACTGTATATATATACAAGTGTTTTCATAATTTAAATTTGACGGTAAACCTACTGTCACTTTTTGAAATTCATACTTCGTAAAATTACTACTTCATCTGCAAGAAAAAAGTGAAAATTTCGACCATGTGAGTATCACATTTTTCTCTACAGAAAATAATACCACACCATTAAAATTCTAACCCATTAATATCCCACCCTTGAAAAGAAAATATACAGAGTACTCTCAAATTTTACACAAACATACGTGACGACTCACATCAAGTACTCTCTGCAAACTCTTGTAAAGTACACTTGACATGAGTCGTTACGTTATATATAAAAATAATAACTTTGCCGATATATGACGATACAAGAATAATTTGATTAAAAATACAAAAAAATAAGGATTTCCAGTAATTAGAGAGATTACTTGAAAGAAATTGCCTCTGAGCGATTATGCCGCCACTTGTACCTCATTACTTTTAAGTTAACCCTGTAATCAATGTGGTGTACAAGAAATTTATAAAGTAGAAGAAATTAAGAAAAACAAAATATTATTATCATACTTCTTTAACGGACAAGAACAGAAACCTCACCATTATAAAGGTCTGATGCAGAAGTGTCAGTAAAATATTAACAACAATCGTCCTGTCTGTGATAAAAGATTGAAATATGTAAGTAAAACGTAGCACGATAATTTTCGAAAACAGGATCATGCACAGAGGTCCTATAGTATGGCACCTCTAAACTCACAAGTTGGTATATAAGGACAAGTTTCTGGTGAATGATCGTGACTATTTGGTTGTGACTGCACATTATTTTAATGTATCAACACTCAGTTTGTATATACAATGATTGATATAAGTGAGTGTAACCTGTATTTAAGTATACCGGGAATATTTACGTGTACCTATATTTTTATCTAATACTTCGCGACAACTGCCAGCAATAGATATAAGCTTAGCCGACTGACGTATTTCTCGGATCTGATTGATATAAATTTAAGCATGAAGTTTGTGGTAGTTTACGAAAGACTTTCAATTCATTTACATACCAGTAATAACAGCAGGTCAGTAATTAATGGTACTTGTAAAGATGACAATTTGATAGTTTAAGAGTTTGATGACATTGTGAGTTTTTTAGTATATAGTTTCGTTGTGACTATCCGTCTGTTCTCGGTCTACCTTCTAAAAGTTCAGTGCTAGAGAGCCGTTATTACGCCGTAAGGCCCGTGATGGGGGATTGGAAAAAGATGCTTCAAAGATCATCTGTGTCTGATCTGCAATCGAATACCGCATACGACTCAGGCGCCGGAGCTCGCAAAGCGATCTGCGTCCTCTTTAAGCGCAAGCCCATATTTATGTAAAAAAGTTACTTTTTTTCGATGTTATCAGGTCACAGTCCGGTCACAGAGCTGATAAAAATTACCTATTTGATATTTTTTATTTAGAGATACCAGTCGCTCTGTGTAAAAACTGACATTCAGGTAAAGCCAGTTGAATTGGTAGCTGACCCCATAAAATCTTGGGAATAATAAAAGCTAGAAAAATTATGAAGAATGCATTAAAGTAAATACAGTCAAGATACGTGAATCTAAACATAATGAGAGTACAATGTGAGATTATTTTGCTGTGAAAATTACTCAAAACTAATATTTTAAAATATCCATTATAAAAGCAATCGGCATTAAAGTTGTGTTACCATTAAAACATTAAATGGAATAGTTTAGCTGGGGCATTTCCAAGCCGACATAACCTTCAATCATTCGAGAAAACAACTTAAGGTGAGTAAGGAAAGGGCAAGTATCTATCGATTGGGTGATTGGCCTTCTCGCTTGCAGCCCATATCTTTATTAAAGCATATCTATTATTAATTCTATTGTTCTTAAACTCACTTAACTAAAAGTGACTAAAAAGGAGTTTTGTCGTGTCAAACGACATTCTTAATGTCAAAGAATAACTAAAATACACTAAAAACCGACCTTATGTAAATAAACACATGACAAAATTGTAATTTGTAAATCGCTTTATCGAGGATAGTATATAATATATAGTAATAGATAAAATAGTTTTGTGACGCGACAACAAATTTTGTATCAGAGTAAAAGCATTATTAGTGAATCTGCTAACATAATTTTTGGTCGAAATTAAATTAATAAAATAAACATGATTTTTGTCCATATAAAAATAATGTGAATAATCTAACAACGAATTTTACCAATTTTAATTCTTATAACTAAATATATTTTTATAACAACTTATGTACAACATTTAGTAGCAAATTAAATTATTCTATTCTATTCTACGTATTTTTCAGAGAAATTTGTAAAATGATAACGTTAAGATATTTCTAGAATATTTTTCATTCTCGAAATGGTTATTTAATTCTCGAAAATATATGTAAAAAATTAGCTGGAAGCAATAACGTTTGCTTCTAAGAACAAGGAGGAGGCTTTGACGGTTCCGTTAATTAGATTGTACCCCAAAAAGGATTTGTAGTCAGTGTGCGTTTGTAATACTCATCAGGAAATTTTCAAATTAAGAACAATGAATGTTAAATACAATTTCAAAAAATTATCCTTCGTAAGTATAAAGTTATTCTGCAAAACAACTATTTCCAGGTTTCGGATTGTAATGTAACTATTGTATTCTCGTATCTATATTTCTCGGATTGTAACTAACCACAACAAAACATTAGCTTTGCGGCCGCTTTCAATAACTTATTTTCAGTTTTAACTAATGATAGGTTATTTGAAACGGTTTAAATTTACCTTAAAAAGAGTATTTATTTCTTTTTTGTCAAATTAAATAAAAATTTGACAAAAAAAGTTATTTCATTTTTGTAATTTGAAGATGACGGTATTAAATCAATCATATTGTACAAAAAAGAAAAATGCACCTACTACATCCAGTTCTAATTAGAGAGGTTACTAAAAGTGTGAAGTCTAAAATATAAAATAATGTGATATTATTATTATTATGTATATAATGGGTGATATAAAACCCACGCTTTACATAAACAGATACATTAAGTGTACGTTCTATTGATATATCTGATATTATTCAAAATACATATAACATATCTCCTTTTTTTAAAATTAATGTTATATGTTTTATGTCTTTTTTTTAATTTTTAAATTATTCCTGTCAGTAAGACATAATGGATACCAGTTCCATTTCTAGGAATATCGTCTACTACATTTACATATTGACTTTTTTTAATAGCAATACAACTTTAATTCCGATTGTTGTTAAAACGGACATTTTAAAATATTAGTTTTGGTTCGTTTTCACACGAAGATAATCTCACATTGTACTGTCATTATGTTTAGATTAATGTAATATGACTGTGTTTGTTTTAATACGAACTTCAAGAAAAGAGCATACTCCTTCTTAAAAGGCCGGCAACGCACTTGTGACGCCTCTGGTGTTGCGGGTGTCCGCGATCGGCGGTAATCGCTTACCATCAGGCAATGTCTGCTCGTTTGCCTCCTATAACATAAAAAAAATCTTCATCATCCTAGCCTTTATTATTCCGAAGATTATTTGAGGTCGGCTACTAGTTCAACCGGTTTTAGCTGAATGTCAGCTTTTACTCAGAGTGACTGGCGTCTCCAAAAAATAAATTAATATAAATACATAAAAGGTAAATTTTGTCAGCTCTGTAACCGGATTGTGACCTGATAACGTCGAAATTATCTTTTTTTACGTAAATCATATGTATCCCTTTTTTTCTTTATTTTTTGTGATTCTCGAACAGATCAAAACCACACGCTGTATTATAAGTCGGGGAACCAGGTGCACCCTCAAAAGTAAATCCCTGGAACCTCGGCAGATAGGTTTGCGCTTATGGAGGACGCAGATCGTTTTGCGAGGTCCGGCAAATAAGTCGTCTGCGGTTTTCAGTTGCAGATCAGACACAGGTGATCTCTGAAGCATCCTTTTCCAGTGATCACCTGCGTCACCCGGTAAAAAAGGCTCTCGTGATGCCTCTTGAGCCAATCCTCCATCACGGGCCTTACCGCCGCAATAACGGCTCTCTAGTACTGGTCATTTGGAAGGTAGACCGAGGATGGACGGACGGTTATGACGAACTTAAACTAAAAAAATCACATAGTATCATCAAATTCTTAAATGGTTAAATTATCATCTTTACATATACCAGTAATTACTGGCCTGCTGCTGTTACTGCATTGTATAATTGTATTTATTGTTTTTGTATTATTTAATAATTGTATGTATATGAATTGAAAGTCTTTCGTAAACTTCCACAAACGTATGTAAGAAATACCTCAGTCGGTTAAGCTTAAATCCGGGAAGTATTATACAAAAATCTATAGGTACTTTTAAACATTCCCGGTATACTTAAAAACAGGTTACACTTACTAATATCCATCATTATACATTATAAACTGAGTGTAGGTACATTAAAATAATGTGCAGTCACATCCAAATAACTACTATCGTACACCAAAAACTTGGCCTTAAATACAAACTTGTGAGTTTTCGAAAATGATCATGCTACGTCGTATTTCAATCTCCTATCACAGACAGGACTATTGTTGCCAATATGTTCTTGAGCCTTTTATGTCAGAACCTTATAATGAGGATGTTCCTGTTCTAGTCTGTTAAATGAGGGCGATTATAATAATAAATGTATTTTTCTTTTTATCTTCTAATTTTAAATATCTTGTACACCAGATTAATTACAGGGCTAAAGTAAACTAAAGAAGTACAAAAGCCGGCATAATCGCTTGAAGGCAATCTCTTGCTTGCACTCGCGCTAATTACTGTAAATCCTTAATTTAGAATTTTTTAATCTAATTATTCTTGTTGTTAAGCTTGATGTTAATATAACGACTAATGTCAAGTGATCTTTACAAGGATTTACAGAGTCGTCATGTGTGTTTGTGTAAACTTTGAGAGTACTCTGTGTATTTTGTTTTCAAGGAAAGGATATTAATGGGTTAGAATTACAATTCTGTTGTATTATTTTCTGTAGAGAAAAATGCGACACTTATATGTTCGAAATTCGAAGATAATAATTTCTAGTCTTGCAGATGAAGTAGTAACACCACGAAGTACGAGTTTCAGATAGTGACAAAAGGTTTACCGTCCAATTTAAATTATGACATCACTATTATATATACAGTAAAGAACAATATAAGATACTGCACTGTGTACAAAAAGTAATTATGGCTCTCTTTAGTATAAAATAATTACTCTTAAATACTTTTTTATGGCTATCTATAAAGGAGGCAAACGAACCGACGTATCGCCTGATGGCGAGCGATTACTGCCGCCCATGAACACCTGCAACACCAGAGGCGTCACAAGTGCGTTGCCAGCCATTGGAGAATGGGTGGAGGGCTTAAGGTATCGGCCTACGGTATCCTCACTCTCTTGGAGGAACACAGCGCAAGCGCTATTTCACACCGGTTTTCTGTGAGACCGTGGTACCACTCCGGTCAAGATGCCCCATTAATGCCGAAGCGTGGCTCTCCCACCTTATAAACGGTTTACGTAACCCTCGGGTAGTAAAGTAAATTCCAGTAGACCTAAAATTGACAAAACCCCTAGTTTTGCAGTATTATATGTGTACATAAGAAGAGGTATAGAGGTATACAGAATTTTCCGTGGACAAAATACTTGCTGGACATGGGCATGCTGTATTGCCATTGCCACCGTACCATCCGGATTTCAATCTAATTGAATGCAATGGTATGAATATAACTACATTAAAAACAGAACAATCAGAAAAAGTAAACATGATTGGGACTGAATAGTGGAAAAATGTTTGCGATCATGCAATTAAATGAATGAATGAATTCCAAAGTTTTGAACATGGTCTAGATAATTATACTGATAGACTGATAATAAATTCGGCTGATAGCGACCATGAAATTGACTTCATTGAGAGCACTGATAGTGAATCGGAAGGAATTGCAGACTTATAATTGTTTTGTCAGAATGTATCACTTTACAAAATAAATAAATCAGCATGTAAGCATATGTGTTCTTTTTTTTATTTTACACTAATTTAAGAACAACTCTTACAGAATAAAATTTTGTTTGAAAAAAAAAAGAAGAATAATCAAAATAACTCACACTGACGAAAGGGACAGCGCTCTACAAAGCCGAAATTAGCTGAATATCTCTTTCTAGAGGTCGATGTGTATTATTTCTTACCCAATACTGTACTGTCTACATACTGACCGTCAAACATTAAAAAATTACAGGAATGGTAATCATCCAGATATTTATTTGAATGACCTTCACTTCGTTTGAAAACTCATTTTCACTTAGAATTTTCATATTTCTATTTTTGTAGGTTCCATTATTTCAACTGTAATTAAAACATTAATAACAGATTAAGTAAAATAAATATACTAGCTGACTTACACTACTTTGTCGGCATTTCTGTTAAACCATGTTCGGCTCCTTTTGATCTGAGCGTGATGTAATTTACTTTATCTTAAGAAGAAGAAGAAGAAGTTTCGGAGTGCAAAGTAAGCAACCACGTGACATAAGAATTATATATAATGTAAATATATTTGTGACACATAGTAACTAACTTACATATTCGTTAACAACTGTGCGTCGATCAATGATAGTATTGTAAAGTCATTATAACATGAAAAGCTTAAACTAACCAATGTTATTTATTCCTAATCAATACATAATATACATTGGAGTAGAAATTTCTCTGTTTGTTACATACCATCAAGTTCTAAAATTTTGTACGCATCTGCTAATAGCTATCATCTTCCTAGTTGTCTTGGGAATATACTCATTTCTAAATAAAGGAATACCTCAAGACTTTGATGGCTTTGATAGTCTACCTGTAATCGTATACAACTGTAGATCAACAGGTCTCGGGTTTGATTTCTGGTTCAGGCTAAAGATGCTATTGGGTATTTCCTGCAAGAAATTGTTAATAACAGGCCAGAGTATGAAAGTTTGGTGGTGTTTCACGCCCGTGCCTCGGAGAGCGCCTTAAGCTGTTGACCTCGGTTGTTATATACATCTATGGCAATTGCTGTTGGGAATTCAGTACCTCAAATATACTGACAAACAGTTCAACCTACGAGTTCAGTTTGATCTCAGGATTGCCAAGGGTTTGATATTATTTGCTGAAAAAATTATATTCAGGTATAACCGGTTGAACTAGTAAAGGATCGTAAATACTCTTGAGAATAGTAAAGACTAGGCAGATGATGTCAAGCCAAGGGATACCAATAGTCCCGGATGAGAAAACGAGACTAAGTGCGATTTTCCAGTAGTAGCTGGAATGGGCCGGGTCTGCGCACCAGTCTGAAGGATTACGTTATGTAGTCCAAAATTTTCAGTATAGAAAGAGGCTAACATTCAGAAGCGAACTATTAAAGACAGCTTATGTGAGGTGCTATAATGAAGAGATACATGAATTCTAACAATTTAATCTAAGTTTTTTTTTTTTATATTTAAGCTGCTAAAATGACTGCCCTGCCTGATGGAAAGCATGATCAGAATCCAAGAGTGGTGGCCACCATCCTCAATGCGAAAAAGAACAATGCAGCATGGTGACCCACACTAAGGNCGAAAAAGAACAATGCAGCATGGTGACCCACACTAAGGCGGCCTGGGGGGAAGGGGGATGGTGAGGGGGATAGGGGGCATTGGATTGGGGTATGGGCCTCCGGTTTCCTCACTCACTCGATGAAACACAGCGCTAAGCGCTGTTTCACACCGGTTTTCTGTGAGGCCGTGGTATCACTCCGGTCGAGCCGGCCCATTCATGCCGAAGCGTGGCTCTCCCACGGACAATCTCTTACTTTACAGTCTCTTAACTCAATAACTAACTTTGGAACGGTAGTCCATAGTTGGCATGAAAGAAACTTATTAGAAAGGACCTTTTATAAAACAATTTTGAAACACTTCAAAGAGGTTGCTATTGTTACAAAAGTCGGACCTGGTCGATAGCCATGCCAGGGAGTGTTTGCATTAACAATAGAATGAAACCTCTAAATCTTTTTGCTTTTGACTTTTAAATAAAATCATCAAATAATTTGTGAGAAAAATGGTTATATACGGTATATATACGGTCATAAATAATATTTTCTTGATGAATACCTAATAAATTAATTACAATCTGTTTCTACTCTAGGAAAGCTGACCTACACGTTTGACATTTGTGCCCTTTTTGACAAATATCAACAGCTTTCGTACAAATACATTTTCTTCATACTCTTCGTTTCTATACAAACACATACATCACCTTATTTATTATTTTAAATTTAATTGCTGTTAAGATGACCAATGATACCAAAATTAATAATTAATATGAAATGAAAAATGAAATTCTTCGTTGCTCTGGACAATTGGTTCAGCAGTATAAATTTGAATGGAAAAATTTGCTATGATTATGTTGTTTTACTGCCGTTTAGTTCATATTGTCCAAAAAATAAATGCAAATTACACATGATGATAGCTGAGAGCGGAAATGATACTTAATACCAATTGAGACATCCGTCAAATGACCTTTGATGATTATAAATAAAATGACTTCATAATGTGTTATTTCTCAAATCCTATTTTTCAGATTTGGACATTTAAATTTATATCATATGTATTTTTAAAACTACCTCATTGGTCTAGCGGTTGACATATGCGACTGCCAATGCCAATCAAGAGGTCTCGGGTTCAAATCCTAGGCCGGGCCAAAAGTGTTATTCCGTTTTTCTGATTGTAGCACTGACCCCCGTGAGAGCACATAAAGCTGTCGGTCCTGCGCCTGATCTCTCCCCAGCCGTCTTAGTAACCTACCCCATCGAATTATGGGAGAGAGAGAACAGAGAGTGCACCTATGTTTGCGCACACACAAGTGCACTATAATATCTCCTGCGTAGTGGGCTGGTCTCCGTTGAGACTGGCCGCCGTGGCTGAAATCGGCTAGGAGAACATCATATGTACTTTTACCTGACTACGACGAAGTTAAAAGGTACTGTGAAATTTTATTTGGCCAGTACATGTATTACAAACACACATAACTACATATACTGGCCAAAAATTTTTTTACCATGCCTTTTCACTTACATACTCACTTTTACTGTAGCGCCTAAACTACTGAAAGGATTTTTATAAATGTGGTATCATTAGATTGACGTAGGCCCAAGTGACATGAGATATACAAAGTTTCAAGATCAAAAGTTCCTTCTTCTTCTTTTGATGAATGGCAATCAGCCGGATCAGCTATTTCTGCCAATGTCAAGTATTTCAAGTCTTCAATTCTAAGTCTTCGAGTCTTCAAGTCTTTGTCGTGATGGAATTAATGATAAAAAATGTGGATGACATGACCGTTTTTCGAAAAAACAAAAAACGATCTCCAAAAGATCAAAAGTTGTTATGCAATCGAGTTATCTCTAATATATAAAAGTCTCGTGTCGCGGTGTTTGTTACCAAACTTCTCCAAAACGGTAGACAGACCCATTTTTATGAAATTTTGTGTGCATATCGGGTAGGAATCTGAAAACCGGCCTACATCTATTTTTCATGAATGTTTTTTTGTCAAAAAAATGTATATATGGCAAAACAACGTTTGCGGGGTCAACCAATATTTTTTCATATTTTTCTTGGAGCGTATATACCTACCTAGAAAGGTTCATTTTATAACCGTCTACTTTTGTTAAGTGGGCTAAGAAATATTCTTTGTGTAAAAATGTGCGTTTAATATCTTCTATGATCATCATATGGGATGAAAAGCTATAAGGCCCCACTTGCTCTGTGTAAGAGTTAAACTACTAATTCGAAAGCAGAGGGAAAGAATATTTCCCAGATTTATTTATAGATGTACCAGGAATTTATTTACCAGGTTTTTGGGCATAACCATTCCATCGGTCTTCCGGTATACGAGGGGATTTCTACAAGGAAAAACTACAGCTCGTATGAATAATTAATCAATGAAAGAAGAATATTTCTACTTTATTTTGACATACGGAAAATTTATTCGTTCCTTTAAAGTATAAAATTTACATAAGATAAAATGATAAGAATTCTAGGTAAAATTAATTATAAATACACTAACAAATTCTATTAAAAAGTAAATATATTTTTACACACATTCATACTACAATTTTACCTCTTTCTCTTTCAATTTGTTCGTAATGTTCCATCGCTACGGCAATGGACTTGCGTGTAATCACATTGCATTCGACATGGGTTTAAAAAATTATTGCTTATACCTCTACAAATAATTACTTGGTAATCAAATGAGAAATGTTAATAATAATTTAGATGTCTGCAACACGGTGCAATCTACTTTCAAAATAAGTAGAACTACTATGAATACTACTATGAATGAATGCTTCAAATACATTTCATGCATAAATAAATAACCCTTCCTCGGCAGTCGGGTGAAAATAAAATGAAGAAATACTTCATAAGTACATAATTTAGATCAACGATTTTTCAATTCTATCTAAAATGAACTTGATGGTACACATTTAAGTTATTATAATAATTTCACATTTAAGTTATTGGTGAAATATTTCAGAACAACAATTAACGTTATATTTTACTGTTTCTAGGGTTTCGATAATGAAAAGAGAATGTAACCTGTATAAAATCACGAGTATTTTTATTTACACGAGAATTTTCATTCAGTAACCTGTAGAGGTAATAAATAAATGTATGTATTCTATAGAATGTCTACGCTTGTCTTCAATGAAAGCCAGATAAATTATTAAGCTTCTGAGTCAAAATTCTTATACTTCAACATGATGTTCTGTCTAAATCTAAATCTATTAGGTACTTCTGTCTCCTATCGAACTAGAATCTTAAAATTTTTACCTAAAGCAGAACGTCCAACTAAAGTAAAATAAAACAGATAATAGTATATCACGAATTAAATTAATACTAATTAGTAATAATAAGATATTTACGATGTTGCACTTTGGATTTGGGAAACTAAATGTTGTTTCTATGAGCTTGTATGTGTGTACAAGTATTTTAAAAACAGCAACTTTACGCTTATCGCAAGAGAAAAAGTTTACAAATATTAAAGAGTCAATTCCCAAGCAGACAATAGAGTATTTATAGATATAGTTTGAACAAGATTACTTGGTATGCAAGTTACACTAAAATTTATCCGGTTTTTTATATTATCTATCAATATCTGAGTGAGTAATGTTAAGGTCTTGTGATGAAAACCTGTTTTGTCTTCTATTTATAAGCCTCAAAACTGTAAGTGTGATTAACAATAAATCATTTTCGTGACTCACGCTTTAGCATCGTTTTTTCGCAACAAAACAAGTGCCTAAGAAGGAATACACTTAGTTGTAAAATTTCTGGACAAATATAACAAAATAATTTGAGCAGCATTAATGTTAGTTCCGAGAGTTCACCGCCTCATTTGCGTATTAATTTGGTTAATACAAGTTCATTTCAAAATCGTTTAAATATGAGCTTGTAAAGTTAACTAAAAATAAATAATTTAAAAAATTATAATTATTGAATTAAATATTTAAAGAGATAATATTTAAAGTAGTGTCCCACAAAAGCTATTATAATGTATCATAGCTTTACAAGTAAATACAATATTAGATAATATTAAGTAGTTTATAGTGAGTTTCAAATATTGTCGTTAATAGTAGCACAAACTTTTTCAAAGACCCAGTTGAGCCATTTTTTTTACGTAGTGGAATGCTTTTACGCACTTCGCTCTCCCCCCCTCGCTGGGACAGAGGGTTCGCTTTGTGTGAGACTCCTGACTGACTCGCCAGACTACCCACTAAACCACCACGGTGTGCCACTCTGCGCCTGCGACGGGAGAGATCCGGGAACCGCTTTCTTACGCCATCCGGGACCCAGTTGAGCCAACGTTAACCTAAAACTACGTACGT
Organism: Hyphantria cunea; assembly: GCA_003709505.1. NCBI lineage: Eukaryota > Metazoa > Arthropoda > Insecta > Lepidoptera > Erebidae > Hyphantria > Hyphantria cunea. The sequence goes on from PKRV01001490.1 coordinate 1,540,236, forward strand.
GTCGATTCATGCAAATGGCTATACCATGTAAAACTTCGCGGGACAAAAATGTTCTTCTGAATCTGACACCCGCAACGACTTCAGATTTAAGCATCTATTGTACGCGAACGTGTTTCTGAACGTGAACTTTAATAAGCACAATTATAAGAACTGAATCACAGGAAATTCTCATCTTTAACAATAAAAACCACTTAGTAAATAATAAAAGGTAAAGGTGAATTCAACAGTACAGAAAATTTTTGACCCCCTAAACAACTGAATTTTGAAAGACGTAATATGACACAGATAAGTTACAATGGAACCTGTCGTACTTCAAATGTGTATTAGTAATATCAAAAAAAATGAATAAAGAAACCGATTTCTTGTAAAGGTCTTCGGTTATTTATTGTCTCTCAGAAATCGGGGTTTTACACCGTGTGTATGTTTTGTCTTATGGAGATACCCGAAAAGTTTGATGTATTTTAATAAACCTAGGACAATATACCCTAAAACAAAACCTTTGTAAAGAGGCAACCAGGATATCCCACAACATCTGTCAATGTTTTGCATATAGACATAGTCAAGTCGAGTTCCTTAATTAATGTAGCTTCTCGCTAACTAGTGACTAGTGGTCCTTCGAAAAGCCTCAGTTCTCATTGTTCGATTCTGGAGATGTCTGTTTATTTCAATTAAATAATTAATACATAAAAAAGGTAAAACACTTTTAAATAGTTTCGGAGCTCATCGTGAGCAGCAACATGACATAGGAATTACATAATATCTAATAGATTTTAATACAGCTATTTTCGTAGACAACCCGGAACTAATGCACTTCATGGCCACTAATCTTCAATATAAATAAAGTTTCATTGAAAACTAGAAACCTACAGAATTGAACGGTGGTATCTGGTGTTTCTATTTAATAATATACATTCAAAACATATATTAACTTAATTTTAAAAATTCAGCCTTCTTTACTAAGGCTGTTCATTCTATGTACAATTTTGAGTGTTTTCGCAGCTGGTGATACAACGATGTTTTTAAATCTGTTTTTGTTTATTAACTACAATTACATTGATTTTAGTTGAGTTAAGTCCCCAACCCGCCCTTAGCCAGCGTGGGGAGGTATGGCCTTAACTCTCTCCTTAGAGGAGACCCGAGCCCAGCTGTGGGACATTATGGGCTGTTGATGATGAATTAAATAATGCATATAGATCTTCAGAACAGAATATGTTCTGCATACAATTGCGACATACTCATGTTTTGATGAATACTATGCTCATCGTGTTTATAGTAATAGCTTGTACAAATCATAATGCCTCTAATACTATAAAGTGCGTGCGCGTTCAAAGTTTCACAAAAACAATGTACGATGTATATCTATGCCTATCTTTTGAGGTTGGCTTACTATTTATAAACGTTTTTTTGGTAACCGAATTTATTTCCGCGATATAATCTTACGCTACGGGAAACAGAAGATGCGGACAGAGCTGCGTGGGTCGTCTAGTGTATTAATATGAAGCATATAAGTTTGTTTGGCTGTTTGCTTGAATGCCCTAATCTCAGGAAGCAATCGTTCGATTTGAAAAATTCTTGCACTATTGGATAGTCCAGGTATTGAGGAAAGCTATAGGCGCTACAACTAACAAAATGTAGTATCAATGAAATATGTTGCAAAAACTGGCAAAATAACATTCTCTTTGAGTGCTTCCGTTGCGTGCGCTGCATAAACGATTCCAGTTTCAAAAGAATAATGCATGAGAGAATTGTTCCCCTTCAACAGCTGTAAAAAAGTTTACGACAGCATATGTCTATCTTTTGTAGTTGGCTGACTATAAGCGTTTTTATGGTAACCAAATTTGTTCACACTTCAGCTTCATGCTATCAGTTAGTTGTTTTATATAAAAATAGCACGCAATTGTATAATATATGCACAATGGTCGTATGATAATCAACATTTTAATAACAACTTTCTTTTATATTCTTAGATTAGAATTCTATAAAGTATAGCGTAGACTAAATATTGGAATACTACACGTCACAAAAAATTAACATTTTACTGAAACAAACACATTAGGCTATTAAATAGAAACATAGCAACCGAGACTTTTATATTACCGATATTACAAACAACTACCTAATTTTTTTTGAAGTGGCAGTGGTCTGTTTGTCTTTTAATAATTATAGATTAGCTGTGAACACAATTCAGTTGAATTGTGTTCACAGCTGTTCTATAATAATTTAAACTAGTATTATACTACTTAATGTAATATACTTTTGTATACTTAGTATATAAATGTATATAACTTTAAGTATTTAAACATAGTAGGTAACTACCTACTATGATAGGATGAGACGCGGTATTACGAGTATATAAAGGAGTTTAATTTCAGATGATCTTTATTCGCGTTTCATTTGTCCATTGGTCACATCCGCAAATGACATTATGAACAAAATTTTCGCTTTTTTTGTACAGTTGTTGTTAGTAGATTTTTCTTTATGTAAGTGTAGCACTACTAATTTGAATGAACGTTTCTATCCTTACTTTCATCTCGCGCCTCCGTTTGGATGGATGAACGATCCCAATGGATTTTGCATATTCAAGAATGAGTTTCATCTTTTTTACCAGTACAATCCTTTGACAAGCCAGGAGCCAGGAATAGCGCATTGGGGTCATGCAAAAAGCTCGGATTTGTTCCATTGGGAACATCTTGATATAGCTATGTATCCTGATAAGGATTACGATAATACTGGAGTATTTTCAGGAAGTGCTATAATTGTTAAAGATACCATGAAGCTACTTTACACTGGAAACGTTAATAAACAAGGGGAAATACGGCAACGTCAAGCACTTGTCTCCAGCAGTGATGGACTGAAATTCGTCAAGTATTCTGAAAATCCTGTTATTATGGCGAACGAATATCAACCTAACATAAGAGACCCAAAAGTTTGGCAGCATGGTGATACTTTTTACATGGTTTTAGGAAATTCTTTTAAGAATGATACTCTAGGAAGAGTGCTACTTTTTTCATCAAAGGATTTAATATCTTGGAAAGAAGCACCAATCTTAGGTGAATCAGATGGTTTTCTTGGATACATGTGGGAGTGCCCTGATTTTTTTGAACTCGATGGTAAATTTGTACTCTTGTTTTCTCCACAAGGTGTAACACCACAGGGAGACCAATATAAAAATTTATATCAAACTGGTTACATTATTGGTGAATTTGATTATAATTCTCAAGTATTTACTCCAATAACGGAATTCAAGGAGTTGGATCATGGTCACGATTTCTATGCGACGCAAAGTATTTTAGATCAGCAGAATCGTAGAATTTTCGTGGCTTGGTTTAGTATGTGGGAACAGGTTTATCCCGAACGAAACGATGGTTGGAGTGGTCAAATGACGATTCCAAGAGTTTTGCACCTGACCTCTACTTATGAACTAATTCAAAAACCTGTAAGTGAAATATCAAGTATTCGCAATGGATTGCTTTACTCAGGTACCGCATCTGCCGGAACGAGAATTAAATTAACTGATAATACAGGGGAAATCGAGATAACTGCTCCTGAACATAAAGATTTTAATGTCATTTTTGAAGCAGGTAATACCACAGTCACTATTAAATATGATAACAAGAACGGCAAAATAAGTCTAGATCGTGGTGGTAACGATGGTATTCGAAGAACAGATTGGAAACCTCTCGGTAAACTAAAAATGCATATCTTTGTTGACCGAAGTTCTATTGAGGTATTTTGTGGAGATGGTGAAGTCACGTTCTCGAGTCGATTTTTCCCATACGCTGAAGTTAATGTGAAACTAGGCGAGAACTCTAATGCCGAGAATATGTTAGTATACCATCTGAAGCGAACCATTTTCACTCCGTAAAATTATAAAATATTATCTTCAGTATCTTTAAGTACAAAGAAAATCGTATTATTATAATATTCCATGTTTTTCAAACTGAATTATTTACAAGAAAAAAAAGATATTTACAAGTAATCAATGTCGGATAAAATTATGTTTCATTACTCAATAAATTTTTCGATATTAAAGTATTATTATTTCATGATCCTGATAAAATTAAATTTTAGTCGTGATTGATCTTAAAACAAAAATCTACGATAATTATGACACGTAACCTGTCTTGGGTCATTTATGTAATCACCATTACTAATTATATTTTAAAATAGCATAGTTTTTATTTCATCATTACTTTTACATTAACTCATCGTAAGACATTCTGAATGATTCACATCAAAACATCTGACGCCATTTAGTAATTTGTTGCTGTGAAAAATACATTAAGAGACTGAAAAGTAATAACATGAATATGGATTACAATAATAACTTCTTTATCGATACTGGCCTTAAGAATAATAGAAAAAAAATCTTTATATTACATAGGTACATAAATAACCGGACTTGAACAGTATGACTGAAAAGACAAAATGGTCATGAACTCACAATGCAAAACATGCTAGCTGCTGTTATTCTGTCCAAGCCGATTATGATTAACATAACCTTCGAATAAACTCAATGACATCATCCCGACCACGGACATAATAGTCACTCAAAGTACCAGGAACAGTACATTTGTTACTACTGAAAATATTATCAGTCACTTACAATAGTAGTCCAGGAAAGTCCCCACCACATAAAATTATACATTAGTAGATAAATGCCACAAACACAGACCAACACAACACATAATGAGTAGCCGCCTTCGTATGTACTTTTATGGAGATCAAAATTACCAGTTTCTCATAACTATTTTGTGTTTGTTTTAAACTTAATCAAATCAAAACCATTAATGGTTTGATTAATGAGTGCAATGTTGATATTTGTATCTTAAGGACACAACATTGAACAACAAACATTGTTTGACAACGGTATTCTGAGTTTGAGGCAACACCCTGTTCGAGCCAGCGCCAATGTGTTGATATAAGTAACAATTCCAACCTCATATATTATAACCTTATAATATAATAATCAAGTAAATAGTTGGTTCTTTAAATAACATTAATATCTTGGCGCCTGCCGCTTGTCAGCTTCCGGCGCTACTTAGAAATATTGTTAAAGACGTCTGTACTTTTTCATACAAACCATTGTATGAAAAAGTTACGCCGGAAGTACCAACTTCCGGCGTAATAAATCTTTAATGTTACACAATCTTGTATTATCAAATAATAATTGTATGTTAATAATCATAAGAATAATTAAAATAAACAATGTGATCGATAATTTATGTATATAATTAGAATATGATCAATAATTGCAGATGATATAAATGGCACCGGTTCGAGTAATGCGAGGACATTCATATTCTAGCTGTTCTACTTGATGTGCATTGGAGAATATTATAAGTTTGTGCTAATATAATGGGTTGCTGTGCCGCCATCTTGACTACGCGCTTTACAGTGCCAAAGCAGAGCTTTTTACGGCAAACTTGAAATGAATCATAAATATCGACTTGAAAATTAACTTGAGCTTGAGCATATATAATATTTTCTTATAAATTCTAATATAAATTCTCAAGTTTCAAAACAATATTGAAATACCCGGAACTGATAACAAATATAATGATGTTTTAATGTCAAAAATGAATAATTCATATTAGTTCATGTATTTAATATGTATCGATAACAGTCTGTGTTGCTCGTAATGATATAGACTGTTCAGATGAGCCTTTTTAGGGTTCCTTAGTTTACGTCTCGGATTCCTTAGAGCCTTCGCCATGTCCATCCGTCCGTTCGTCATCGGCTTACCTTCAACATAGTTGGTGCTAGAAAGATGTAACTTTGCACTGATACGTGTTCTTACCACGTCGATAAATTTGAAATTTTTTTTATGGTATAGGAGGCAAACGAGTAGACGTATCGCCTGATGTTAATCGATTACCGCCGCCCATGGACACCCGCAACACCAGAGGCATCACAAGTGCATCACAATTTTTGTTTATGTAACTCCCCTACACGTAAACTTGGGATGTTTTTTTTTATATCATCATTACTTTGTTTGTTACTGATTGTTACTGACGTCCTCCCGTCTTAAAACTAAACGGCTAAAATCCAAACCCGTCTGTGCTCGAAAGCTCACTTGTTACAATTATTGCAGACATCAAGTTATTCGTTAAGAACTATAGTATCGGTTTCTTACGAGACCATGACTTACTCAGGTCAATCCACATTACACGTGAAGCAGAAACCTTGCACCCTTCTTTACGAAAATTATGTGAACGAAGGAGTATGAAATTTGGCAAAGTTCAAGTTGACATGAAGCAGAACTACAGAAAGCTAAAAGTTTTAGAATTATGGTTAAATTGCGACCGCTGGGCAACCACTAGGGATAATTAAGGTACTAAATCGTGGTGTGGCAACCACGATTTAGTTACTTGTTAGATGGTAAATATTTTTGTTGGTAAATCTTGTTAAAGTGACGTAAAGGTGATACATCGTATCATAATTGATGAAACCCGATATTATACTTATAATGCCTTCCATTGACATCCGTGTACACGACCTAAGAACAATGTCACCAGTCTAATACCTGTAGTGTACGAGTACTTAAGGTACAAAAGGCTAAGATTACTTAACCCTTTTCACAGTCATGAGTTATAACATTAATATCTCACGTACTTTCAGAAATATTTCTTCCGGAAATCTGGCAAAATAATTTTTTTCTCTATACTTATTTAAATATTCCCTCACGCACTAAAATACTAAAAGTTATATAAAATCTGCAATACCCAGTATTAATGTCCATTCCTTGAAAACCCTTGTGAATATTCAATTTTTTTAAATAATGTTTAAACTTTGATATTGTTAGATGCTAGAGTTCGATGGGTTTGAAAAATAAACCTTCTGACGTGTAATAGAGACTTTATTAAAGACACTCTTAAAATCACAATATCGCTGGAAATAACAGTCTTTAATTTTTGCTCTGGTCGCTAGGTTAAACACTGATATCATTTCCACATTACTCGCACTGTAGCTTAAGACTGAACTGCCCTGATGTCGACAGAACGCCCTTTTATATTTACGCTATAGCTACTAGAAACTTCTAGTCGATTCTGAGACGACGTAACACCGGAAGGAACATCTTAACCAATACATTTCCGCGTAATATAAACAAGCCAAATCACGTCAATTACGTCATACGTCAATCCAATTTCCGATTTTATGCATATAAATGAAAGGTTCATCATTCTATGCCTCAGGAAAGTAACAAGAACTTTCTAACGTCTGGCTTCGCCTCAACTATTGAAATGGAATATAATTTATTCGTGACAATATGTTTGATATATCTTCTTCTAAACTTCCCGTCATAATCGTTCCAGTTGTTCCAGAGATGAGCCTGAACAAAAGGACAGATAGACAATTTTTTTAAATTGCTTTGTTGATGTAAGTATTGTATATGTACTTTCACGCGCATTTTTTTATGTATGGTTAATGATTCTACTCTGCCTGATGAAAAACATAAGCTGAATCCAAGAGTGGTGTTCACCATACTCATTGTGAGTGTAGTCAGGGCGACAATACAACACGGTGACACAAACTATGGCGGCCTAGTAATGCTTCTGCATTATTGTACCTCCCGTCTCGCACTCACCAAAGAAACACGGCAGCACGAACGCTATCATTTTACGTTGATCTTCTGTGCGAGAAGAGAACAACCCCGGTCGAGCCGATCCGTTTGTACTGAAATCAGAGTGACTCTGCTACCTGTAAAAATATTAGTGCAAAGCTATTAATTTAAAATAACAAAACGCCACTTAATTATTTTTAATTCAACTCTCGCATTATTAATATACATACTGTGTGGCGGGGGACTTCACTCAAACTTAGAATTTGAACCCACAAGACTTGGCGCAGTAGGAAGCCTCATGGCGACTGCTTAATCCGCTATGTCAATCGTGTAGTTAATTGTATGTAGAGTTTAGATTTCGAACATTAATTAGTACCACTAGTAGCATACAATATATAATCTCGATTGTACCTTTAATAATGCCATAGGGCGAAACCAGATATTTTTAAGATCATTATATAATGTAATAAAGTTAAAGCATCTTCAATTTCAAGAACCTGTATCATATTTTACTTTTTGCAAGGTGACCTATAAAATAGCTTCAAGCCTTTTGAAATAAAAATTCTTTTCTATTTGGATCCTTTGAATACGACGTTTATTAGCGTAGTCACCTCATTTCTTTTGAACAAACCTTTCAGATATGTGATGTGGTTCGGTATTGAGACCAATTGCTTACTCAAAACTAGCAGGCGTTTACGTCATTTAAATTCTCCAATGGAATTGGTATAATTACATATATTTATAATTTACATACATTTAAAAACTATTAATAAATCAAAGTGACGATTAGATAGAGATAATTATATAGCTAAATATTTTATTTATTAATTTGAATGAGCTTATCTCTTGAAATACGTACAGATCCTATTTGAAAACATAATTTATTAATATAACCGCTTTTGCAAAACGTATATGTATGTATACACGGTACATATATGAAACTAACGTTTTTAATTTTTTTGTCTGTCGGTCGGTTAGTCTGTATGTTTGTTCCGGCTAATCTCTAGAACGGCTGAACCGATTTTGACAGGTCTTTTTTTAGAATTAGGCCACTTTTTTCAGACTAGCTTTACCCTACTAGGTGTTACCCGTAGTTGTTAACGTATATAAATAAACGGGGGGAACACCGCGGTGTTTGTTGTTGCTAGTTAAAGGCATAACAATTCACACGTAAAACGTACCTCGTAAGTTTTAAATTGATACTAATGACAACTGTCACAGATATCAAGCTGTATTTTAAGAACCTAGCTTGGCCCCGACCATAATACGACCTCGTGACGGCTTCGCGCGGTCCTTCCATTGTGCTATTTTTATGGTCCAAATGAGAATAACCATTTTTTTACCACTAGACATTTACTTTAAAAGTAATTAAAAATTAAACACCAAAGTAAGGTACTGTATTTTTATTTAACAAAAGTTATTACAAAACAACATTAAGTTTTGACATTGTAAATTTAATTTAGCTATAACGTTTATTTTACATAAATGTTCTAACTTTCTAACTGTAAAAGACTACTCGCGTTCAGAACATTACCTTTGTATGTTCATTCGTAAAATAAACAATCACATGCATTTACCTATTCAGAACCAGATATCTTTATGGGCAAACGAGCAGACCTAACGCCTGATGGAAGCCGAGTACCACCGTCCATTGACCCTCGCAACACCAAAAGCGTCACAAATACACAGACAGAGCATCACTCACTCGATGAAAAACAGCACAGGCGCTGTTTCACACCGGTTTTCTGTAACATCATGGTCTCAATCCAGTTGAGCTGGCATGCCGAATCGTGGCTCTCCCACAGAGTGACAAAAATTAATGAACTATTTATGTGGTTTAATCTTCACTGTCGGATAAACCTCTTCTTAGTATATACCACTCTGGCCAGACGGTTTGGTGTAGCGTATGTGTCAATTACCTTCTCTTTAAAATTATATGTTCCTGCGGAGTTTACTCCCATAGCTACCTTTTACGACATCCGAGGTTGTGACACTCAGACACAGTATAATTAAAATTTAATAGGCTTTTTTTATTTTTAAACTTTTGAACATTCAAAAGAACTACTTTTCTTACGTTAAATCTTAACTTTTAATATCAAACTTGTAAGAGTAATGACATTGTTTCAAAAGTTTGTAAACGATCATGAGAAAAATTTGTAATCATATTTTGACAAAGCTAATGATGCAACTTTGGGAGTGTGATTTTTTTGGAAATTCCAACGTAGTACTGCAGTTAACGATAGGTTATTAAATAAATTTAAAGTTTCATATACGAAATTTATTCTATTTATTTATAACTTTATGCACTTTAGTACATAGGCGGACTTAATGCCCAGGGCATTCTCTACCAGTCAACCTTAGGGTTGTGTAGAAATCTTGTGAGGTTGGCGCGCATAGGTTTCGTACTTAACTATTTCAAAACTTACATTACATATATAGATACATATGCAAATACACAAACATTATGCATATATATTTTATAATAATATTACATATACATACAAACATGTTTACATTACATTCGTACACTAGTTGATAAGAAAGTGTTGGATTGCTATCGTTGTGATGACTCTGTCATGCCAGTGAGAAAGAGGTCGTGTACTTTCTTTTTAAAAATGAGACGGTTAGTGGACATCCTGATTTCAAGTGGTAGCGCATTCCAGAGAAGAACTGCTTGAACGAAGAGCGAAGAGTTTACAAAGTCGGAATTGTGGGAGGGACATAAAAGAAGCAGATTATTTTCTGAGCGAAGATTTCTGTTGTGATTGGAGGACAGGAAGCGGAGATAGGGACCCAGGGTGAGAATGGAGAGGTGAGAAATGATAATAAAGAGGACAGAGCTCGCCGATTGCGGCATTGCCGAATGGGTAACCAATTCAGTTGGGAACGTAAAGTAGGCACGTGATCTTTTTTGCGAAGATTGAAAATGAATCGGATGCAGTTATTAAGAAGACGGTCTAGTTTGTTGAGGACATCTGCATTCAGGTCGAAATAACATACATCACCATAGTCGATTAACGGAATGATCAAGGTCTGCATATGTGTGGTTTTGGTTTTAGAATGCACGAAGTTCTTAAGGCGATATAGTATCCGTAGGTTTCCAGTTACCTTCTGACTCACGTGAGTAACCTAAGCTCGCCAATCAAGAGTTGAGTCAATATATAGACCCAAGTCTTTGACTACGGAGCTAAAAGGTATCGCTGACCCGTCGAATAAGATTGGCGAGATTGAAGCAGTATTCAATCTGCTTATCGAGCGATTGCTGCCCACAATGATAGCCTGGCATTTGGCAGGATTATCAGACAATCCAAATTTCGATGACCAGGTATATATGGATTCTAGATCTTTGTTAACTTCAACCACGGCATCCTCAATGTCCTCCACTCTTGCCAGTGAATATGGCTGCAGATCAGCAGCATACAGGTGATACGCACACTGAAGATGTTGAGTAATGTGATTAATAAATATTGCGAATAGAGAAGGAGATAAAGTACCGCCTTGAGGAACGCCAGAGTGTAGGTCGCACCAACTCGAAGATGAGTCTTCAATACGAACACTCTGCTGTCGCCCCCTGAAGATAGGAGGAGAACCATTCCAATGCCTCTGGAGGAATCATTCTCCTCTTCTTATCATGTAAGTAATAATAAAACTTTTGCCACGTCTACAATAGCGCTATCCACACAAATATTTCGCTACGTAAAAAGATTCTTGTTATAGCGTGTATATTTTCATTACGTTTCTTATTAAGAAGCAGTGTAATACTTTGCCTCTAAAACATATAGTTAAAAAGTATGATCTATTTGTACATGTAACATAAAAGAAACATTTAAACTATTTTTGCTGTTCTTCATTTTAATAGATGAAAAGTTTTTTAGTAGATACAATAACAATAAATAATGCTTAGTTCCCTCAGAAGGTACAAAGTTGTTCTATTTATAGATAAAACCTTGTTGAGAATTGGACTCTGAGTTAAATTTGTCCTCTGAGTGACAGATCTCCAGTCTTTGCCTATAAACGCTATAAAATGTATCTTAGTAGCTGCAAATATTAAACACTGTAACAAAAAACAAAAGCAAATGGGCCAATTTCTAATATTATGTATTAGCTGAGCCTTGTGGTGTGACCCGTAGTTGTTTATGTAAAGGTACAACTACTGCAACAGGGCGAAGTCCCGAAAAAATTGGTTCAGCCGTTCCAAATATCAGTCGGAAGGAACGGACATACGGCTAAAATAGTTTACCCCATACACAGTCATATGCATTTGTTGAAAATCTGTTAATTTAAAATTATATACAGACATTTCAATCTTATATATTTATATGGATAATTATAATTAAACATTAAGAACCCTTTACCACTGTACGACAATCTTTCCTCAAACTCTTTTTTTGCAAAAAATGGTGATAATTAGGAGATAAGAAAAATACATTTACTTTTTAACTAAGCTTCAGTCCTTGGTATCATTAAATAGTCAATTAATTTAAAGAAGTCATGTAATATCTTATAATTACATCTGGAGCCTATCTAAATTTATCTGAAACCTGTTTAAAAATCTCGTAAATTGTGTGACAGGCATGGGCGTACCGAGAGGAGGGCACGGAGTGGCAGCTGCCCCCCCCCCCTCCTGGGTTTGTTTACATAACTACCAACCTAACCTACTAACTATCTTTTTTTATGATACTTTTTGCCATTTCGAGTACAATATAAAACTTGTAAAAATCGTGAATAGCGCCTTTTCTACTAACACGTTAGTAGCGCTGCAAGCAAAAATGTCGCGCTTAGAACTTCAATCGGTGGCCGCCTCGGTCCGCATACTTCACGCTTCCATAACAACATTACTGAATCTAGTCGAGTCATTGAGTGCCGCAGAGATCACATCATCGGAGTACTCCAAATTTGAGGTCAAATTCGGGGGTAATACGTGTAAGGTTGTTTTTAGGGTTTTTTGAATATAATACACAGTTTTTAATTGTTGAGAATAATAAAAATGCCCAAGTATCTATTAAGAGAGAGTTCTTGGGAGAACCAAAATTAGCCTATCATATTCAGGAATTGGTTAAGTAACTTAGCGTTAAAGTTGGTACTTATAGTCTCATACCAAAACTATTTTGTGTAATTATAGTTCTTGAAAATTTGTTAATTACTGTGTTGGTTCATATACGAAATAAACTGACAAATTCAGTATTACCTAAATTTTATATACTATGGCTCACTTTTTGGATAATTAATTGAAATACTTGGTGTCGACATATCAAGTGAAGTCTATTTCATATTCAAGGCTATTTGGAGGTTAAGTAAACTGGCCTCGAACAAGCTTGGCGTTCTCAACAGATCGAGACGCCATTGCACTCTAGCCCACCATTTCCTGCTTTATAAGTCACAGGTTCGGCCTCATATGGAATACTGCTCTGGACCGCGTTTAACAGAGCGCAACTCGAATCGTTGACTTCCAAGATTTTTCAAATCACCTAGACTCTAGCGCTGCGTAGCGATGTGGCCTCGCTATGCATTCTATTGCTTTTACTATGGGAAGTGCTCCGTTTTTCCCATAAAAAATATTGGAATAACGGAGTTAAGGCAAGTAGCAGAATTATTTTACATGATGATGGAGACATCTCTACAAATTGTATTGCAATGCCTTATACCACTGCTAGAATTAAAAGATTTTAAATTTTTGTTCCTCTGTTTGTTTGTTTTGGCCTATCTCTGAAACAGCTGACCTGATTTCGAAGGGACTTTCACGGGCAGATAGCTAATGATGTAAGGAATAACTTAGTTTAAAGAACATCATTAGCCCTACTGTTTTAGACTAGCTTCGCCCCGCTTCGTTGCTAGCGGCTACAACAACAATAGCGGGGAACAACGCGGGGCTCAGCTTGTCTATTATAAAAAGCAGATTGCCCCCCCCCAAGAATCTGAGTACGCAAATGGTGATGGGCCATAACTGCTTGTATTGTTCTTATAACAATTTATATATCATAAATCATTGAAAATTTTACATCATTAGTTTAATAAGTAATTTTAGGTGGAACAAATACATAGCGTTAAAACAAGTAACGGATATTAATTAGCAAGCTGTGTACGCGACCCGTACAATAGGCGTGATGATTTATTTCGAACAACTGCTATATAATGTTTGGAAGTATCTCCTATTGTCAAAAACAGTTATATTACTTAAAAAAAAAGTTTTAGTAGGAAGAATTGCATTTAAATTTTAAGTTTGAATTCACGCCAAAATGCACAGTGGTGTCGTGGCATCTGTTTGTGATAGAAGCGACGTCACCATTTATCAACCAAGGTCAATTATAGCTCTTAAAAACAGTAAAGTGATCATCGATTATACCTGAACAAAGTGACCTTTATACTTACGTGACATAACTCACTCCAATTGGTATTCAAATTAACATGGCGGATTGCTGTTTTGATTTTGTAGTATTTATTTTTGTCATTTGACTTTTAATCTCGTTCAAAATATGAAAATAAGTACCATTTTTATACTCTATGAACCCCATTTTAGCAGATAAATGCAGAATTTTAGTGGTTCTTGGTTAATATGATCATGCTTAATATAAAAATAAAATTATCTATGAATTAATGGATTTTTATTACCATGTCACGCCAGAAAGGCTGAACGGAATGGGATTAAATGGGTCTAAAAATAGGTTGTAGTCTGGAGTCTTTCCCCCTCTCTCTCTCTCTCTCTCTCTCTCTCTTTGGGGTTATAATCCCCTTTATTATTTACAAAGGTGACGATGATGATTTTGAACAGGGCTTACTAACAAGGAAAGTCGCTTCACTCGCCTATTATTTTGTAACCTTCAATTACTGCTACAAATATGCAATTAAAACAGACACTGTAATAACAACAACCTACTAAACTTCACTAATTGTCTCATAACACGAAACGGGCTCTCAGCATTCAAATAAATACAATCTTCAGTATTCACTCAAAGAAAATAAATGTAATTGAAGAAAATGATGAAGAGGAAATACTTGAAGATTTCTTTTGGAGTAAGATTTCTAACAAGACTTTTTTAAGAACAAAAATATTGTTTTCTTAGAATTTAAGTAGAAACATTAGTGAGTATTTCTTATAAATCGATTCTTAATTAGATTTAGATAGATATATATGTTATATAAAAAGCAACCGTTACTGACTGATTTATCAACGCACAGCTCAAATCACTCAACGGATTGCGCTGAAATTTAGCGCACATATAACTTGGGTTCAAAGTTTGTTTGGAGCACCAAGATTGCGTTTTGAAACTTTGCGAGGTTAACCCTTTAACTAAAGAAGCCAATAGCTATTCCAGGATTTTTCAAATCAAGCAATAAGGGCATCGTTTTTAAAATTTTTGGCCACTGGTTATGAAATTAACATTGGTTTTAAATTTCAACAAGGCAGGCATGAAACTTCAATGACTAATCATTATAATAAATTTGTAATATGCTCATGGTACTGGCTCACCTTTTTTCCAAAAAAAACATTACTCGCTTTTACAGTCTGGTAAAAAAACACCTGAAATCTAGTTCTGATCTTAAGCAAATATGATGAAACTAAAAGTAATACTTGAAATGGTAAGCAATGTGTTACTGTGCACAATTTTTCGTCAGTTTACAATCTCGCGAGATAGATTACAATACTAGCGATTTAGGCGAATTTTAGGATGACATATCTAAACGGTCTTTTGAATGAATACAGACATTGCTTTAACCCTTTGCTTTTTTCTTTAGAATAGCAACTACACTTTTTGAAGATGTACGAAATGCTCATGCAACTTTTAAGTTACTACTAACAACTTTCAGAGAACTGAGATTCTATTTGCAATATAGCCAAGGAAAGTTATTTTGCACAAGGATTAAATAAACACTAAAGTAAAAAAAAAATTAATGAACACGAAAGAAGAACGGGTGACGATATTTATTTAGCTGGTGACTTTAGGTATACTCTACCTGTAGTTCTAAAAGGAACCAGAGCCTATGAAGTCTTATATTTAGAGTTTAGTTTCTTTCACATCATACAAGTTTGTACTTCTGATCAACTTTTCTCATCATGAAACAACACAATGGAAGTTTTTTTATCAGGAATGAGATCAAGCTTTTAAGGTAAAACAAAATAGAGCTCTTTAGAGCTCTATTTTCTTTTACCACAAGTTAACAGAAACTGGTGTCATAACATAACACACAAGTCACGTTTATTTCCCAGAGGCTACAGCTGCAAAGATCTCTACTTACATGAACCCCTGTTACTTTGTCTACATTCATCATTCGCTTCACGTATGCTTCGGTTCATGGCACTTTTTATTTAAATCGGTGCTAGTGTGCTCTATAAAAAAAATATACATATTCAGTTATTCTATATAACTACTTAACGAGTATTTTTAAGATTCAAAGTGATTGTTTTAAGTCAATTTTCCTCCAGGTTTGAAAGATGAAAGTATTTTTATTGTTTACCTAGCCAAAAGCACTATGGGTCATCATTGTAATCAATAACAGTATATTGTTCTGCATAGGCCACACACGCCTAAAACCGGCAGACGGGGTGGTTTTTAGTGGAATCACCACATACCTGGCTCCTCAGTCACCGAGGAGCTAGAGATCCGATGGGATTATCCGATTATCCACCCCATAAAAAATAGGCCACTCCTTAGAAAGGAGGTATTGGTCTACTATCAAAGACCAGACGGATTGGTATAAGGTTTGTGTCAAGTTCTGTGGACGGACTAGGACGAAGTCTCATTTTATTTTATAATTGCATTTACTAAATTATAGAATACCATTAAACTTCATCAAGTCATCACTCGAAATTCATCAAGTCTTCGTTATTTATGTTACTTTTTCACAACTTAAGACAGCAAAGAAAGTTAATATTACCAAGTCAAGAAGAACATACACTGAGACATATGAAATCAAGTCAGGCTTTGTATGTAAATAAGTTTGTATTTTAATCTGGTCGTACTTACTACTACTACCCGTCGAACACACGATGTTAAGACGATATTGTCAAGATATTAACCAAGTTTCTACGAAGATATAAACGTTAAGTATTTAATATACCGTGTCTTCGTAACTAAAACGGTCTGTTGTAATATAAACCTTATGACATCGATATAAGTGTTTTAGTTGTGAAACAGTTAAAGTTTCAGGAAATGGGCTCTATCTACGGGTCATGAAATGAATTGAAGGCCAAATATGATATTGTTTCTGAATTATTTAAGGCAAGATATATAATTCCTAGCTTTTTGTCCTATTTTAAAGTATAACCTTTTATTTCATCTTAAGATTAGTTTAGATAGATAGATAGAAAACTCTTTTTTTCTTTTTCTTTTCTATTTGCACACTATAATATTACAGTTAGAAGATAGTACATAAAATGTTAGACAGAGTGTACAAAGGGCGGCCTTATTGCCAAAAGCAATCTCTTCCAGGCAACCTTAGGATGGATCGAAATGTATAGGATAGACAGTGGTAGTTGTCGGTGCAATTAGTTTTGAATTAATTATTTGCTAATGAATACAACGAACCACATACATATATACACACATATATATACCTATACACATATATATACATACATGCNAATACAACGAACCACATACATATACACACACATATATATATATATATATATATATATATATATATATATATATATATATATATATACCCACATACACATACATACACATATACACACATACCCATGTAACGAATACTTATTTGTACTAATACACATATATACCAAAATACATAACTAAAAAACGCATAAAAAAATAATAATAATAAATAAATAAAAATATTCACAGCATACCCTGTTTAATGATCATCTTAATTAAGATGCATAAAGTTCATAAACCATTTTTTTAAATGCATTTATTGTTTGCGCTTGCCTGATGTTCACCGGCAGTGCATTCCATAGTTTAGTTATTTTTGTTGTTATAGTTAATGTCTGTTTTAATACTGTAATTAATACATAACGTAAATAATTTCGCCAAAATGAATGAATGAATAAATTCGGTTCTTGATTTTGATTGGGAGTAAGAATAGCATAAAATAATATATAAACATAATGAAATGTAGGTAACCTGAAAACTATTTTTTCTTTGTTAATTGTGTCGATTCGAACAAATCTTTACAAAAATAGAAATAGAAGCAGGTATCAACGAAAAGGGCTCACTCAGTATAAGCATGTGCTCCTCCGTAATAACGCGTGTGACAAATCTATATCAATCATAGCGCTTTATTGAGGAAGGGTCGGCAACCCGAATAATAGGATCTAGTTATGAAAATAAACATTCGGGGCCTGATGGTGCCCTTCTTTGCTAAAAATAACATCAATACGACCACTCACAAACAAAAAGAGGATTTCAAAGTATTTATAAATTGGACAATTTCTACGAAAGGTTAGTAAGAAAATCTAATGACGTCTTTTATACTTTGCACATTCAAAATTAGATGTTACAGTTACGTAAAATGTAACTTGCCTAATTCTATGTTTCCACTAAAAAATTGTTGGAAAACTTAAAATAATCCATCACTAACCATAAAACAAGCTAAATTAAAAATTCAAAAATCCCCTTACGCAAGCACTTAATCGATCATACGCCGGACCATATGTCGGACGTCATTTTAAAGAGCTTATACTCTTACATTGCTAGACAAATATTGTTTAACATAGTTGAAACCACCGCACGAAAATTGACTTTCAAATGAAAAAACCGCATCGAAATTGGTCCATCCGTTTGAGAGCTACAATGCCACAGACAGACAGATAGACATCCACATAAAACTCATAAC
Source organism: Hyphantria cunea (assembly GCA_003709505.1). Lineage (NCBI taxonomy): Eukaryota > Metazoa > Arthropoda > Insecta > Lepidoptera > Erebidae > Hyphantria > Hyphantria cunea. Next base: position 1,558,597 of record PKRV01001490.1, read on the forward strand.
ACTCCTCTATTTGCGTCGAAATTTAATTATAGTATTAAAAAATCGACGTTATCAGCTTGGTAAAAGTGTAACGAAACATGAATAATAAATATAGGGTACAAATTTATTTGTATAATGAGAATTAACTCTTTAAAATGTAAATAATAATAAAAATAAAATAATAATAAAAAAATAAAAAAAGTACTCCGGAAATAATTACATGTTTTATAGAGAGAGCTGGCATTGACAAGTGTCACCAAGCAATTTATTACCTTTACATTTAATATTCGGCACTTTTTTGAACTAAATTGGTTACATTTTTATTCTGTTTTTGATAGCTGCATTGGTCATCTAAAGAGCAGAATTTACACATTATAGTAAATTATTCTCTATTTATATTAAGTTAGTAAGTAGTTAGTTTTTGTAAATTCAGTTGATTTTCGTATGTTGCACCAAATGAGTTCGAGTTTAGGCATGATAAATAAGGTACGGTAAGGAACGATTTAAAAGTTGGTTTTGCAACTATAACGTGACACAGCAAAACCGTGGGAGGGTACAGCTGATACATTAAGCTTTTTGGTCAACCGAATTGAGTTAGAATATAATAATTTTGACAAATCATTGCCATTAGAAAGGAAACTCCAGTAAGTTTTTGCCAAGGTACGAAAAGGTCATAAAATGCGTAACATGACAATCATTACGAACCATCGAACCATTATTTATGTAGAAAATGAAATTACTTACAACTTTCAGTCACGAAAAACATGTCTACAAAATAAGTTTACAGTCCACAATTCTGAATAGTTATCCCTTTAGATCTAATGGACACCAATAAATTATATTCATATGTACCTTATGTAAATTAAATCATTATTTCTACATTACTATATTGTAATATTTCCACGCTACAATTCGGTTATGTAAGTAGGCAGAGTTTATGTGGATATATAATCTAAATACTAGCCACATTGTTAAGTAAGGCTTGGTGAAGATCAGGCCTTACTTTACAATGTGGCTAGTATGTGCAAATACTACGAGTTACAGGCATAATTCTGACTTCATCAAACTGTTGTTTGTACGCCCTGAATACGTCTACAAGCCTAAAAAATACTCCTTTTCTATTATATATATTTTTAAAGGCAATGTTTTTTAAGTTTAAGCTACTTTCACACATATCTTTTATTTCCTGAAGCGCTTGGTGGACAGCAGTAAATCTAACAAATAGAGAACATTGAAGTCTGTTTGTAATTTCAAATAAAGAGTTTTTCACTTAACGCATATGAAAGTATTTATGGTAGGTATAGACATAAAAAAAGGATTTTTTTTAAATTTTTTGTCTGCTGTCTGTCATTTGTTCCGGCTAATCTCTGGAACGCCTAGATCAATTTTGACACTTTGACTGGCAAATAGCTTATGATATAAAGAGTAACTTTGGCCACGTTTATTCTAAGCTAGTTGTGTTTAGTTGTGCGACGTTACTCGCGGTTGTTGATGCAGGTACAAGAACAAACGCAGGTAACAGCGCTAAGTTACTTTACAAACAAACATGACTCGGACACAAATAATAGACAGACTCAGAACAACAAATTGTGGATCACACAAAGTGTTGCGCCATGTGGAATTTGAACCCACAACACTTGGCACGGTAGTAAGCGACCGCTTTAATCACTAGGCCCACCGTGCATTCAAGATTTGACAGATTCATTGATTACCTGTATTAAGTTTTCACATTTGTAGTATCCTATCGGTCTATATTGTCGATTAAATTTTAATTACTGCAGTCTAGAAAAGAAAACCAAAACAGTTCTTTTATACGAGCTATTTGAATGTGCTACGCAGATATAAAGGATACACATTTTTTATTTTACTTCTTGAACGTCTCGTTTATAGTATATAACAATATAGTTGAAATACTTTAGGAAATATTAGCCTATATTGTAATTAATTTATTTTTACAATGTTGGAAGGGTCTTAAAGTAATAAATTTAAACAATTTTAACACCTTTACGCGTCGACGATCATCATCATCATTTATAAGGGTGGAGAGCCACGCTTCGGCATGAATGGGCCGGCTCGACTAAAGTAATATCACGGCCTCGCTGAAAACCGTTGTAAAACCACGCTTGCGCTATATTTCACCAAGTGAATGGGGGTAACGGAGGTCCATAACCCAACCTCACCCACCATCCTCTTCCTTATCCCCTAAAACCCGGGACCGCACTTCTGACGCCTCTGGTGTTGCGGGTGTCTATAAAAAAGTAATCATTTCTATACAAAATTTTCAATTTTAATTTTTATTAAATAAAACTTATTGAATACAACGAATAAAAAAGAAATATCCAGAACCAGAAATGCTCTTTGGTAGTGATAGAAGATTACAATTCCTTTTCCCTTTTCTTTAAAAGACCACTTACTCAATGTAGCGACGGACTTTACAAATATACATGAGAGGTACGCAAAGAACACGCAAGACTCGCAGCAAGAATTTGGGGATCAAAATGTGACAATTATGTTATTATACATAAATTTAGTGAAATATGTGTTTATATTTTACAAGCCTGTTGCTCTGCATACTTGATGTAAGTCGGTTATCGATTTATTAAAAAAAATATATTTCCTTTTCAAAGTATCTTCATGACAAATTCAATTAAAATCGGTTTAGCTATTAGTAAACCATAACAACACATAGTGTTATTCACTAACACATTTATACTTATAATATTGATAGGAATATCCCCTTTTTTATCTCTTTGGGGGTGGCACTTCCAAAATTCTTATCATAGTGCTTATTTACGTGTTACATATAAAGAACCTACATGCAAAGTTTCAGGATTCTAGATTCAGCGGTTTGGGCTATGCATTGCTCTCTGGGTATCATAACCAGGCACCTTCCTCGTGAAGATTCTTATAACTCTGATGAATGAATGATAGATACCGTTATAAAGCTTTGATAACCAAAAATAGTGTTAATACTTGGCAATTGTCTAAGTGCCTGATATTCACTATGGAAGAAGCTTTTCAGACATCGTGTCTGAAAAGCTTCCTAAAGAAAAAGTAACCTTTTGATATTGTTATCCTTTTAATTCTCTTTAAAGCATACGTCATACCAACAGCAAACAGAGTTATGAAATAAGTGAAAATTAATTCAGCATTGACTTTACGTCCTACGGGACTTTTCTAAATGTTTGGTGGATGAAGTAAACGCCAAATAAGATTCTCAATAATGTAATGAATTTAATGTTTTGTTTTAATTAATTTGCGTGAGTTTGTAATGGCGGGCGACTGCATTAGTATGTGAATCTAAAATGAATATATGTGAAGATTTTCCCCTCAAAACATGAGTTTTATACTACGACCAGAGCCGTTATGGGTAGTCCCCTCAAGCCTATAGACTTGTGTTGCTCTATGACTTTTTTTATTTTGCAGGCAAACACGATGAAAATTCCGGGGTCAAAAGTGCCATGTTTGTCATAAAAGTCGATAGGTGTGAAATTATCATGATTTTTTTCATATCTAGCACTTATTTAAAATTTCGTATACGTGACCTTAAATTTTGATACTACAAGACAAAAACGTCCTTAAACCCGAAATAAGTTGAGTTTCTTTTGTATTCTACACGCGTGCGTAATATCAGAAGGGTCTAAGTTATCAAAATGAAAGGATTGCTGCTAAATCAAAAACAATATTAAAATTGAATTATTAGAATGTGAAGACTATAGAAATTTATCATCATCATCATCAGCCTATCGCAGTCCACTGCTGGACATAGGCCTCTCCAATTTCACGCCACTTAGTTCGATCTATGGCTTCTCGCATCCAGCTCCTTCTAGCCGTCTTGCGCAAATCATCGCTCCACCTGGCTTGTGGACGTCCTACACTACGTTTGCCGAGACGCGATCTCCACTCAAGAAATGTATGTTACTGTAATAATGGAACCGAATTATACGTGTGTTTTCTTCTCGGGCAGTTTTGTTTTCTTTTAATATTGCAATGAGAAATCGTGTAAAGCTGTTGGCCTTGTCAGTTATCCGTCCCATCGGATTATGAGACAGAGGGAACAGAGAGTTTACCTGAGTTTGCGCCCACACATGTGCACTATAATATAAAACGTAGTTAGCTGGTCTCCGTCGAGACTGGCCGCTGTCACCGTAATCGGCTAGGAGAACAAAATCATTATAATGAAATAAACTTTCGTTCAGCCAATTACTTACTATTCCGAAAAGTAAAAAAGCGAAAAACTTGAAAGCTTTTCTCTTTTTCAAGCTGTCATGGTTTTTAAAATATTTTATTACACAGAGTATGTATTTAATTATTATGTCTCTGTTCTTTTAAATCTATTCACTAACATATTTTTAATCTAAATATATCTTGTTACTAAGTCATAAAATAAAATCAAGAATAAGATTTTGGTAAAGCATATGTATCCAAGGACGCAAGGGGTTATCAAAGACTTTTTCTATATATAATCTAATGCGAAGACCCAACTATTTCTAGCCAAATTGTCAAGGGTTTGAGTCACAGGATGTTTTTTTTTATAATGTGGGAATCGAAAGTAGACGACTAGTTATGATACTTCTGTTTATATTTTTTAATATTCCAACGACTGTAGATATTAACAGTATTTTTGAATTCATGTATCCGACAAGATGTTATCACTATATTTTAAAACCTTTAAAAGAGCTAAACGGAAACGGTTCCAACGATTTTCATAAAATTTAATATGAAGGGATTTGGGGGCGATGAATCAATCATCAAAACCCGTAATAGGACAGTAGGACACTGCTGGGCTCGGGTCTCCTCTCAGGAGAGGGTTAAGGTCATACGTTCCCACGCTGGCCGAGTGCAGGTTGGGGACTGGCAAGACAACGTTGTGGCTACGTCATCTTGCCGTTCTATGTTTTTAAGCCACCCGAAGGCCTCCAACATAGTGTCACAACTGTTATCTTATGATAACAACCGGGACCGACTGCTTAACGTGAACTCCGAATCACAGAGACGCTCATGGTAACAGGCCACCAGCGGTCACCCATCCAGGAACTGACCGAGCCGTCGTTGCTTACCCTCGGTGGTTGTTTCTAATCACCGAGTGCAACTGGGCTATGAGCACCTCAATATAATATAATAACGAGTAACGATAACTCAATCGAATTGGGATTAATTTCAAGAAATCTTCCCAAAAAATTAAATAATATTATACATACATTTTGATAATGTGAAAAATAATTGTATACACACGATTTTCTCGCTTTAACTTAGCTTTTGACCATGGGAGAGCTACGCTTAGGTATGCATGGGCTGGATCGGCCGGAGTGATACCACAGCCTCACAGAAAACCGTTGTGAAACAGCGCCTGCGCTGTGTTTCACCGATTAAATGAGGATACCGGGGGCCCATAATCCAACCCTTCCCCTAATACCCTTTTTTTTTACATAGTGGATGCCTTTACGCACTTCGCTCCCCCCCGCGGGGACAGGGGGTTCACTTTGTGTGGGACTCCTGACTTACTCGCCAGACTACCCACTAAACCACCACGGTGTGCAACTCTGCGCCTGAGACGGGAGAGATCCGGGAACCGTTTTCTTACGCCATCCGGACCCCTCCCAGTGCCTGCCCGCACTGAAGCGGGCTCCGTCGTCTGATGGTAACTCTTAATTAAGGCGACGTACGGCACACACGCGTAACGTCGCCCCCCTCGCGGGTGGCCTATGAAGCGGATGGGGGGGAAAACCCGTCCCGCCCATCCGAGGCCACACTCAGGGCGGCATGATGCGCTGGTAGGCCTCCACACGGACCCGATCCGCCGCCGGTGAACCGGGCGGCGGATCGGGTCCGAGTGGAGATCGTCCTCCCGGGCCTTCTCCGCCGCCTCCTTCTGCGAGATGACTTCCTCGCAGAGGGTAGCGACCGCGGTAAAACTGCTCTCGCCGCCGGCCATGGAGCGCACGACGGCCGGCAGCGAGAGATCTCCTCCGATGACTGCAGTGAGGGCCCGACACGGCCCGGTGTGCTTGGCCGAGTCCTCACTGCAGTCGCAGTGGTGGCAGGCGGGACTCAATTCCCTCCGCGCGACCGAGTGCAGGTACTTCCCGAAGCAACCATGCCCGGAAAGCACCTGCGTCTGTCGGAAGGAAAGGGTCCCGTGCTGCCACCCTGCCCACTCGAGGTTGACGGGCTGGAGCGCCTCCACGGTGGCAAAGCCAGCACGTGGAGCTTTCAGCCGCGACGACCACCGAACCATAGTGGCTCGACGGGCGGCTTCACGCCACTCGCGTACCTCTTCGGGCGGAGGGCGCATGCCACTCTCCGCCCGGAATTCAGCCACCCGTCGATAAACTTCGGCGAGCACTTCCGCCTCCAAATCCCACGGGGGTGTTCCGGCCAAGGCACACGCCACCTCGGTCGACACCGTGCGGTATCCGCGTATGGTTCCCCTAATATCCTATTCCATCCCCCAAGGGCGGCAACGCTCTTGTGACGGCCCTGGTGTTGCGGGTGTCCATGGGCGGCTGTAATCGCTTACCATCAGGCGATCAGGTCTGCTCGTTTGCCCCCTATAACATAAAATAATAAAATAAATAATTTAACCTAACAAGCTAAAAATATATATTATATAATAAGTAGTAACATTCTTGAATGGTACGCCACTGATAAAGTCAGGCTAAAGGAAATGTATAAGCAGTATTTAGAGATTTATTAGAATTAAAAATAATTAGATATAAAGCCTTGATTTATCCTAACTGGACTTAACACAGTTTAGTAATAGCATCAGGTTATCGAACTGCAATTTGCTTAGTGTGATTTATTTTAACTAGTCCCCACCCACACTTGGTCAGCGTGGTGATGTATGGACTTAACCCTCTCCTGAGAGGAGACCCGAGCCCAGTAGTGGGACATTATGGGTTGTTGATGAAATGATGATGAATTTTAAATATCCTTTTACTTTTTATTAATTGTTGTAAAAAATTCCATCATTGCCTACCCTTTTCCCTTAGAAGAAGAAAAATTTTGGCTATATAAATCCTAATTCCAGCCAAAATATTTCTTTCATTGCAGCTTCACCTAAAACTTGAGGTGCATATGAACTAATAATGTTTAGAATCAGACTCTCCAACACTGCTTTCACTATTAATCTATCAATTACTCTCTTTAAATCCATTTCTCTTAGTATCACCCCCGCAATAATAAAGCTTAAAACCAATATCTCTAGCTTTCATACCCTTCCATTTGGTTTCTTGCAAGCATGCTACATTTAACTTTTTTCTTTTTAATACATCCACTAGCTCTCTCCTTCTTCCAGTCATCATTCCAACATTCAAACTTCCATATCAGTCTTGCGTTGATAGATGCAGCAACCCTTGTCAATTTATTCGCATAGCCGGGTGCTGCTGCCGCGCGTTGTTTACGGGGCCCTACGTTCTAACCCTATCGTCTTCGTTTCTATTGTTCTTCATTGCAAAAACAGTGGTTTTGGCTACTAATTTTATAGCCGATTGCCTGTCTGATGCTAACTTTTCATGGGAATGTGATGGTTTCTAAAATATAAGAATAAGGAAAAAATAAATTTAGAGATCGATGGGAAGATAGATAGAGTGAGGAAGTTAGGGTATAGGATACTGCATGTCTCAAATGAGGAAAAGGGATAGAGATTGCGGTAGCTCGAAGAAGCAAGGGTCGCATACTCTTAAATATGTTCTGTGATTTGTAAATATCACATAGATAAGGACACCTTCCGATCTTGTAAGAAAATTAAACACACATGAATTCATTTAGATAAAAATTTATTAAATAATACATAATTGGTTACACAAAGAGCGATATAGGCACAAGATAAACCATGTATTAAATATACTTTTTTTTCTTTATAATCAGCAATAAATTTACAACTAAAAGCAGATGTGCTAAGCAGAGAGAGAGCGTTTTGGGTAGATTGGGCCGATGCCCCAACATTCTTTAGGATAGCACATTGGCTTTTTTCAGGCAATTCATTTGATTTAGAATCAAAAGGGAATTTGTAAGAGGCGTTATGAATACTTTCCAGAAATTGTTTTAGCCGCTTGGGCAACAGTTCTCGTGTCAAAGTACTCATGAATTTCAGAGTTGCGAGTAAACCAAGGTGCATCACATATAGTCCTCGGGATGTTCTTTGCATTCTTTTTAGGTAGAGAATATTCGACTTGCTAGCTGACGATACAGTGGGATACCATAAGTACATATTGATTTTATGACTGAGCAGTAGAGTCTAAGTTTGTTGGTCAGAGAGAGGTTGGATTGTCTTCCAAGTAACAACAGGAGGTTTCTGAACCGGTTGTTAATTTCTTCCCGTTTGTGTTAAATGTGTTCTTTCCATGTCAAACGTTGATCCAGATGGAATCCTAGGTATTTAACTCATGTAGATTGTAGTAATGGATCCAGGCCTAGGTTTACTGTAGGGCACCGTTTCTGTCTAAGTGTGAAAGTTATATGGTGTGATTTATTCGCGCTTCTTCTAACCTGCCATTTGATTAACCAGGCTGAGATCATGTTAAGTAATAAACTAGAAGAGAGAAAAATTAAATAATAGAAAACTATTATGACTAAGGAGTGTCCTATATCACAATTAAGAGGTGTGGACTTCGCGAGATCTGAGGACAAAATCGATCGCGCCACTCCATATAGATATCGTCACCACCTCGTATGAGTAATGAAACCATGTTACATGTTTGTAATAATTTATCATGCGGATACCCTTATTCCGGCTAGAATAATATTTTTAAAAGCTGTTATCCCTTCAGTTTATTCAACGTAAATGTTTGTAATATTAACAACATATAATTTTAATAGAACCAATTTATTTTTAAATTTTATCATATTTATCATGATATGGTGTGTATCATTTACTACAATCTTCTTCTTCTATTTAAATATTAAACTTCCTTTAAATATACCTTTACCTTCTCGAAGAATTAGACGATGGAAACAACAAGACACAATTAAACCGATTAAACCCAGGAAATAATGACTTAACACATGTGTTCTCTATTCCATCGTTTAGCCCACTATCTATACTTTATTATACAGATTATGGGAGACTTGATACTAGTGTTCGCCCAGAACTTATAATTCGATCGAAAAAATTAAAATTAACTGATTGAGTTACTTTCCTTTTTGAGCTTTTTACACTTCCATATACATTTTTACTGATCTAAATTGTAGACTCCTCTGTTCACGTAATTTTCGTAAAAAATTGACGAAAATTTTGCTGCATGTATTAATTTGTGGAGGAACGGGTGTCATATGTTCCTCCAACACAAAGAGAGGATCCTCTGACCATAAGACCATGCCTGGTGGGCCACTGCACAACGGTTGATGTTGGGAAGTTGTATATATTTTTTGTTAATTAGTGCGAGAACTTCTATTGGGCGATTCAGGATTGGTAGTTTCTTCGTCTCCCTCGTTACTTCGTAGTTCGATCAAATAGTATCTTGGGTAGATGGAGCTTTAATGTGCTTCTGTTTTTGGAATGTATATGGAAGCTGCCATAAATATATAGCAAGGCTCTTTTATGAATCTTACGTGTATAATTTAAGTACATTGTAGGAGTGCTGAGCCCCTTTAATTACTTACAATTTTAATATAATTCATATTATATTTACTCATATCCTCGAAGTACCTCCGAATCGTATGAAACACTCGTATTATGCTAGAAATAGTCAGTCCTTAAACGATCAATCAGTCAGAAGAAAGAATGAATTTAAAACTCCTGAAGAAAATTTTAGAGCAAAACAATATACATCACAAATTGTAACTGGATATTGTATTTGACGACTGTAAAACCTCAGTGGGCAGTGGCAATTCTATTTTAATGAACTTTCAATATGTACATGAAAACTTTTACGAACAAATTAATGACCTTAACATTTTCGTTTAGTTACCATTGAAATATTTTTTACAGTGCTATTACCTATTTAGCACCAGTAAATAAGTATCAACTCTGGTCCTAATGACATTATTAATCACTCACACCTACCCGTGATCGAATGTTATTCATACAAATTATCCAGATGTATGAAAATAATTAGATATTTGATTTAATCAACGTCCCCAAGCTCCTTATCGGCAACATATATAGTTCACGAGTTTAATAGGATTATGTATTCAGTATTTACTTTAATAACTAAAATTGATATGAGCTTTTCAAATAATGAATGTTTTATCAATAGAGATCAATTATTAGAAGCGAATCTAATTTCAGAATACACTATTTAATAGATATTTTTTCTTATTATTTCTTTTTCTTTCTTCTTTTCTTAAGCACAAGATGAACTAAATAATATCACGTGGTAACCTGTTCATTCTATATGCAAGATCTGCCATATTTTTTAAAAAATTAGAAAAGAGTTTAACCTTTTTAGATATGCAATTGAATATTGCATATCATTCAGCATTCAGGAATCACTATAGTGTAATAAAACCAATTTTCATTAATTTATAAAAAAATCTGAAAATGATTACTTTGTGTAGTAAATTTACAGAATGGTTTAATATTATTGTGTTAAAAACCGGCAACATTTAATGGAATTTTTGTATCTTTACCGATTGTTATATATAATAAAAAAAAACTCAGCTCATTACAATATTTTAATATGCAGAAGACAATCATTTTCAGGTCGTGGGTAGTTCGCCGCAGGCCAAATTTATTGGGGTCACGCACGGCAAAAAAGTGCCTGTTGTAGCAGCAACCAGCACTAGCACCAGCAGGCACTTCCAGCGGCTCGGCTCCTTTGGGACCAGGGATACTGGCCCTCGCCGGTGATGCGATGGAGTGATGTCACCCAACGCTCCGGCTACAGACGCTAACGTCGTCCGCTACGACTCGTACCAGTAGAAATTCAAACTCATACAATGAACCATGAAGCGGAGAAGGTAGGCGGCCCCAGTAGGTACCAAACACAGGCCAAAACGTGCAGCGATCATCCGTTTAAGCATTCGTAGCACGTTTACAGATTTTGTATACCAACAACAAAAAAAAATCACGGAATCACAAATTGATTGCGAGTACCTGAGATAAATATAGTTATAAACTAATAGTAACTAAGCACGCTTATAGACCTGGAACGGAAGAAGGCGAGATTCGAAGAGAAATACGAAAGATACTTACCGAATATATTCGGGTCACGTTTATACTTATACAATTGGCATAGCCATTTTGGCAGCATAAACATAAAAAAAATAAAAATTAAACAATTTATTCAAAGTTTTGAAAAGAACGACGGCAGCTGGCTAGTGGTTGGCAGTGAAACTCGAAGCAAGAGTGAAAAAGAATTTTCAATTTCAATTCAATTCAATTCAATTGAAGATACTGAAAATTTTATTATACATAAATAGTGTTTTAATTAGCAAATCCACAAATTCCTCGCGTACTTTTAAATGAAGTGATCGACCATTTATACGTTATTTTCTAATGATTTCTAACATTTTACACTATCAGACATCGCTAAAATAAATTAAACCGTATCAAATACTTTTTGATTCAAGTAGGGTCAAATCCTTCGTCAGTCATATTTTTAATAAAATGAAATTTCCTGTCCTTATTATGAAACTTATGACTACTACTTATAGTTTATGAAATTGGTATGTTTCAGATAAAGTAAACCTGTCTATTTCATCACAAGATTCATCCTCATTTGTGATCGAACCCAAACAAACATAAAGTTACTCAACAACGTTTCTAAAACAAATAACAGCGTAATGAGTTTCATTAAACAAACAGAATGTTCATTAACGTAAGTCAAATTATGGATAACTACGTTAAAATGAGTTTGGGGCCTGTTGTTTTTGTAAATAAGTTTAATTACATTATCAAACACAATAAATCTTACACACCAAATGCAAATGAAATGACAAATTTAGCGCTTGCGCTGTTTCACCGAGTGATTGTGGATACCGGAGGCCTAACTCCCAACTAGCCCCCCCCCCTTCCCCCATACCCTCCCTTTCCCCAAAGGCCGGCAACGCACTTGTGACGCCTCTAGTGTTGCGGGTGTCCATTTGCGGCGTTAATCACTTACCATAAAGCGATGCGTCTGCTCGTTTGACCCAAATTACATTTAAAAATAAATGCGATGTTGCAATTAAGCTTTACAAAAAGAATCACTAAGTGTCTACAAAATGACAAATTGTTTTAAGCCGAATTATTCATTCTCTAATCTCCTATTCTTAGGGATGGTATTTCTTCTACAAATGGAAATGACTAACAGGAAGTATGCCTCCCAAATGACAATAACTTTTGAAATTGGTTTATAAATATCCGAGCTCTGAAACGGATTATATAATCTTAATGCCATATTGAAACAATCTACAATTATTTTTCTTTCTTTTGTTCTCTACGCATAACATAAAATATTTCGTTTTGCTTCTAATAGAATTACAAAAGCATACATGCATTCAAATGTTTGATGATATGATATGTAATGTTTTGTAAAACCATAATAATTTCAATAAGATACTCAAACATGTTAAACTAAAGTTGACAGCTAATGGTTGCCTGTAAGATATTACCTTTTAGCGATAAGATCGCCACCTATTTCTTACCTATCATTAACTAATCAATTTAGTTATCTGGTGTACAATAATTTATTTATTTTATCATAGTTAGCTAACGTAAACATAAGGAAGGGATAAGCATTATTAGCTAGGGCCCCAAAAGTCGAAGCAAATTTAATTCAAACCCAATAGATGAATAAATCATTTACACATAGACATTCACATTCACTCACTCACGTTCATAGGCTCACTTAGCCTCAATCATACCGACACTCTCATACAGACATACATACACAAACATGCACACTGCACTCTTCTCTATTGTATTTCACTGGTTTTATTCACTGCTTTTGTGAAAACTTCTATATGTTCGGGATGGGGCCTGGAGGTCTGTAACACAGGGGTGACCCTAGTATAGACTCCAGTCTCTCACAAGGGGACGTGTTTTTGTGTATATTGTATCTGCCTTCCTTTGTGATGAGAGAAATAAATGTATTATTATTATTATTATTAAAAATGACTAAGGCTGGGCTTTTTTTAACGTATGGCCCTGCAGAAATGAGTCTACTCTGCCTGATGGAAAGTTTAGGCAGAATCCAAGAGTAGTAGTCACCATACTCATTGCGAATGCAGGCAATGCAACAATACAGCATGGTAGGCTACACCATGGCCGCCTAGTGATGCTTCTGTATCATTGGGCCTCCGGTCTTGCACTCAAAAACGAACATCAACACGAACACTCTCATTTCACTTTTATTTTCTGTGCGAGTGCAAGAGTAATACCGCCCCGGTCGAGCCGGCCCGTTCGTACTGAAATCAGCGTGGCTTTACTACCTTACTGGCATAAAAACAACTAAAAAAAAAACGATAACGGGAAAAGAGAGGGTAAAAGAATTGGGTAAATATAGATTATCATTATGTTCGCTTAAAAGTCGTTCACTGCGCAGAAAGCGAATTAGGTTTTTTACCCCGAAAAATGTCTGGGGTTTTGAACGATGGATATTTGTCGTAATAACACCCAACGGGTAAGCTTATGGCAAAGGATTTTTAATTACTGCAAACATATTATGGTTTTTTATTTACTTTTTTTTTTATTTAGTCTTCATGCAATTACATTGCAAAATACGGGCTTAATGCTATGGGCATTATCTTCCAGTCAACCTTTAGGTGATGCAGAGCTACGTGTAGTAGGTGTATTTTTGAAGCAAGTGAAAATTATTGTTCGAATTGTACAAGGTTGTTCAAGGTACATGAAGATATCATTATATAACATAAATGTCATAAATACAATCTTCGCATAAACACATACGCATACGTATGCATACCCATATATATATACACACACATATACATATAGATATATATACATACCCACACACACATTAATACACACATACATATACATTCGTATAAGACATGGGTAAAATACATACACACATATGCAATGATAAATGGACAGATCTTTTTATACGTGCGTACCTACTTATATAGCTACATAGCATAGAAAATACATCCGTTGTTATTTTAAACCCTTGGAAATATGACTTTCATACAAAAACTAATGAATATAATTGAATTTAAAATTAAGTTCCTGTATGACCGAGCTTTGCTCGGTGTTTATTTTGGTAAACTTTCTCAAAACTAATTATATCTAGATCGATTTATCGCCCCCGATAACCCCCTGGAGGCTAAATTTCATAAAAATCTTTAGAGCCATGTCCGATACTCATTTTATATATATTTGTTCGCTTCTTTGCCAAGTGACTAAAATAACCGCATCCGTAATATAAAAGAACTGAATCAGTCGTAATAACATTCAGAAATAAATTAATTATAATGGTTAAGTTTTAAAAAAACAAATAAACTTAGTCAAGAATATGCACAAAAAGTAAAAAGATCAAAATTTTATTCTGTAAATAGGTAGTTTAAGGATTATCCATCAATCATGTCTGTTGGACGTTATGAGATGTGTATTCATGTGAGGGAGAGGATATTCCTGTGGAATGCTTTAGTAGTATTATGGTGTATGAAGGAAGGTTATTGTATGAGATATGTTTTGATAGTGAATATATTCCTGTGGAATGACTCAATATTATTTTTCTCAATTCTTTCATTGACTGGTGCTGTATTTCTAAAGCTGCGAGCTAAAGCTAGTATAGGAAAACATTTAAAAATAGATTTTAATGGTTCTAATTATTTAATCTGCCTAATTTAAACATCGCTTAGGTAGATTTTCCAATCATTACCATTGTTGGGCATGTTTTTTACTTACACGATTAGTCAATTAACTAATTAATGTGTATTGCTATATTAAGACTCCAAATTTGATCATTGTCTGAATTTTTTTTTAGATTATCTGTTATCACAGGATATCCGAAAAAACTGCCAAAAGTCGATTTTGGATGAAAACACGTTGAGAGATTGCACAAATGTGAAAGGGACGTACATATCGCTGGAGCGGCAAAAATGTGTAATTTAAACGTGCTTCAAAGGTAAAATGTTAGATAGAGGTAACAGACGCCTTTATCTGTTCACAACTCAATTTTGATCTACCTACTCAGGGTCACTGTTCCATTAGTTGTGAAATGTTCACTGAATGAACGTGTGGTTATGCTTATCTAGCTTAATCAATTTACAGTGTGAAAATCCTATCTTCCTCACCTATAACTTTCATCATACACATTGTTTTCAGACTTGCTGTTGAATATTACACTTGGCGCCAATACTTTATCACATGGTCATAAATGGCAAAAAAACGAGGATGACTGACGAGAATTTTTGTTGATGCATTCTTCGTCTTAGTCTTCGTCTCAGTCAAACTATGTCCACTGCTGTATATAGGATATTATGTTTACTCGTACAAAAGATTTATAAATTTCTAAATGTATAAAGTTTTCAAAATAATATAGTAAACAGTGGTGGTAATTCTGTTGTTGTCACCACTAAACTAAAATTTTCTAATTTTTTTGTCGATTCATATACTTTATTCTCAAATCACACACACACACACACACAGTTGCTTATTTCTTGAAAAAGAAAAATTAACGTTGGTATAATCAAAATTACTTAAATTATTCTTAAACGACGGACGGAACGGACAGAGGACGTAAACCTTGACAGGTCGCACTAAACTTAGACGTCGACTAAATACATAACGACTAAATTTATTTCATTATTTCTTATAATTTTTACATTTCGAGTTTAGTTTAGTTTTTTTTACTAATAAAGAAGCTTGCACTTCTGGTCAGTTTTTAGTTTCTACTGAACTAAATATAGTAAAAGCTGCTATGTGAGGTATCCAAAAATGTAACATCTGCACACCACAAAAAAATGATCATCCTCTGACCCCTCTTTTCTCTGATCGCTTCGATCAGAGTCCTTCAGGCGACTTTCTCCGAGGCCCGTAAAAGATCTAAGTGCCCTAACGGCTTCTCATTTCCTTATTGAACGATCACTAGCTTCTGTGCCCTATCCATAGATAACTGATATAAACATTGGGCGCCTGGAGCAGTTCTAAAAATTGGAGCACATCAAGCAACATTTTTAGAATCGGTTTTTTTACAAAATAAAATCACAGAATAGGCCTTTACGATAAATAAAAGGAGAAAGTGGTCTGTATTTAAATATATATATTTATCGACATGTTATATACATAACGAAGTGTTTGTTGCGTAACGCGTTCGAGGGCCGAGAGGCTGGAGGATTTTAGTGAACTTTAGTTTAGTGCTAGCAACAACAGAGTTATCACCATTATTATCTAAGTACTGGAGTCTATCTACTAAAGAAGTTTCTATTGGTATCAAATTATAATTTGACTTTAGTAAGACAAAGTCAAGTAGAAATACAATAAGATCAAAGTACATAAGCTAACAACAAATTTTAATGAATTTTAGTTTAGTGATAACAACACCAAAAGTTACCACCAAAATTATCTAAGTAATGGAGTCTACCTACTAAAGATATTTATATTGGAGTTATAAAAAAAGTTATCAAAGTTCATAGTTATCTAGTACCCATAGTATAAGCTCCGCTTAGTTTGGGACTAGATGGCGTTTAGTGTTAAAATGACTGAACATATTTATTTATTTATTTTAAATTATAATTTGACTTTTGTAAGACAAAGTCAAGTAGAAATACGATTTAAAAATGCAAGACCGTCAAATGTTTATATTTTTTTTAATTAATGAGCAAATTTACGAAGATCACAAATGTTAAGCATCGAACTTGAGTGTTAGTCAGTGTACCATTAAGAAGCGAGATATCAATTAGAGATGGATGAATTTGTTCTTTAACTATCTTCGATTGACGAGATTATATATTACCTGAACAAAGTACGTATATTGAGGTTTCAATTATAATTTCGTTCGATATTCTACAATATTATGAATTTAATGAAGACTAAAATCTCTTTTGACAGCATGTTATTGAAACAAATATCGTAGAATATATTAGGAGATTGTAAGAACAGATTAAAGATTCCGAGTAAGTTAAAATTAATTAATTTCTAAGTCTAGATGTAGATAGTAGTAACGTTAATAAAAGTATAAAAGGTCATTTGGTATGTTTCTATTAAGTATTCCTTGGCCTGTTTTCTAATTAACAGCAGACCGCCTTGGCAAGACATCTGTAGAGCAAAAACATCATTTTATTTATGCAAATCTAGTGGCAATATTCTACTGTTAGCCAACAGATTATTCAAATATAATGTCAGGGTTTTTTCTAATATTATACTTTCATACAATTATACCTATTTTTGTCACAGTTTGCAGTTTCTCTGCTGCTATTTTAATTCCCCTGACGAGTGTTATTAAGTGACTGCCTATTATTATGAAATGGCATTATTTAAAAAAAATAGTATATACTATACGGCAACGTATCTGCAATTTTTGTTTTCTTTTTATCAAACGGAAAATTTATGCTTTGTTACTGTAAACTCGGATAATCTTTCTTCGGTATATTCCCAATCTAGTTTCATTAAAAGTCTCGTGTAGGAAATTAAAAGAAACAGTCACCGATCATTTAAAACAATGATTATAAATAATGGCCTCAACTTCTCCACTGACGTGTGAAAACATGACTATGTATTTTTAGCATATATATCTAGCTATGCTTAAATTCAACTTAATCTATTTAACAGACACTGACACACATCTCGTCACAATCACAGCTTTTACCAGTCAACTGCTGAACATTCGTCCAGATAATAATACAGTCTATTTATTTCTACATTACCTTAAGGTAGAATAACAGCTAATATCTTAGGCATTTAATATATGTAATAGCGGGCAAACGATCATACGCAGCCTGATGGTTAGCGATTACAGCCGCCCATGAACACCAGCAATACCGATCCTACACAAGTATGTTGCCGGCTTTGGCGTATGAAGAGAAGGATGGGGAGAAGGGCTATTTATACGTCTCAGTTATCTTCACTCAGTGAAACACAGTGCAAGCGCTGTTTCACACCGGTTTTTAGTGAGGCCGTGGTGTCACTCCGGTTAAGCCGACTCATTCATGCCGAATCGTGGCTCTCCCACAGTCTATTGTATGCCTACATAAAGTATTGAAAAAATATCTATACTAAATACTTCATATAGTCAAACGTGTGTTAAAGATAACATATGTAGGTTATTTTGCTAGTTAAATTGTTAAGCAGTCGTTCTTTAACAATAGTGATCATTTGTAGATTTTACAACAAGAATAAGAAACATATGTTTATGAGCTTAAATTATATAAACTGCACAGGAAATAAATATGTAGACAGAAAAAAATATAAATAAATTGTAGGTTTTACAAAAGAAATCCATTGACGGTGGCGCTGTGGTAACGTATGCAACTGCTTTGCTTGAGGTCTCAGGTTCGATTACCGAGTCAGGGCAAATGTTTGTATGATTTGCAAATATTTACTTCGGAGTTTGTGTTTTCCTATGTGTAATATGTATGTATTTACAAAAAACAATAAGTATAAGTACATATAAGTATATGTGTACTTATATCAATTGTTTGGTACTCATAACAGAAGCTCTAGATGTCTGCAACATTAAAATTAAGGAAATATTCCTCTTAGCTACTTTAATATTACTGAAACTGATTTACGTTATGCAAAAGAGGGGCTCTTGAGAGATGTAAATACTTCCTTGACTCAGTATCGTAAAGACAATACTATTAATTTTACAGACGTGACTGAAAACAATTCTGTACAATACAATACAACTAATGAGACACCAAATTTTAAAATTTTGTTGGACTAATGACTTAACTGTCATAAACTAGAAAACTACTTGCCAGCCATAAATAACCAGTAATGAGCAAATTGAAAGAAACATATTTAAATTCACACTCCAATACTATAAATTCTAAAGTAGCATATATGTTACGATTTCTCAGTTCAACGGTTGCACATATATCAATAGCTAAAACGTCCACACCAGACGATCCAAATTGGATCGGTGATCCCGCGATCTGCGAAACAAGATCGTGATACGTGGAGCGTGGATCATACTAGGCCGATCCAGATTGTTGAAACTGTGATCCTGAAACTACGCTCCAAGCGTTCCATAGACGATCCGAGTCTCAGATTTAGCACCTCTATTGGTATATTTATCATCTTTTGGTCCTATAAGCGTTTAAATTCTTTATAAAGCATTATCAGACTGCAACTTTCCGAGATGTACATGGTGTTGTGGAACGCGCCCCGCAACTGAGACACCTTTGAGGCTGTCAAAAAACCGACAACATACGGATCGGGTGCAGCAGGGAGCGCTCTCTCCAATACGTACGCAAAGATCGCACGCGGCACGCCCACGCCGCCTGCACACTTGGGTCGCACTCCTGCCACGCACGATCAGGTGCAAAAGGACTTAAGCTTATTTTTATCATAATAACTGACATACACGCGAACGGCCGCTTTTAAATGCTGGTAACCTTATCTATTGACTAGTTGGTAAATTTTTATAACGATGCAGAAAAATTTTGAGCACTAATAATAACGTATCTTAAAAGAGAGTTTAATAACTTTAACTCGACAAATAGACATGATTAATTTACTCCAAAATAAATTGACGATATTCCAATTATATCTGCCAATCATATTGATAATTAAATGTCAGCCAAATGACGGCTGGAACTAATTCAGATAAAATCTAAATGGACTCGACTGGATCACTTTTAAAATGGTTATGAACAGACGATACAAATTCAACTAAGGATATTTGGTTTCAAATAAGTCTTAAATGAAGAGGCCTATGTCCAGAAGTAGATTGCAGTTGACTAATGATGAATTCGCAATTGTTTACAATCTAAAAATCATCAATGCGATCGCAACAACCTGGACCAAGTATAAATTGATCTACATAAATTTCAGTTAACGAAGACCCCCTCTTGGTCTTTGTTTTGTCGTTCTTCAAAATAACTTCGTCAAATTGCATAACACTTTCTTTGAGATTGTAGTAAAACTCCAATCGGGATGGCCTATATGTGTCAAACCATGGCTATCCTCCATTAATATTACCTACAAACAACTATAAGCATTGAATATTATTTCTAACCCGTCTAACCAGCGTGGTCCTATATTTCATATATTCGTTAAGAGATCTGTCGAGAAAGGGATATGATACAAGACACTTCAAAGTGAACCTTTGCAGAGCCTATAGTTCGGTAATTGAAACATGGAACGGGACGTGGAACTACCTTTAGACTTCGATCCGGACACATTCCACTCAATAAATTCGTATTTCTAGTCAAAAAGTTCCGTCATCCAGGTAATACATTCATAAACGTCAAATTTACTAACAAAAAAGCTAATGAATTATATTTTTAACACCCCCAATTTACTTTTGATTAATTTCCAAAACAGCTTAACTTTTCCTAGGATTTCCTGAGTGTCACAACTTAGTATGTTCCTGTGTTACTGCGTTTGTTTTACAGGAGTTACTTCCATACTTTTACAACAGTAGTTTCTGTACTCCTATCAAAGTTCTTAAGAAATATTATAAATCAAATAATTAAATCCTCAACTTCATACATGCGATTTAATATACATTCCCTTATAATAACATTGTTTTCAACTTAGGGACAACGAACGTTTGATGTAAATTTTAGACCAAGGTCGGCTTCGTGATTCCGCATCGTGTCACTCAACTGCAACCTCAATACTGAACGCGCACGTAGGTAAGTAGTAAGTAGGTAACGCAATAGATTAAAAACTACTTGAGATATGAAGGGGAAAATTATTGTGGAAAAATGGTAGAATTGATAAGAAAGTTCGGCTTACTAATCTCTAAAAGTTTTCACATCCATTTTGCATTGCAGTCGATAAAATATTTAATTAGCGGCAACCTATTTGATTCGATTAAAAATATTTAGTTCCAAGGTTTCCGGCTACATTCTAATATCTGTATGTCAATTTGTTAAGGTAAGTTTAAGTGAGCAAAGTACGATCACATTCGGTGAATTAGTACAGATAAGCTTAATATGCGGTTAAATAATGCTGAAACAATAGCTCTCTTTTGGATATGTGATTTGAATGTTTAATTATTACACTGTGGATTATACGTCTTGAATAACATTCTGAATAATATTTTATTACAAAATGAAAATTTCAATGGGTGAAATATAATAGATTAATTATCTAAAATAACATTCAAAATATATTTTAAGTTGAAATTCAGTGTTTGTTTGATAACGGTTCACAGTCGATTTATCACGGAACTTTATATATATTACAATTAGACAGATGATGTCCCTTAACCAGGCGCGCAGCTAAGTCAGTGACTGATCCTGTAAATTTGTTTTGTGCCAGTTTGGAGTTATCTACTCAAATAAATAAAATTGAAGAGTCTGTATTTAATTTCAAGTTAAAAGCTTTTCACTAAATGCATATGAATGTATAAACGGTAATTACATTGATGAAAATATTTTTATTTTTTGTTTCGTCTTCTGTTTGCTCTGGCAAATCTCTGGAACGAAGGGTCCCTCTTTATAAGTTAATATATATAGGCTAATGATATAGGCAGTAACATAAACTACTTTCATTTTTGACTAGCTTCGTTCCGCGGTGTTTCCCGCATTTTTTATAGTAAAGGTACAGCAACGACAGCTTGTAACACCGCGAGCACGGCTAGTAAATTATAAGAATGAAACTTTTATAATTTGTTAGGCATGCGGCATGCCGTGAGTTTGATTTCTCGTGCTTGGAAATATTTTTTCTACAGGTGCCTATGAATGCTACTTACTTTTGATAGCTCCTTGATACTTGGATAAATGCCAAAGCAAAGCAATGTGACAAAGCAGATGAAGGCTACTCTACGAATTTGCCATATAATCTTAATAGTTTGAAGATTCTTGCAGTAGAATGTTGTTAAAACTCCCAGAATAAGGGGTACCTTTGACTGATCAGAGGATTGTGGCTGAAGAAACCATAAATTCATACTAATGTGGAGGAATGGGTATCATATCCCTCCTACACAAAGAGAGAATCCTCCGACCAAATGAGGTGGTCACGACTGGTGGGTCACTATGGGCCAAAATTATAAACGAACAAAATTATTTGTAAAATAATATTGACTGCCGCAAGTAGATATAATATAAAATATAATGTTGGAACGGCTCGATCGGAAGGGTACCACAGTCTCATAGAAAATTGGTGTTGTTTTGACGAAACGGGAGGGGTTTCATTAAACGTTTAGCCACCTTTATCATAAAAGTAAGTTAAGAAAATAATAAAATTTCAATGGAATAGTCGTAGTTCAAGTACATTTCTCTATAATGAGAACAAGCCTCTGTAATATGTGGCCACCGTACGCTTGAATGTCACATCCCCACTACAAGCAACGCTAATGAAAATTTTACCGATCACTGCTTCAGATAAGAAGTATTCAACACAGAGCTACGTCTGTGGACGTTGGTTGCAAAATGTGCAGCAACACAAATTAAAAATATTTTTATCCGTAAAGTTCATGTCACAATGCATACAGACAATAAAAGGTAAATTTAGTGCTCATTAATAAATGTGTGGTGTCTCATTACTGAAGTGAATTGAAATATTAAAAGTTTATTTGTTCATATATTTAGTGATTTCTTGTGAATTTTTTCTCCTGGAGTAATACTGGTATGAAAGAAATATTTATTTTATAATTTGTGAATATATTTTGGTATCCAAATAAAGTTATAGGAGCTAATAATCGAGTAGAAAAATAATCGAGTGGACTTATTTCTTGTATCAACAGTTACAGACTTATGGATCTATATCTTAATTCATATTATCGTTGTGTAGTATTAAGGCATACACATAATATTAATTCCAGACATGATTTTAGGTTGGTGTTCTTATTATTGTATCACTGCGAAGTTTCAAAACAATACAAAACCTATTGCATTTTCAAAATCCCAAGGTACTGTGCTGGGTGCTAATTTAGATTACTATCTTAACTATCAGAAACAGAAAATTGCGTACCTTTTATGAAAAATAAATACAGAACAAAATTATTTTTGAAGAATAAATAAAACTAGAACTCTAATAATAAATCAAATTTAAGTTAGTTTTGAATACAAGCAAACTTTAGTTCCTTAGTAAATTGCCGTAAAATTTTTATTTGTATCTTTTAAAGTTTAAATTTCAAACAATTTTAATTTAATGTAAAACAATCATAATATTTATTCTAATTTTTTTGTAATTTATGATAAAAAGTATTATACTAATGTTAATATTTATATTATAGTTAGTTAAAAAATTGTCTGCATTCGCACTGAGTATGGTGACCTCCACTCTTAAATTCTGCTTATGCTTTTATCAGGCAGAGAAGAGACTTTTAGGCAGGACCATACTTAAAAAAATAACAATATTGAATTTCCGAACACTTTATATTATGTTTAAAAGGTAATTCATTAAAAATTATTTTAGTTATATCTGTACAATCAATCTCGTTAGAGCAAATTCAAGTTAGAGCTTAGTTATTACCTTACAAAATATATATTATTAAACTTCGTTCAACTCTTGAAAGGCGTAGAGCACTGGGATAGAAACCCTTGAATATAAAGGGTTTATATCGGAGTGAACTTAGTAACAAGGTCAGATTTATTACAAACATTAAATAAACAAACTACAATTCAAGTCTCAGATGTGTAGCGCAATTACAAAATAGATAGTACTGTCATGAGATAAAAATATAATCTAAACTACTTAATACAGAGATAAGTTTATTGTCAGTGATACAGTTAAATCAAAATTAAAGTATGTTCTTGTCAATTTTATACAAAATAAAATCAACCGCTCTAAATTCATGCATAACTTCGTGTACCTAGATTCTCAGCTAAAATAAAAACATGGGTTCTTTGCGTGATTGGATTAAGAATAAGGAGTATCACCACCAATACTCATGCTATGTGTGTCGTAAGAGATGACTTAGGAAGAAAACTACGTAATACAAAACCTCACTGCAGAGAAAAGGATAACTTGAAACTAACTATATATCAATCTGTTTTGTCACCATGGTATAGTAGATCTATATTCACTTCTGGACTATGTAAGACATATTAAGATTCAGGGTCAAATACAGTACTTACAAATTGTATTTTTCTTGCAATGTTTCAAATTCTAGGTCGGCCCAATGTGTTTTTTTATTTCTAATTTTCTGTCTACTTCCTACTTTACGTTTCTTTCTTACTCTCTCTACTTTTGTATATTTATTTATGATTTTTAACCACATTTTGTTCATTGTTTCATCAACAGTAGCTAAAATAGTATTACGTGCATATCGTATGAGCAAAGACCGATCGTTTCTAAGTCGATCGGTTATCTTTATTACACGCTGTTTATGAGTTTCACCTGCATGTCTGTATATATGTTTGTCAGTGACCCGACTTCTTTGGACTCGATTTTGACCCACTTCAAACGTTCAGATTTCATTTAAACTTAGTAAAGTTGTCGAGGGCTCATGAGAATACATATTGAATGAAAAATGTAAAAAAACGAATAGCTTAAAAACTAAAAATACAAAATAATTTTAATGTAAAAAGCGTGGATGCTTCCTTATTAAATCTTAGTTAATTAAATTTTGGATATAATTTAATGTTTAAATTATAAATAAAGGGGGATTACACATTGTTTTTTACCTCTGTTTTTGTTTTTAGATCGTAAATGACTCGATGAACTTTATCTAAAATTTATTTGAGAACGTAGTCCTCCACGAGGCTAAAGATTTAAAATACGGAATTCTTGGAAAATCTGTTTTAGATGGCATTCATAGTCTATTTAAAGCTAATTTAGTGCCAAATTAAATATATTTATAATTATTTTGACGTACCTGTTAGTCTTGTACTCTAGTGGTTAGCGTTTGGTTGCTAAGCTCAATGAAACAATATTATTTTATTTCGTCAGTGCTAAGCTGAATGCGAGAAGCTGAAAATCGAACCAAGTGGCGTGAAATTGGAGAGGCCTATGCCCAGCAGTGGATTGCGATAGGCTGATGATGATGATGATGAAGCTGAAGGTCATAAGTTCGACTCTCAATAACGTCAAATAATTGGGTGTTAATTATCACGGTTATTTCTTCTGAGTTACTAAGTTAAAAATCAGAAATTTTAACAAAAAAAACCGACATTAGGAACGGGACCAAATTAAAATCACCAAAAGCGGTACACCCAGTCGAAAGTTAATATAAAGATAATAGTTATAGCTATACATTATATATATATACATTAGCGTTAGATGTCGTTAGTATTTATACATTCACTTTGCATATCCAGATTACCCTCGTCGTATGTACTCGTTATTATATGATGATATATACGTTGATTACGTCATACAACAACATTCCTAGTGAGGCCAGGTTAAAACAAGTGCGTCATCTTTTTTTTCTATGTTACTTATATTAGAAATAAGTAAATGGTTTTTAACACATTGGGCCGAGTTGCCATTTAAATAAAAAAAGTATTATATATTATTAACTACAAGTTACGTTCAAGGTCGTTTTAAAATGTAGAATAAAGTTACAGAGAACTTTAAAAATCACTTATAACTTTATAACTAAGTAGTTTGACTGGTTTTAAAGTACATAGTTTTGATTTTATTAACACCTGGTAGTTATTAAGTAATTTTATTAGTCATTAAAACTACCGAAGTTTCAATGACTTATGACTTGTACACATCTTGACTCAAACAAAGAGTATCACGACCAATAACTACTCTTGGATATTGGTCGAAATTCAAAAGTTTTTCTGTCTGCTTGTCTGTAACCAATTTGGATGAAAATAATACAAAGAAAATGTTCTGATTCTTGAGGAAGGACCTAGACTACTATTTACCACGATGGTCGGCTTAACTTACGGATCACTTAATTTGGTAAAAAAAAATAAAGAATAATTAAAACGACGAATTTTTGCCTGTATTTACGGTTATTTGAATCAGTTTCTCTTATAGTGGAGCAACAGTAGTTCACTAACATATTTTCATTCAAAACTCCTGGATGTCGTTCTTCAAAAACCTTTGAATCTTGGCGGGAATGTTCGTACTTCATGCACACTCCCTAAGTTTAGGGAAAAAATTGAGATACGAGTGCAGAAAATGTTTTTTATAGATATGTTTCTATTGAAAATCATCTAATATATCAAATTTTTCTTAACAATTATCACTTTCTTATATCACGAAAATTATTTCACAAGAAAAAAAATTTACTTCTAATAATACCTCTAATAATACGTAATGTTTGGAAAGATTTTTGTAAAACGAAAATGAAAGAGCAACAAGCGAAGCGCCTCTTTAAAATTTTTCATTAGTCCCAATTTGATGTGAGGGGATAGAGCTATGTCATTTAGATCTATTACTACTAACTAATAGTTTGGGATAAGGTTCATTTCAGCAAATACATTAGGCATCCGCTCTTTATCTTGGTGCAACAGAAAATGTAAAGTAATAAGAAGATATGCATTTTTAATCAATTTGCAATGAACGTTTCCAATTGATGTTCGACGTCTTAAATTAATCCAAAAAGCGATAATTATCATTTGAAGCAAACGGCTCATAGCCCAGTTGCACTTAGTGATTTGAAACAATCACCGAGGGTAAGCAACGACGGCGGGGTCAGTACCTGGATGGGTGACCGCTGGTGGCATGTTACCATGAGCGTCTCCGTGATTCGGAGCTCACTTTAAGCAGTCTGTCCTGGTTGTTATAATAGGATAACAGTCGTGAAGCTTAGTTGGAGGCCTTTGGGCGGTTTAAAACATCCAACGGCAAGATTACGCAGCCACAACGTTGTGGTGCCAGTCCCCGACCCGCACTTGGCCAGCGTGGGGAGGTATGGCCTTAACCCTCTCCTGAGAGGAGATCTGAGCCCAGCAGTGGGATATTATAGGTTGATGATGAAGTAAGCGAATAAACAATTAACTGTCGTCAACACATTAGATATTTGAAAAAAAAATTGTAGAAAGAAACAAGGTTAAAAAGTTTATAAAGGTTTTTACCGGGGTAAAGAAAAAAAAGGTTTAAATTTGTTAACTAGTCTAATACTATTCATAGAAAACACTCCAACTTTGAAACGAATATTAGCAGGTAATACAGATATTTTGTCTGAACCGGGAATCAAATCCGAAACCTCACCACAACAGCCACACACACAAACACTGCGCCAGACACGCAAAGTAGTCAGTAACTTTCGAGTTACAATGTTTTTAGTTTCCACTATATTCAAATATTGCGCGCGTGCGTATTATGTATTTGTGACCTTACTTTACAAAGCGCTACTGCCACCATTCAGTGTCCCTAAGTCACTACTATTGAATATTATACATATTATACATAAGAAACACCCAAACTCCGAAACAAATATTTGCAGATCAAATCCGGGACCTCAAGCACAGTCGTCGCATATGCGACCATATGGTGGTAGCATATGCTACCACTGCACCACCAAGGCAGTCACTGCGCCACTACAGTCAGAAACCTTTTATAGTTTACTGCTAAACATAGGCCTTTGTTTAGAGAGAAGGATTTGGCCTAATAATACTCTGAACGAACGGGTTCATCTAAGATTTGTTTTAGGTTCTTCTTTCCTTCCTTCCTTCCCTCATATCCTGCATAGATTACTTCCTTCACGACATTCTTAGGTTAAATAGGAGTAATGACCCACCATATTCTTAATACGTCACCAAACGAAGCATAACACAATTTGAATACGTTTCTAACTAAACCCACAAACATTATTATACTATATTGTATAAACGTAAAAATAAATATGTTTACTTATAATATAAAACAGTACACGTAGAGAATATCTCATGACAATAAAAATAACATTTCGTTGGTTGAATAGCTTTTGTAATTACCATGAAAATTTTTATTTCTTAGCCCATTATTCAGGGTTTTTGTTTCTATTTCTGTGACTAGAACTACATAAATTATATGAAGTATACTCGTATTATAAGCAGATTTTTTTATACCAATCACAGACAATGTTCCAGTACTTACTTTTAATTTTTAAATGTCACGAACTACCCTTTCTCTCATAAAACCTTCAAATAATCAGTTCAATTTTAGGTTCTTGCAACCCGCTTACTTATTTCAATACTTTCTCTTTTCAACTATTTAGGTGAACATAACAGCTAGTACTTAAAAGTATTTTAACGTGTTAAATTGTTATGTATCCTCAAGTAGTAACAGAAAAAAGATTACATCATCATTTTCCTAGCCTTTAATATTCCAAAATTAAATTGAGGTCGGCTATAAGTCCCACCGGTTTTTTTTTATTTCTACATGGAGCTTCTGGCATCGGATCTCCACAACCCTGCGTGTAAAATGCATTCGAAGATTTGACTAGTCAATATATTTGAGGACACTGACTTCCCAATAACTATGCCATAGATATTCATGATAGCTGGATCGACAGCTTCACGTGCTCTCCGAGACACGGACGGGAAACACCGCTATATGACCTACTCAGGGCTACCATAAAAAAAATTCTTGAAAGAAAAACCCAACTAGACTGAGTTCTAGTCGATTCTGAGACCACGGAACGCAGGAAGTAATTTCTTAAACTGTGCTTCGAAAAATCAACGAGAAACTGACGCTTAGCTTCGCCTCAAGAATATTTTTTACTAGAATATTCTTTCTTCGTGAATATATTTATACTAGCTGATGTACGCACCTTCATCTTCGTCACTTGTCATTCATAATCGTTTCCTATTGCTCCAAGCGTGATATTAACTATCCTATCTTCGCAACGCCAACAAAATATGGAAAAAAACATGGAATTCGCTTTGAAACGACACGGTCACGAGCATTTTCTGTATATAATAGATAGTAGTCATGATATAAACATGCACAAAAAGTACATAAATTAAAATTTATTGCTACATTAAGTATCCTTTTTACTTTAACTATGCAAGAACTACTAACCACTTAAAATCTGACTATATTTGGTTATTATTAAAGAGAATCCATTTATCGGTAGGTACACTACAACGAGTAAAAATACTTTATATTTAGTATGAACATTTAAAAATAGCTGAGGTCGATAAAACATACAGATAAAAAGGTAACAAAATAAAAAACGTTAAGCGTACTCATTCGTACCTTGGAACTGCCTTGATTCGTTTTTTTACGGTTATTACGCATCTACTTACTACATTTTTCACTGATAGGTTTAATGGACATTGAATTGATATAGTTAATGTTTTATTTCTTGTTAGGGAAAACTATTTCAATGGTCTTCAAGATGATCAAATGAACATCGTATCACCTAAATTACATTTGACGATTTCAGAGAAATTTCCGATAGTCCTGAAAATCGCTTAATCCAGAATTGGATTAAGCGACACAAGATGGATTACTAGCTGACGTGTCCTACCTATGAGCTTTCTGATTGCCCAATTTCAATTACTCACAGAAAAAAGAGATTTTCCAAAAATAAATCAACATCTCTCAGACATCTATAATACGGCATTGTCACAAACTTCTCTTACAACTGACGTGTGTTACTTTTAAACCTGAAGTACTGTGCTCGTCTACAATTTTCTTATAATTTTTCAAGTGTTTTAATTCAGACCTATCCTAATACTTTCTTTACTTGTCACATAGTATATTCTACTTATTCTTCTTATTTAAAAAAAAAAGACAACTCCCGCATCCCGATCCCCGCAACACAGAAATGTATATTCCTAATATACATTCCTGTGTCACGGGGATGTATATTCCTAATATACATTCCTGTGTCACGGGGATCTTTACAAACATACATGAAACGGACACAAAGTATTTGAACCCACAACACTTGGCGCGTAGGAAGCGGTGTGTCGACCACTGAAACCACTAGGACAACCGTGTAGTCGTATTGAATTCATAAAGTAAGTCAGCTTAAGACGGACAGACAAAAAAGCAACACATAATTATCTCCACAATTAATCTGTCAATGTGATGTCAAATATATGTTTATTATTTTTATTTCATTTTATGGAATAGGGGGCAAACGAGCAGACGTATCGCCTGATGGTAAGCGATTACTTTCGCCCACGGACACCCGTAATACCAGAGGCGTCACAAGTGCGTTGCAGGCCTTGAGGGATGGGGAGGGGGATGAGGGATAGGGTTAAATTATGGTCCTCCGATATCCTCACTCACTCGGTGAAACACAACGCAGGCGCTGTTTCAGACCGGTTTTCTGTGAGGCCGTGGTATCACTTCGGTCGAGCCTGCCCATGCATGCGAAGCGTTTCCCTCCCACGGTGTAAAACCGCAATGAAAATCCTTGACACACTTTAAGGTTTCTGGTTACGTCTAAACCCACAAATATATTTTACATAAACTATAAACAGTATGGTGTAATAAAAGATTTAGTCGCACAGTGTACTTGTGTTCAATTTGACTTAATCTTTTCTCGTTTTCCTTGCGACTATATCAATAAAGAATGGGTATGTTGTAAATGTTACATAAATACAAAAATTACAGTACCTACCTTTCATATATTGCGTCTATTTAAGGATATGTGCACTAAGCCATTTCTTAAAACAAACTTACGTAAAACCTCGTTTCAACTTTTATATGAAGGCATGTCACAACTGTCCTCTCCTTCTTCAAAATTACCAGAACTACAAGTTCCCCGTAACTATATGTGGTAGCACACATGTGTCTGTTGAGTGGTAACACACATGGCAAGTGATTGGTGATGATGATGATAATCACTTGCCATCAGGAGGCATCTACTCACTACGTGAGAAGTTTTATGAGCCTCTGGTATCACTTCTCTTGATCTCACTCTCGCCGATGCATGGTTGAGATCTATCTAATATAATTTTTTTTTAATATAAAAAGAAGAGGGGTGGTTTAACTGGCATGTTATACAAAACCTTTGTTTCCTTATGCGGTTTTGTCACGTTTAACTAAACTGAATTAAGGTGTTATTTGCAACAATTTAATTTAATGTCAACTTATTCTCTTATCTTATTAAGAGAAGATTACGCGTTGAAAACATAACATAACCATTTCCTACTACGTCATATTCTGCTATAAGAACTATTTCCAACTTTTTTAATGGGTAATTACGTTTTTGAACCGTTTGGAGTCGAGACGCTAAGTTTTTGGGGTCCGAGTGTTCACGCTATGTTTAAACAACTAGCTAAGCAACTGATCGATGCTTCTCGTGACCATAAGTTTGGCCTTTTTTTAGCACAGAGAATTAACATTGCCATTCAACGTGGCTGCTGCTAATCTTTTGGGAACGCTACCAGTAGGCGATGGTGCGGAGGCGTTTTTCGACGATTGTGTGTGAACATTTAAGGTTTTTAATTTTTTATTTCCTAGTATTATAATTTAGTTAAATTATTTGAAATGAATACACTAGATGTAATGTATTTATTTAGATTAATAAATTTTCCTATACGGTTGTATACGGATAAAGCCCATAAATATTTTTCAATCAGTAGTTATTTTTATATGGTATTAAACATTCTGTACTTGTTTCATTATAGTTCACTTTAGCATGTCCATACTTGTTACGTGTGATACAATATAATAAAGAGGAACTACATGTAAGTGTTATTTCTATATAATCGCTATTGCTATACACCATACACATTATACTAGTTAACTTTATCTCGTTTATATCACATTTTACCTCAACCTGATCTCACTCATAATATAAAGTGTTTTATTTATTTATATAACGTTGAACGCGCCTATCTCATGAAGTATTTGCCCCTTAGCGAAGTTGATATTCAACAAACATAAACGATAATAGAAAACTAACATATGTATGGGTGTGACGTCATCTCAACGCTAAGTCACGTGCTCAAAACAATATTAACCAATAATACAAGAGAATAGAGGTATAGGTTATGGTAGAAAAAGATATTTCGATGATATAACACCCTTGGATAAGGGAGCTGATTGACGATGACGATGAACTGAAATTTTTTTGTCACATTCAAGACCCCACTTACCAATGACAAATGTGAGCCGAGTATTGATAAAAAATGGCGAAAAAAGAGAAAAATGTGTTCCTTATTAGAGACGCATAAGAATTTGTGCATTTAAACGAACATTACGGAGGGAAATCGTGTTTTATGGGCAGCTTAAAACATGTGTAGAAAAATCTGTAGTTAAAAGTGAACCGTGGGAGAGTCTGTCTGCTCGATCGCATTAATCGAGGTCTGTCTGTTAAGCGATTCGATCTTTTCTTTCCACCAAACGATCGTATACTTCATGCAATTAACTTTTTCCAAGGCGGGAAGAATCTAGGACATCTAGTTTTGTAGTAATCAGTAACTACTTAATTAAAGTACTCGTCAGGATAACTAATTACAAAGCAACGTTAAGTTAAGGTTAATTACAGTCATCGGTCATTGGCACGTGTACGAATTGAGATTTTTGAAATCATTCAAACATCTTGAAATTAACTCCAACCAATTCGGCTTATCAATGTCAATAGAAGTCAAGCTAAAATTAAACGTATAACAACGGCATTAAGATCATTTTCTTCACAGTTTCTTAATGAAAGAAAAATCAAAGACGTTTACGTTTTTTGTTGAAGTCAAAATGTTTTGTAATTAAAAATGTCAATCAATTAATGCATTATTTAGGAATTTGATATGCAAAATGCGCATTATCTCCGTTTCATGTATGTTTGTAAAGATCCCCGTGACACAGGAATGTATATTCCTAGTGCGGGAGTTGTCTTTTTAAATAAATATATATATATATATATATATATATATATTTAAACGCCAACTGGGTACAAAATAATGCTATGAAATTTTTTACTCATTATCCCGTAATTTCTGTACTTTTGACTGTCTGTCTTTTAATACATTCCACTTATGATGCAATTAAAATTTAGATACGTATAAATACCAAAAAAGATTGCAACAATATAGGTAACTATTACAAATCAACACGCCTTGTAGATACGTTTGAAGTCTAAGACAATATATCAATATAACCATTGAAAATATCGACGATGATATTACGTATTAATACTTATACTACGATTTATTTGATTTATTTGTTATCTATCTTAGATTGTGTATTGTTTATTCTACAATTGATTTGCGTTGATTTATCAGTAGCAACAAATGAATGTATAAAAATATTATTGAATAGTGATACACTGAAAAAATCACTTCATCATCTTCCCAGCCTTTATTTTCCCCATGATTTTGGCTCGACCTCTAGTTCTACCAGATTTACCTGAATATCAGTTTTTACATGGAGTGACTAGCATCGGAGCTCGGTAAACCTGAGGGTGAACTCAATTCGAAGGTATAACTAGTTGTCAGCATATTTGAGGGCACTAGCTTCCCAATAAAGATTGCCATAGATATTCATGACAACCGGGACCGTCGGCTTAACGTACTCTCCGAGATACAGGCGAGAAAAACTGCCATCTTCCATACTCCGGGCTGCTATTAAGAATTTCTTGTTAGAAAAACCCTACAGCAGTCCGACCAACTTATGATATTTTTTCTTCATGACTTTATACTAAATACGAGTATACAAAGCAGTAAATATGTCGGCGGATAGGTATTCATACAAGCCTTAAAACTCTACCTGAAAATATAAAATCGCTTCTTAGTTTTCCAAAATTAACAACGTAACAAGTGCCATCTAATCCTAAACTAAGCAGAGCTCATACTAGATAACTGATATAAGTAAATACATATATACTTATTTTTTGACATTGAAAACACCTAAACTTCGAAACAAATATTTGTAGATCATTCAAACAATTCATCCGACACAAGAATCGAATACGAAGCACAGCAGTAGCTAGCGACAACTGCGCCACTGCGATTTTTAAATTTTATTGTTCCTAATGCTATTTGAAATACGATTCAGAAAATTATTGTCCGCTATTATGCAATATCATCATATCAACAACGCATAATGTCCCACTGATGGGCTCAAGTCTCCTCTCGGGAGAGGGTTAAGGCTGTACGAGTCCCCTCAATCATTATCAATACTATGTGGCTATTACAAATAGCATAGGTATAAGCCTAATATGACAATAACTTTTATTTTATATAAACTAAAAAAATACCTGTTTAAATTTTAAGCTGTTATGAAATTAAATATCAATTATATGATGAAAAAACCTTAAGTCACGTTTCATTGACGAAACATCAGTTAATGAGGAAATATTAATATCTACGTAATTTTGATAAAGATTTATATAGAATATTTTTTTCATTAGTAATGGAAATATATTTTCACGCCAATACCCTCTGAGGATAACAGAGGCGTGCCTTATTCTGGGCGGTCAAAGCCGATACCCACACCGGTGCGCCGTACAGCGCCATAGACCGGACAATCCCCGTGAAGAGGCTTCTCGTTGCGACACTGGCTCCACCCAGATTGGGCAAACATCGCCCGAGGGTGGGAGGCAGTGTCGACCAGCTTAGGAGCAAGCTGCAGGAAGTGCTCATTGAAGAGCCACCGACCGTCAAGGATCAGGCCCAGATACTTTATCTGAGCCTGAACGGTTATGAGGACCGAGTTGACCACTATGGAGGCGCCGGGTGGCGGCCCACGACGGGGCCTGTGGAATAGGAGGGTCTCCGTCTTGTCCAGGGCTACCTGCAAGCCCAGCACCTCGATGCGCCCGAGTACCAGAGAGACAACCCTAGCCAGGCACGCCGCCTCCTGGAGGTTCGCCCCTCGAGCTGCAACCAACGTGTCATCAGCGTAACAAATTACGCTCAGCCCAGGGGGATAAGTTCTCTAAGGACCCAGTCGTACACCACGTTCCACAAGAGTGGTCCTAGGATAAGCCCCTGAAATATACTTACGACTAGCTCAATCTTCGAATTAAGTTCACCCTCAGGGTTGTAAAGTTCCGATGCCAGTCGCTCTGGAGAAAAAAATGAAAAAAATGATACCCAGGTAAAACCAGTTAGTTTTTACCGAAGAAAAGCCACGCTTCAGCATGAATGGGCCGAGCCCACCGGAGTGATACCACGGCCTCACAGAAAACTAGTGTGAAGCAGCGCTTGCTTGTTTCACAGCGTGAGTGAGGAAACTGGAGGCTCATACCCAACCTCTTCGCCCGTCCCCCAAAGGCCGACAACGCACTTGGGACGCCTCTGGTGTTGCGGGTGTCCATGAGCAGCGGTAATCGCTCACCATTAGGCGATGCCTCGTTTGCCCCCTTTACCATAAAAAAACTAGTAGCCATCCTTAAATAATACTGGCGAATAATAAATCCTGCAAATTTCCATAAGCTACTGAATGCAGAAATCTACACAATTAGTTTTTACCCAACTACGGCCATATGTACATTTTCATATGTGTATATTTTACAAATATGCGTATCTGTATGGTTCATCCTAATACCTAGAGTACTGGAGCTAATTTTAACGAAGGAGGGGTCAATAGATTATTAATAACTACACGGATGGCAAAGGCTATATAATATCAAATAAAAAATTAAAAATTTTACTTAGTTGGGTAGTAGTTTCTTAAACTTTTTCTTGATATATGTTGCCTTGTTTATCCTTAGCACAAACTTTGTTTTTACGATGCATATGGGTTGTTACTAAGAGAGCCTTGTGCGGCTTTCACACTGCACAAAGTATTTGAAACAATGAACAATTTTGAAGTCTCATGTGTGTAGTCGAATACTTTACCCATGGATAACGTATCCTCAAATAGTTGAACTTTAATATTGAAGCAAGTAAAGCATATATTCTTTACTTTCAAAAGTAATGTATTATATACACGTCTAGACTGTCTTAGTTTCAGGCTATTTTGTACTTGTTATTCTTATACATAAGTTCTGTACTATCTTTTGTGCATATACATGTATACTGCAGTAGGGTTTTAATAGAGATGTAAATATAAATAATATAAAGAAAATATATAATAAACAACACCAGCATTCATGTTGTCGTATTTCGTTGGTAGTGCAAGATCGGAGGCACAGTGTTTTATTTTATTATTAAATAAGTGACAAACGAGCAAAAGTATCGCCTGATGGTTAGCGATTACCTTCACCCATGGACCCCTGCAACACCAGAGGCATCACAAGATGATGCTGGACTTTGGGGGTGGAGTAGGGGATGGGGGGAGAATTTTAGTTATTGACCTCCGGTATCCTCACTTGCTCGGTGAAACACAGTGCAAGTGCTGTTTCACACCGGTATTCTGTGAGTCCATGGTATCACTCCAGTCGATCCGACACATTCATGCTGAAGCATGGCTTCCTCACGGTAAAGAATGATGCAAAGGCTATAATAAGCCGCCATAGTATGGCTCACCGTGCTATTTTGTTACATTATTTGGATTTCGAAATGCTCATACTTTCTGTCGGGTAGACATTTACATTACAAGAGAATTATAAGTTTTTGGGTATTTTAAAATACTCATTATTGGACATTAATTATACCTTTATCTATCTCAGATGCATATACCTTACTACTAATTCACTAACGGAATACAAGCGTATATCTTTCTCACCGAACAAACTCATAATGTTGCAGATTAAAATAAATTTATTACATTCATAAATAAATTAGAGAACAGGACTTTAGCGAGATCATTCTTATCTCCTGTTTTAATAAAATGTTATGTTGCACACAAGGCTATTGAAATATTTTACCTGGGAAGATAAGGTACCAATGTTTCGGGTCCAACTCTTTTCTACAGTCTTTAACTACATTATTCGCTTGGATTAGTTTGTTATAACCACGTGTCTGAGTATTGAGATGATGTCACTCCAATGTATTTGATTAGTTTACTAATAACTTTTATCGTTTTAGAATGACAACTTGGCTAGGCTCTTTGGTTACTGCTAGATATATAGCTTAGGAAATAACGGTAGCCAACGAACATAGCTTCTAACAACATATGCATGGAGAGAAACTTCAAGATTTCATTTTCATATAACACAATATAAAATTACTAAACATGGCCTGTTCCTGTAACTCGTTAAAGTAATTCCGTTAATATTCCATAAAAAATATATTATTTTTCAAAATTTTATGTTATTTGAAATACTTTATTTTGATAATTATGAAACATTTAGAACTTCTTTCGGCAAAATCATGACAAAATACAAACCAAATGTTTGTATGATCTGCAAATATTTGTTTCGGAGTTTGGGTGTATGATATGTATGTGTTTACAAAAAAAGTATATAAGTATTAATATCAGTTGTCTAGTACCCATAGCACAAGCTCTGCTTAGTTTGGGACTAGATGGCGTCGTGTGTTAAAATGTCTGGATATATTTATTATTATTAATATTGTTCAAACAGAACACACTTAATTTTTTAATTCATAATACACAACTCAGCAGAAAAATCTGAAACTTAATACCACCAAATTACTTCAAGTAGGTATTAATTAAATCATAAAATACTTAGAAGCACCTCCAATTGGCTTAAATAAATATTGACTAAATGCTTTGACGCCTATATGGGTTTTACAACATTTTGTTTGCTTGATATCAGAATTCAACATTGAAGTTTGAAAATTAATTAATCTCATATTAGCTACTACAAATATACTTACGATATGATTGGAATGTTTTGAGTAATCCATACTAATATTACAAATATTGGAATGTTTTGAGTAATCCATACTAATATTACAAATATTAGTATGGATTACTCAATGTATGTAATTCAGTTTGTCTGTTATGCTTTTAGGGCTAAACTAAATTTAATGAAATTTGGCACCAAGATGTTTTGTTTATTGAGGAAGGACAAGGGCTACTCTTTGCCGCAATAGCTAATAACACACGGGCGGAGCCATGCGTAGAAGCTAGTGTCTTTATAACATGACCTTAAACTCGGGTAATTAAAAGGTATGAAATTAATTTTGCATGACTGCATGGATTTGGATACATGCATCTATATATATAAAAGAGGAAGGTGACTGACTGAGATACCCAGAGATCAAGCACTAAGAAAGGAAATTCGGAAGTGCCACCCCTAAGGGGGTAAAATAGGGGATGAAAATAGTTACTTCTGCGCGCGCGAAGCCGTGGGCAAAAACTAGTTTATTTTAATCAAACAAATGATTGATCTTGTAGAAAAATTTGGAAAAATAGGTGTAAGTATATTAACAGAACAAAAGTTACTTCAAAGATATTTCAAATAGGACTTTTCAAGTTTGATCAAATAGTAAATATTTTTTTATCGTTAACTTATCTAGCAAGGAATTAAAATATCTATATTTATAATTATTTCAAAGTTTTTAATATTGATATGCATGTTTAGATATGATCGTAGATATTATATCTAAGCATCAGAGCGAATAAGATATAATTTTATTCAAAGCTGAATATCTTCGTTAAATTTTTCATTTACCACAATATTTGTTTGCCAAATATAACATTTCAATATAACACGTCTGAAGATATTCACCTCAGTAAATTCAGAAGGCATTCACCGTGAAGCTGTAAAACATTATCGGTTACTTAGTCTCAATCGTAATACTTACATACCCTATTTTTAAAACATTTCTGAATCGATTTTGAAACATTTAAATAAAATTACAAAGTTTAAAAAATACGAATTAGTTTCAAATTCTCTCATGATCACTAAAGACTTTGAAAGACATCGAGACTACTAGCAACTTAACTTAACTTAACCTAACTTGTTACTTAGATAATAACAAAAATTTATAGTGAAACAGTTTTAGAGACGAGCTTGACACAATATTCGAGTACACAGTAACGTTCTTGAATTTATCACATTGTTCAACAGACTGGCGCAATAAGGAAAAGCCGAAATATGTAACAACACTGTTATGGCTTTAAATGGTGTAGTTACACGCGAGAAATTTAATCAAAGAAACTATTATAAGCCATAGATTTAGAAATAGCGCCCTTCTATTGGTGAATTTACAGTGACATATTCCATTTGAACACACATCAAAATTGACAATACATGGAAAACACAATAAAATAGCGTAAATTTCAAACTTTCCACAGGTATATCCTTACCGATAACGTATGACGTACTTCTTCGGGTAATTCAGTTTATCTGGGAATTATCGTTACTTCTAAACTTAAGTTTCTACACAAAATTGAGGACATGGAAAATACACTCCAAAAAATGGTGATTATCTCTAAAGGTTGCGACAAATCCAAACTCCGTATAACTTTTTCTCTTCGGAAGAACCATAGCCGGTTTTTCGTATAACAGGAAGGTTTTGACTCTGAAAAGCGATGATATGACTATGACCAAGAAAGTATATGTGAGTACTCTAATACCCACTAACATATTCTTACGATTTTTATATCTAGCTTGAATGAAATGTGATCGGAAAGCCCGCCACCTAATCAAAAATGGTATTCAAGGCAGTTGGACCAGTTCAATCGGGGCGTTACTAGCCTCGCATAGAAAATCAACGTAAAATGACAGGGTTCGTGCTGTCGAGTTTCGTTGGTGAGTACGAGACCGGAGGCCCAATGATACAGAAGCATTACAAGGCCGCCATGGCGTGGATCACCATGCTGCATTGTCTGCATTCAATGAGCATGGCGATTACCAATCTTGGATTCTGCTTATGCTTCCATCAGGATGAGTAGAGTAATTATGGGAGTGCCATACATAGAAATAAGATGATTCCCCTTCGACTCTAAGCCCGAGCCTTATTTAAGATTCTGAAAAACAAGAAAGACATAGGTATACCAACATACTAAGAGTGCTTTGAATCGTATTTTGAATTACTATACATATGAATAAAAGTGAAGTATCCGTTTGTAATTTTGCAAATGAAAGTATACACGTTACCAATCTACATAAAAAAATAATTTTTCATGTTGCTGTCTAATCTTTGGATCGATTTTGAACGGACTTTCACTGGCAGATAGTTGATGATATAAGAAGTAACTGACGCTGTTTTAGACTAGATTCGCCATTATTCGTTGTTTAAAGGTTTAAGAATAACCGCAAGTAACATCATGGGGTTGTGCCTAGTGCCACTCTGTGATATTAGTAGTGTAATATAAATAATTTTCTACACGAAAACTAAAATAAAAGCTAATTTCTAAGCAGTCAAACGTCTCAACATTCAATGCAAACTAAAAAAACGTCTGCACAGTTTAAGTGTTCATAAAAAACGCATCACAAGACCTTATTACAACTTAGACCTTATTACCACAAACCACCATAAAAATAATAACTTATTGTTTAAGATGTTCAAAGTAATGATAACGAACACTGAATCCTAACTAATATTATTGATGCGAATGCACATTTGTCTGTTGATCCAATTTTTAAAACTCATTCATTATTGTGCATTATAGTTTAATCGAGTAGCATGGGATTAATACAAATATACTTTTTTATAAATATAGGTACGTAAGGAGGTATATCCAAACTTCGAAACAAAATTTGCAAATCATACGATACCCGGGAATTGAATCCGCGCAGCACACACTACCGAGGCAATCATAATTAACTGTAAGTTATTGATTTTATGATGTTATTCTGCACCTGGTATATTACAGTTCAGATAATCAGTAAAAAAAAATTGAAGTGTCTGTTTGCAATGCTAAATTATCAGTTTTTCAATAAATGGTTAAGAAAGTATATATATGATACTTCATAAAAAAAAGCAATTGCAAAAATTTTTGTCTGTTTGCCTATCTGTTTGTTCTGGCTAATCTCTAAAATGCCTAGACTGATTTTGAAGGGGCTTACGCTAGCAGATAACTGATGATGTAAGGAGTTACTCAGGCAATTTTTTTAGAGTAACTTCGCCCCACAGGACTACTCCCTGTTGTGATTGTAACATTAGTAATACCGCGGAGCTTAGCGAGTCTATAACATATATTTCAGTCCGTAATAAACTACAAATAATTTGTATTGGTTAGGTTTCATTTGATTAGATTTGTATTGATTCAATTTATTAACGTACATTAATGTTCAGATACTTCCGCTGTTAATGTCAATATTTCAATAACGTAAACATTTATGTTTTTTTAAACTCACACATACACACGCAAAGTGGTTGTAAAAATATACAAACACCTTAAATAGCCTTTAATGATCACATGCGATCATTGCCATTGCGGTGGGAAATCTCCACCACTTACATATTTTAGACTCACATAGAAAAACAATCGTCTGTCGCTACGAACTCACACATAACAATTAAAACAAAACATTCACAAATTCACACACCCATGAATAGATTCGGTGTCATAACAGCGAATTTTCTACTTCACTGACTCATAGTATGGGTGATCGTCAGCCACAATGTGAGAATGTATACAAAATCGTGAAGGATTCAGCTAAGGATGAAAACTATTGTGTAGGCCTTAATTGGCTAACTAAGTTAAACTAACTTTAACTAAAATAAAAAATGGACAACTATTGCTCGATAGAAAGAAAAAATGAGTAGGAAGGTATCAAAGCTACGTTTCCAACTGCTTCTTTCTTTATTAACGCTAATAGCTAACGTGCTATATGTATGCTGCTTCAACTGATGATGATGGGCAAAGTGGAAGGGAAGAGACGCGCTGGACGAAGGAAAAAATCTTGGCTACGTAATATTCGGGAGTGGACCGGTATCACCTCTGTTGAGAGCTGTTTCGCTTGGGCAATGACAAGGAGGAGTACAGGAAGCTGACGGCCAACCTTCAGAATTGAAGAGGCACCCGAAGAAGAGAAAAAGAAGCTAACGTGATGTTATAACTGCTTAAAAACCAACCTTAAAAGATAGACATATACACCCTACCTTGTTGCCCTAAGCATGCGATAAAGTAAAACTAAGTAAAAACTGATAGAGTATGGGGAAAATAGTTAGTGACATCACATACTGGCATCAGTTACTGAAATTGCATACTAAGCATATATGCATAGATCTCGTCAAAATTTTAATTAGTTTAAAATCTTAAGTTCAAATTCAATGCTTATTTATTTGTGATCATACGCTGCAGTCAGCTCCAAATCAAATACTAAGAAAATAAAAAAAATATTCGTTTCCTTTCCAGAACGTAAATAGCACATTTTTTATTGAAGCTTTCCCCTTATTTATTTGATATTATCAATGACTCTACTATGGGGCGAGTATATCTGGTGATCTATATACAGGTTGTACCTATGATAGACGCTAGTTCTTTGCAGACACTTTGAATTATATTTTCTATCAGTATTTTTTTAACTAAATGCCATGTTGTGTTTTAAGGAGAATTAAACAAAAATATTATTAATAAATTGTTTGAACACTCTAGCAACATTTCAATGTTGCCTTGTTTTAATTGCTTACATTTCTCAGATTGTCAGAGAGATTAAGATAATTTGGATACAACGCCACAAAAATATTTGCATAAGAATTGACTTGACACAGATTGCTCAGTTATGCGAGGTTTGGGTACTTAAATATATCGTAGGATTAATGTTATTTAATACCAAAATGTTTGTTATATTTTTCTTTATGAATAGATTATATGATTATAGAAAAATATGGTGCAATCTGGTAAAAGCTCATAAGAAATCAATTGTGAACCTTTGATACAAAACGTTTCTCGGTACATATATAAATACTGAAAAGGCGCTATTTTCTAATTCCTTTAATAAGTCATATAGATAGATAGAAAACTCTTTGTTTGCACACTATAATGTTTCAGTTAAAAGAGAATACATTAAATGTGAGACGAAGTGCACAAAGGTTTGCCCTATTGCTTAAAGCAATCTCTTTCAGGCATATAATAAATATATTCGACTACACGGTTGGCCTAGTGGTTTCAATGGTTGCCACACCATTCCCTACTGCGCCAAGTGTTGTGGGTTCAAATCCTACATGGGACAACACTTTGTGTGATCCATAAATTGTTGTTCTAAGTCTGGGTGTACTATGTGTCCGTTTCATGTATGTTTGTAAAGACCCCGCGACACAGGAATGTACATTCCTAATGCAGGAGTTGTCCTTTTAAGAAAAAAACCAAAAATAAAAATATATAGCACCTGGATGAGTTTTGCTCGGTATTTTTTTGGTAAATTTTCTAAAAATTAATCCTAGCTAGATTGTTTTCACCGTTACCAAGATTTATACATACATACATATAGATACAAGAATTGCTCATTTAAAGGTATTTTTAGGTACTTTTATTTAACTATTACTATTACAACCGACCTTTACCTTTTGTAACAATGCCTCAAGATTATTCAGAGATATTCTTTTTGAAAAGAAATATATAAATAATCCTGCGCTCGTGGTCGCGAAAGATACCATTTGATGATCTCCAAACTCCATTTTAAAGATGCAACACCATGATGATGATATAAATATATTTTTAGAATAATTATCTGAACGGCTCAACTTTTTGTGTCAATGTACTTGTAAGTTAGAGGTCAAAGAATTGCCGCAAATTACTGTTATTAAATAAATGTATTTTTAAACCAATGGAAGTTACAAAAAAGATTACCTGTTAGCTTTTTACGTTTAAGGTTGATTTTATAAATAAAGGTGTTACAGTTCTTGGCAAGCTATATATAGATATTAGTATATTATAGAGATATTAGTTGTGATATAAGCAGGTATTGCTTATATCACAACTAATATAATTATAAAATAGAAAT
Organism: Hyphantria cunea; assembly: GCA_003709505.1. NCBI lineage: Eukaryota > Metazoa > Arthropoda > Insecta > Lepidoptera > Erebidae > Hyphantria > Hyphantria cunea. The sequence goes on from PKRV01001490.1 coordinate 1,602,117, forward strand.
ACCTAATGATAGTTCGGAGTTTGAAAATTGGGGTCTAAACAACTGTGCCTCGGAGTGCACCTGATCTCTCCCTGCTCGTAGCGGTTAACCATCACTAGCACTATAATATCTCCTGCGTAGTTGGCAAGTCTCAGTTGAGAATGGCCGCCGAGGCCTTAATCGGCTAGGAGAACATCATATCACAACTGTAAGAAGCGACTTATTTTATAAGGCAGTAGACATATAGGGCTTCTTCTCCTTCAGCCTACTGCCGTTCGCTACTGAACAAAGGCCTCTTCCAAAGAGCGCCAATCATCCCGTTTTTAGGCAGCCCTTAAATATAAATACCTACGGTGCAATAATTGTACATTTCAATCTTGAATCTTGAATAATATGCAGTCAATAATGAATTTATGCTCTTGATTGTCCCCACTTAATGGAACTTGTTGCAATACATTCTAGAATTAAACTTACTTGTACTTATTCCAATAAAAAAACACCGTTTCACCATATGGCATTTTCAAATTTCAAATTAACCTTTGAAAATGTCATATAGCGAAACCGGTCAGCTGTCTGTCTCAATCACAGTATTGGATAAGTCAAGTGTGTTTTATTCTAAAATGTATGTCAATAATGAAGGCTAAATAAATTAATGAATATATACCAACTTCTGTATATTAATATATTTATTAATTTCTTTATTGTTTAAGATTACGAAACCACATGGTTGTCTTGCCAGTCCCCAGCCCGCACTTGGTCAGGAGTGGCACATTATGAGTTGTCGATGAATTTCTTTATATTCGCTGTAGTTCTGACATTTCTTTGAGAAAAATACCTCATTTTTCTTTATATGTGTGCAGGAGTCAATCGAGCCTTAATAATAATGATGTCTTTATTGTACACCAAGTAAATTACGAAAAGTCTTAATATGAAATACATTTCGTCCAAAAAATATCGGGAATGGATGATTTGTTTATGGTTCCAAATTCATTTTTTTGTTTTTTATTTCAATTTGGCGCGGAGTTTGTGTTGCATTTGATATTTATATAAAATACAGCGCTGTTTATAGTAATATCATATTTAAAGTGCATTTCCAATTTCATAATGGACAAAAGCAACAAACAAAGACTTAAATTTTACATTGCTAATGGAATTTCGTGTTCGAAGTCACTGAAAATGTTACAGAAAGCTTACGTTGAATTGACATTCAAAAGCGGTCGAGATGCGATTAAAGATTTACCTTTCTCTGGTGATGCTCGTCTGATCTCGCCATTAACGTCTGCAACTGAAGTTTACATCGCAAAAATGAAGGAAATAGTGACTGAAAATTCTCATTCAACTACCACTACCATTTTAAATAACCACAAGCACTGTTTGATTCAGAGGTCACGTTAAGCAGTCGGCCCCGTTTGTTATCTTAGGATAACAGTCGTGAAGCTTAGTCCTGGAGGCCTTTGGGCGGCTTAAAATATCACAACGTAGTCTTGCCGGTCCCCGACCCGCTCTCGGCGAACGTGGAGACGTATGGTCTTAACCCTCTCCTGAGAGGAGACCCGAGCCCAGCAGTGAGACATTATGGGTAGTTGATGACTATCGCAGGTATAAAACATGTTGCTGCTTGGCTAGTTCCAAAAGACATGCAATTACATCTAAAAACTAAACCGCATGAGTGCCGCTGAATACATTTCCGACCCAATACGACCCAATTCCGACCCAACTTTTATGAAACGTATCGTTACTGGTGACGATCCGTGAAATAAACCTATTTCGGAAACAACGTATAAAAATGATAAGATTACTCGTTGGTGTAAGTACATCGTTTCTGAACGAGCATACTTTGAAGCCGATAAAATAAATTTGGAAGAATAACAAACATTTTGTGTATTATCTTCAATCATTTGTTACTTAAACGTGATGTAGCATGAGTATAAAGTGGGAGAGCCACGCTTCGGCATGTATGGGGCGTCTCGACCGGAGTGATACCAAGGCCTCTCAGAATCTCGGACGCACCTGGTAATCACTTACCACACTTGGCCAGCGTGGGGACATATGGCCTTAACCATTTCCTGAGAGGAGATCCGAGCCCAGCAGTGGGACATTATGGGTTGTTGATGATTGATAAAAGGTTATCATTTAGATACATTTTATTAGGTGGCGTAATTGAACCTTTAACGATGATAGATACTAAAAAGGTGAACAGTGTATGCGGTGTTCTTAGCTAATAGTGTTAAAAATATTCGCTAAGAAGCAATAATTTCGTCAACATTTGTAGACCGCAAAGATAAAGTATCATGTCTTCTGCATGAAGTACAATTAAGTACAATACGTGGTAATGACGCGACAAACGACTTGCAGAATTGTTTTCCTAAGTCGCAACGAGAAAATCCAATAATGCATGTTACATAGTGGTAAAACAAGTAATCGTGTGCTGGCTGATACAATTATTGATAATTACGTTGCAAGGTTTTATAGAATTACAATACATAGCAGCAGCAGCAGTGCGATCTATGCTGCCCTACATACTGTTTAAGACTGTTAATCACATTATATCTACAAATAGGGGTCACACACTGAGATTTGAAAAAAAACTTCGGTTAGTGCTCGTTATCGACAGTCCTGAAGCCATCGAGTCCCTTGAATTTGCGAAGCGGCTTTTAACTCTCGTGCCATAGAACCTAGAAATTACTACCATTGCACCTTTTTCCCTTTCACTATGATCCCGGCTCCACTAAGCAGTGCGTGAAAAATCACATACCTAGGCCGCCATAGTATGTCACCATGACGCACTGTCTTCATTCGCACCACAGAGAACATTGTTAATACATTTAATTTGCATTGAATATGGCGACCACTACTCTTGAATTCTTCTCATGTATTCCGTTAGACAGAATTACTTTGGATCTGTTTAAAGAAAAGCAAACTCTTGAGATTTATAAAATTATAGTAGATTTTGCCCAAAAATTAAAATGTATTTTTTTTATTAATAACTCGCCATAGTTACTCTGCTCAGCCTGATGGTAAGGTCAAGTAGAATCCAACGGTGGGGCCCATACTCACTGCAAAAGCAGACAGTGCAGTATGGCGTCCTACACTAAGGCGGCTTAGCGAGATGCTTTTTCACGCCCCGCTCTTAAAGGACCCGGGATCATAGTGGGAGGGAAACACAAGCGCTGGTAGTGAGTTCCAGTTTTTAATAGCTTGGCACAGGAAGAAAGACCCAAACTGGTTGGTTAGTTTGTGTATTTCTACGACTATAAGGCAGTGACTTCTGAGGCCAGCATGTAAACAACAACCCATAATGTCCCACTGCTGGGCTCGGGTCTCCTCTCAGGAGAGGGTTAAGGCCATACGTCCCCACGCTGGCCAAGTGCGGATTGGGGACTGGCAAGAATACGTTGTGGCTACGTAAATCTTGCCGTTGGATGTTTTTAAGCCGCCCGAAGGCCTCCAACTAAGCTTCACGACTGTTATCGTATGATAACAACCGGGACCGACTGCTTAACGTGACCTCCGAATCACGGAGACGCTCATGGTAACATGCCACCAGCGGTCACCCATCCAGGTACTGACCGCGCCATCGTTGCTTACCCTCGATGATTGTTTCTAATCACGGAGTGCAATTGGCCTATGAGCGCCACAGGCCAGCATGTATTCCGTTTAACATATTCATATTTGTAAAGAATTCAAAATACGCACTAGACGGAAATCACAATGAATTCGTTTAAGTAATATCAAGGAAGAACTATACATACAAGTATTTTATAAATAACAAGACCTTGGTAAATCTACAGTCTCACGTTTACACATGAGTCAGTTAACAAAAGCAATATTATATGCTAAAACTGGACATAATACAAACAGAAATTTAAATAATGTATAAATAAATCAAAACGAACTATTTTAATACGAATTTAAATAATTCAATAAATAAGTCAATAACAACTTCAGCTATATAGTCTATGGTCTCAAACTAAGCAGAGCCTGTATTATTGCTAGTAGACAACTGATATAAATACATATATACTTTTTAGGAAATCCATACATAATAACACCTAAATTCCGAAAAAACATATAAACATTCGGTTCGATTCGGGAATCAAAACCGAGACCTCAAGCACAGCAATCGCATACGCTGCCACTGCGCCACCGTGGCACAGTGTACATAGAATATCAAACTACTACGATAAGTATAGCCAATTTATGGCTCTGGTCTCTTTATTAACACGTAACGTAACACACAGGTTGAACGGGTACGCAATTTCTGTCTCATCAGGCATCCTCTGTCTCGCTCTCTTCCACAGCCTCTGAAGCCCATTTTCTTAGCATTCATTCTGGAATTAAACTCACTTGCACTTGTTCCACTATTTTATTCGTTTATTTTTACAACTGACCGGTTTGTCATCATCGAAGGTTATGGCTATAAGACAATAAGGCGAAACAAGACAGGTGTAAAAAAAAAGTGGAATAAGTGCAAGTGAATTTAATTCCAGAATGTAATGCAATAAGTTCCATCCAGTGCCGAGAATCGAGCGTATAAATTACATTCTTTAACATATTATACTAAGACTGTAACCTAACCCATGGCACCACCCTGTACATATCGATTTTCGCCATAAACTCTAACTATAGTAGACTACTTTTTACCGCTCGATTTTTACTTTTTTTATTTTAAAATCAAAGTATCCTTTGAAACTGCTAGATGGAGTGAGACAGGCTTTTCACTTAATTTATGCAACTTTTATTTTAGAAAAAATAAAGTTATGCAAAAAACAGTGTGGTCAGTTTAGTATATAATACTAATTGACTCGTCAAACGTTGTTTTGCCATGTATAAAAAATTGTCAAAACATAAAAAAATATATTTAGGGGTGAGTCACCCTTATCACTTAGGGATGTGAAAAATAGATATTGGCCTATTCCAGACCTGACCGATATGCACACAAAATTTCATGAGAATAAGTCAAGCCGTTTCAGAGGTGTTTAACTACAAACACCGCTACACGAAAATTTAAAAAATATATTATAGTAAAGTTTGAATAAGAGCACTAGTTTTGGTAAGAAATATAATTTATTATTTTATGCCTTATCCAAAAAACTTGACAAAACCTCGCATGAATAAATCTTTAGAGAAACGTGACGAGAGTTTAGTATCATATCGTAAATAATACGGCACATAACTGTCAAAGCGTCAGGAAAACGGCACAAACGTCAAAAATATTTATTGGAAGAAAAATCTTATGACTACAAGTTGGGTTACAACCGTAAAAAATATAACAAGTTTACAGGAGACTAATTTTTATAAAACATAGAGCAACACGGGCCACCGAACGCAGGAGAGTACCCATAGAACCTTTTACCTAACAAAACACTTTGTAATTTTTTGTGGGGGGAAAAATTGACACCTTCACATTTTACGAATTCACTTCACGTCACAATTATAACAAAACATCCAGAATTTTGCACACACATAAATATATTCTGTGTCATAAAAGTGTCATAAGCCCATTTGGGCTCATACTTTGAAGAAACGCCTACGTTTGGGTTCTCCCTACCGCATTGCTCTCTGCCTTAAATCTATAATTCGAATACTATAGCAACTAGGTCAGTTTGTAGCTATCTTATTTATCTTGACATTGAGTATTACTTTAACACTCTAAGAAGTAGATTTATCAGACATACTGTAATAATACTTTTATAAACATTGCGATCCAAATCTTACTATGACGAAGGTCTAGTTGTCTTGTATGAATCCTACGTTAAGTTTCAAGGTACGATTTAATAAGTCAATGCTGCTGAATGCTGCTGAGTTTTATCCAGTATATTACATAAACTTTATACGGCAATATGAGAACAGCAATAATATCATATTACTTAGATGTTATGTTGCTTCGAATAACGCGGTCGGCATAGGCTTTTACGAAACATTATTAAGGCTTGTTGTCGCCGTGAAGTTAATAGTAAAATTGGGAGTTCAGTATTTAAGGAAATATGTATTAGTAAGCTGAAAAAGTAGTGATACAAAAAGGGATATTGTTCAAGGAGTAAGTACCACAGTAAGAGAGTAATATAATTTTCTTTTACAGATGTTGTTACTGGTGTTTTTTTCTATTGTATGTTTCTAAATTTGATAATCTATATTGTACTGTTGTTATTTTATTTTAATTCCAAAAGAATGAAATTTAAAAAAATTCTTATTAGTAGTAGTATTTTTATGGAGTCCTTTCGTATCTCCGGTTCCTCGGAAACTTAGGAGCCAGAAGTATGTGTTGTTTCTACAAAAACTACCCCGACCTTTATTTCAACATTACGTTAACGACTCTAGTTCCTTGGTTCCAAAATGACATTCCTGTGGACAAGAAACGGCAAGAAACTTCATAAATTACTCATTTAAAAAAGTAGATTTTTAATTTTCGCGAACATTATTATTTATGTATGCAATAATAAATATTTTATATAATAGCACATTAGAACCTAATTTTCAAAATAAACACCATCCTAGAGGAAAAGGAATAAATAAAAAAACTGTACATTTACTCACGTTGCTGATAAATGTACCATGTTGTTGTTGTTTCGGGGCTTTGCATTACCTATCGGGCTTAGTGGTATTCTACAATATAAAAAGTTTCACTTCCCAAAATTGTAAATTCGTACACCCAGTCTAACATTTGTATAGCTGTATTAAAAAGGCAAATACTTAGTAATATTGATATATACCCATTTTTTAACACATTTTATATTTCCAATGAACTAAGACCTGACCATATTTATTAACTAAGCCAGTTTTGTGCAATTATAAAAGATGTTATTGAACAAAGATAAGAAGCTGGTATCATTGTATATTTATTTACCTTGAGAGCCATGTTCCTGCAAACTAGATTGCCAATACAAGACCTCAAACCAAATCCGTGCTAAGCAATCTTAATACAAATTTTGATTAAGGCCAGAGTTTAGGTAAACATTGGCTTTTCTAGCCTGTCTCATATTATACCATGCTAGCCAGAACCACCAATTTATAACCAAAGTTATAAGAAAACCAATTTATAGTCTACTCACTATAAATTGTTTTTCATTGCAGTTACCCGAGTTAATGAAATAGGTGACTAGCCTTCTGATTTGCAACTACGTTAAAAAAATAAGACAAAGTACTACACACTTGTGTATTTTGGGTTTCATATGTGAGATTACTTTCCGCAAAGTGGCCTATCTACTCGCTCGTTTACCAAAATGTTTAGTAATAAAATATTCAAATACATCTTTGTGAGAAACACAATGAACGGTAATCTAGCGGTATAAATTTTTAGTATATGAGTATTTTCCGGCATATTTAATGTAGATTAAATAAAATAAGTTAGACGCTTAAGTTGGTCAATGACATTTGCCATGTACTTGATTCTTGAGAGATGATTGTAGGTCAATTGGAACTCAAGTGAAGCAGGAAAAAGTGTTAATCATAAATGATAGTATATTTTTGCTTCTTTAAAGATACTTAGAAACATTTTTCTCAAAGAAAATCTCTTAAAGGATATATCCTGAACGGACACAAAGAACACCAAAAATCAAAATAACAATTTGTAAATAACACAAAGTATTGTCTCATAAAGGTTTAGAACACGTTCAGCGTTGTAAAAAGCGGCGTGGCAATCGGTCATCGTTAAACTATTACATCTTAATTTTATCACATGTTCAACAAATATCTTTTGTTATATATTTACACATACAAATATTCAGAACCATTGAAATATACGTATTAGAGAATAGTAGCAGGAATTTTCACAGTAATAGAGCCTTGTCATTTCCATAAAAAAGATCTAACCCCTTATAGAATATTGATGTTGCATTGTCACGACAAAAAGTATGAAAGTATTCCTTCCACTCCTTCACGGTTAAGGTCATTCTACATCTACATTTCTACATTTATTTCATCGTTATGTCTGAAACAAGAAACTCCATTTAATAACGAATGAATTTACATAGTAAGACAGCGGGACCGCCTTTTCGGCACAAATAGGCCGCCTCGACCGGAGTGATACCACGGCCTCACAGAATAATGCTGTGGAACAGCGCTTGAGATACAGACAATATTGTCCGAGTCAGCTAGTAATGCATACATGAATAAATATGAATAGTGTTGGTTCAGATGAAACAAAGTAAATAATTATCACAATAGAAAACTTTAGACAAGTGTTATATCTATCAATAATGTTAAATTTCAATAGAAAATAATTAAAAAACATACAGAAAACTAGTGAAAAAGAAATTAAAGATAAGTCAACATAGGCAATAGTATTCTTATAAATAAATATATCTTTCTGCCTCGCACAACAAAACAGTGGAATGAACTGTCGCCTGCGGTATTCCCGGACCAATACGACCTTCAAGAAAAGAGCATACTCCTTTTTAAAAGGCCGGCAACGCACTTATGACGCCTCTGGTGTTGCGGGTGTCCATGGGCGGCGGTAATCGCTTACCATCAGGCGATACGTCTGCTCGTTTGCCACCTATATCATAAATAAGAATTTAAAAAAATAACTTGGTAATTTAAATGTCTTTCTTTCCAGCGTCAAAGGGAGCGTCGAAAATGTACCCACATCTACAACACAATCTACCATCACGCTCACAGATAAGGATAGTGAGGCAAACAAGGGCTACAATCCCTTCGAACATAGAAATGTCCCACATCCAACTTCGTAAGTAAAACCAATATCCTTAATGTATCGCAATCTTCTGAGAGAACAATCTCAATAAAAGTGCCAAGAATAGCTTTAAGACGACCCAAACTTGAACAGTGACCTCAAGACCCAAAAATCGATTATAAACCAAAATCAAACAGGACGTTTTATTTTTAAGATGTTGTTTTTTTTAAAGTACTTGACCGGAATATTTTTAATGCTTTGATAATTCTTTCATTTATAGTTACCACCAAATGCATGAAGCAATCAAACTATGTAAGCCCTATTATACTAGCCATTGCAGAATAGCATGTGCTAAGTACTTACTGTAGACTCTAGTCAAAATATCATTTACAGAGACGCTATTAAATAAATAAATTAAAAAAAAAAATTTCGGACATTAAAATATTATCGCCATCTAGTCCCAAACCAAGCAGAGCTTGTGCTATAGGTACTGGACAACTGATATTAATACATATATACTTTTTTGCGTAAATACATACATATTATACATAGAACATTGCTATTGCGAACGTAGGACCATAAAATCTAAAACATAATGTTGCTTTAGTATGATGGGTTTCAAGACTTCATTCTGGCTCCACTAATTCATAAATGTAGTTACATACATTTTCTTTATTATTTCTTTTATGAAACATAACCAATGTTATAATATACATGGGAATTTTAAAGAGGCTTAAATTTCAGACATTGCAAATATAACTGTTGTTTATCTCTATTGTTAATAATATGATTAAGTTAATTAATTCTCACACACATTTTACATTTAAGTCTAACTGAGCCTCACGATGTTACCCACGGTGCTACAAAGACGCTGTGTGCCGAACCTAGTATAAAAAAGGTAGCCTAAGTTACGCCCAATATTAATTTACTATCAGCCAGTGAAAGTCCCCTCAAAATCGGTCTAGTCATTTCAAAGATTTGCCGGTACAAACAGACAGACTGATATTTTTTTTTAATTTCGTCTATTGTTAGAACCGTACCTTTACACATTCATATGCATTGAATGAAAAGTTGTTCATTTCAAATTATAAGCTGAAACTTCAATTTTATTTAAAATATTTACATAGATGTACTAGCTGAGCCCCTCAGTGCAACCCGCCACGGGGCAAAGCTAGTCTAAAAAATAGCCTTAGTTACTCTTTATATCATCAGCTATCTGTCAGGGAAAGTTCCGTCATAGTCGGTTCAGCCATTCCAGAGATTAGCCGGAACAAACTGACAGACAGACAGACAAAATCTTTAAAAAACGTTATTTTGGTATATGTACTGTTTTTACATGCATATGCCTTTAGTAAAAATTGGTTCTTTTAATATTACAAACAGATACTCTAAATTTATTTATTTGCATTGATAGATAATAAAATCACAAGTAAATACAATAGCAACGTTAATTAATAAGCCAATGGTTAACGTTGATAAAAATTATTTGATAGAGTTACGAGCAAACCATCCAGTAACAAAAGCGTATAAGTGGACAATAGTATCGAGTCGAAAAAGTCGAGTAAATTGTCGATGAATTTTTCAACTGCAGCCGCTTATTGAAAAAATTTTGAGTGAAATGGGATGTTTCGTTTGACGATCATTTAACATTTGAAAAGAGTAAAACTGTAGTTCAGGTACTCGATATTTCATAACAATATTGTTTATGTAACACATGCTATTCACTTGAAGTGAAGAATAGAATATTTAGAGATCAATATGAGAATTTGAATGTACTAAAAATAATAAATACTATTTCCGCAGTTTACCTCTTAGACCGAATTAGAAAATAATGATTTGAAACCAACTTCTAAGCCAGAATTATTTAAATTTTATGGACGCCTTATCATGAAGAATTACTAAAATTCATTACTAACCATATTCTTAGAAACAAAGAGTTCAAACTTCAACAAAAAATTATAAACATGGAACATCATTTAAAGTTATCATTTTTCTTCTCAGAACTTTAGGCGCCTTCTTCCACTTGCTGAAATCATCATTAGGATCTGGTTTGCTATCAATGCCAGCAGCTTTCAGTAACACAGGACTCATACCGGGATGTATAGGAACTGTGCTAGTCGGAATCATTGCCACACATTGTGTGCATATATTGGTAAGTGTTTGTAATTGTATTATCAATCGACCTTTTCTTATAAAGATTTAAGACCGGTTTCCGGTCTTTATCCTTTGTCACAGAACGATCGCGTATCCGTAGTTAGTGTGTTTACTTAAGGGAATGTAGGGAGAAAATATAGTCGTTTTGAGAAAGGAGAGGGGGAGAAATGGCAACACAAAGGACAGTAATGGACCCAAAGCAAGAGAAATGTCAAAACACAGATGACAAGTCTGCGGCACCTCATATAAGTAGTTTTTTACTATGATGGGACTTGTTGTTCTATTTGTAATAATATTACTCCTTAAATGTGAAACTACAATTTAGTACATATAAAATAAATGTATAAATACTTTTTTTTTGTAAATACGTACATATTATACATAGAAAACACATTTGGTCCGACCCGGGAATTGAAACCGAGATCTCGAGAATAGCAGTCGCATACGCTACCACTGCCCCACCATAGCAGTCAAAATGACATCTTCTTTCCAATTTTCTTCTCTTAGTTTGTAGTTCTCTCGTTAACTATTAAGAACGTCTTTACAGAAAATAAATTATTGATGTTCAATGATGTTTCGTAGAAAAGCAGAAATGGATTTCAATAATTGACCGATTTAAATTGTGGCTACTAAATGATCAGATTAGGTAATAAATCAAAGGAACGGGTGTTATATACTCATGGACATGACACACGTTCCCCCATAGAGGTGACTCCGTGGTAACTGGAACATCCGTCCCCTCACATATATAATTTAAATTCTAAAAATGAATGCTATATTTTAATCTATTAACACTGTTAAAAACCTACACAAAATTATTCCGCCTAACTGTGTGAGTTAACTTGTTTATATACTAAATAGCTATAAATAAATAAAAAGCCTTTTACAGATAATTCGTCTTGTTATTTAATTTAGTAGGCAAGGTCTTTTAGGAGTTATAGATCTAAAGACTAACCTATGGATTATTCAAAGAAAACCCTTTGTGTCAGAAAAGCTAGTTTATATCGGTTTATAGATACTAAACTGTTTTAATGTTACTAAATTAAAGGATAAACGTAATAGATACTAAACACAATAGGTATGGCTCCAACAATAAAACTTCATTTGATAAAATAAATGTTTCATTAAAAATTATTGTAATTTGGTAATGTACGAGTGACAACAGACAATGTACCGTAATAATAATAATTATAGATACCAAAAATACAAGAGACAATAAACAAATTTCATTATTTTATTGATACTGGTATTTATAAATAAGTAAAATAATTACACGCTTGAAAAAAAAGCAAAATTGTACATAAAAAGAATTCGGCTCTGTGACAATGTTGGTATTTAAATTGAGTAGGTATATTTGGTAGATTTTATTTTTTAAATTTTTATAGACCTGCATTTTATTATTAATATTTCAAATCTAAAGGTACCTCAAACGTATGCTACAGAATATAGGACGTGCTAAAGAAAGCTACATACACAGTCTCTGTAAACACTCTCTGTCTACCACTATTGGCTAAAAGGGTTATTATACTAACATGCCTTATTAACATTGACCTTTTCTAATTAAACTGCCATTATTTTCACAGGTCTCTACTTCACGGGATGTTTGCAAAGAAAGCAAAAAACCTTTATTGAGTTACACGGACACATGTGAAGGAGTATTTAAGATAGGACCGAAGAAACTGCGACCCTATTCAAAACACGTAAGGTATGTAATAGCATCGCTACTCGGTTGTTGAGAGAATATCCATACTAATATATTAATTCAAATTCGAAAGTACTTTAAGTCTAAGTCTGTCTGTTTAAATTGCTACATCGTTTTCATTTAAATTTGGCATGTAGATACGTCGATGCTTGAGGGAGGGGTATGTCCTTACCACGAAAACCAACTGTTAAGAGTTTAATTCAACTTCATTAATGATTTTATGATAATTGGTTAAGTTATTGCCAGGACCTTAATAATATACTTGGCAGCAAATAGGAACACAAACAAAACAAACAACAACCCATAATGTCCCACTGCTGGGCTCGGGTCTCCTCTCAGGAGAGGGTTAAGGCCATAACGTCCCCACGCTGGCTAAGTGTGGGTTGGGGACTGGCAAGAGTACGTTGTGGCTACGTAAATCTTGCCGTTGGATGTTTTTAACCGAACCGCCCGAAGGCCTCCAACTAAGCTTCACGACAGTTATCGTATGATAACAACCGGGACCGACTGCTTAACGTGACCTCCGAATCACGGAGACGCTCAAGGTAACATGCCACCAGCGGTCACTCATCCAGGTACTGACCGCGCCATCGTTGCTTACCCTCGATGATTAATATAACACAATTATAGAGGCGCTCATAGCCCAGTTGCACTCGGTGATTAGAAACAATCATCGAGGGTAAGCAACGATGGCGCGGTCAGTACCTGGATGGGTGACCGCTAGTGGCATGTTACCATGAGCGTCTCCGTGATTCGGAGGTCACGTTAAGCAGTTGGTCCCGGTTGTTATCATACGATAACAGTCGTGAAGCTTAGTTGGAGGCCTTCGGGCGGCTTAAAAACATCCAACGGCAAGATTTACGTAGCCACAACGTATTCTTGCCAGTCCCCAACCCGCACTTGGCCAGCGTGGGGACGTATGGCCTTAACCCTCTCCTGAGAGGAGACCCGAGCCCAGCAGTGGGACATTATGGGTTGTTGTTATATTAATAATTAATTATATAATAGGAACACAATGAATACTTATTAGTCTAAGCGTAAGGCCAGCAATAAATTTTACTTTATTTAATATATATAATACTAGCATTTGTCCGGACTAACAGCCAGACGGATGGATTTACTTTCGAATCTAGAATAATATTCTAGCGTAATTAAAGTATGGATTGATGAAAAAGGAAAGAAAATGTGTAAGTTATGTATAATCCAACAGTTTGGAGTTTTCATAACATATGTCTGTGTATAGCTAAACTTACACATTTTCTTGTCCTTATCAGTATAAGGTACCAACTGACTTAAGAACGGGATGTTAAGCAGAGAATAAGTTTTTAAGTAAAACTTAACATCTCGTGACCTTTTCTTGTATTGATTTGCTACCTACTCAAAAAGTTCGTAGAATATTCTCTTAAGTTGTAGAAACAATATGAAATTAGATAGTTTTGTTAAATAACTATCCCACGTACGTACAATATTTTTATATTAAATATTACATAAGTTCAGTGCGCAAACACATCTTACAATAAAACACGTCGTTGTCGATGTATTATTTTCACATAGTAATACTACTACCATCATTATTCAACCGCAACATAATGTACTACTGTTTATATTTTTATGCGTTTGTCATGTTATATTGCTGCCTCAGTGGCGCAGAGGTAGCGTACGCGACTGCTGGCTGAGGTCTCGGGTTCGAATATGGGTCGGACCGAATGTTTGTATGATCTGCAAATATTTGTTTCGGAGTTTGGGTGTTTTCTATGTATAATTCTTTTTATATGTAGGTATTTACAAAAAAGTATTTATATATTCATATCAGTTGTCTAGTACCTATAACACAAGCTCTGCTTAAAGTAAATCACACTAGATGTGACATTCGCATCTATCTACTATTATTCGCATTTATCTACTAATATTATAGTCTGAATAATTTAAAAGTGTGTGTAAAGTGTATATGTATAGAAATTCAAACTGAATATGCGCAATAACATTTATTAGGAGTAATGGAGTGGTCGGGACTGCAGGGATAGGTTACGAATTAATGCTTACAAGTGATTCCAATTTTCGAAGGCGTAGAACTTAACTACTAATAATTGTATAGTAGATATAAAAATCAATTCCCTTTGTACACTACTAGGTATAACTTTGAAGCTTAATTAATAACTTTGAAGTGTATTTATTAACTTTGAAGTTTAGTTTGTTTTTGGTCCTTAATTTTACTTGTACGATCTTAATAACAATATTATCAAATGAATTTATATTACAGACACTTTGTCGACGCTGCTATGGCTGGAGTGTGTCTGGGTGGAACGAGTGTGTATGTTATATTTATAGCATCATCACTCAAAGACGTGAGTATAAGACTTCAATAATATATTTTATTTCTAGCTTTTCCTTTTCCCGATATTATTTGGAGTTGGCTACTAGCTCAACCGATTTTACTTGATTATCATTTTTTCCACGGAATGACTGGCTTGTGATCTCCGTAACCCTGATGCGAACTGAATTCGAAAGTTGAACTAAGATAGTTTTCAGTATATATGAGGGCACTGACTGCCCAATCAAGATTGCCATACATTTTCATTACAACCGGAATCAACGGCACATACTTTCAATAATAGAAATAGTAAACTATTTTGCCGATCATATATATTTACATCTATCATCAATATCAGTCCACTAACTGGCCTCAGGCCTTTTCTTGAACATTAGATTTTAGCCTACTATTTAAGACCAGCCAGACGGCTTCCTATAGAGCTTACCCCTTAATTCTTATTCTCTTTACAGCTGTTGTTTTGCTTTAGTTTTCTCCTAGTCGGCTCTTACGATATCCACAAGATAAATAAGGGTGGTGACACACTGTATTCTTAATCCACCACAAACTAAATAAAAAAGAAGAGAAGTATTAATAGAGAAAGTCGTCATTCAAGTATGTGTCATTCAGTACCTGTATGACATAGCTTTGCTTGGTATTTTTTTGGTAAACTTTTAATAATGCATTGTGGCTAGATATATTTATTGCCCCAGAAACCTGCATGCAAAATTTCATTAAAATAGTTTAAGCCGTTTCCGAGACATCCGAGATTCAGATTATGTATACACAAGAACTGCTCGTTTAAAAGTGTTAAGTACATATTGCAGTAGCATGTAATTTATAAAATGTGTAAAATGTAATGGTACGTATTATTCTGAATCTACTATAACTAAAAACATTTATGAAGTGTAAGTATCTTTTTGATATCTGCAAAGATTTGGATAAGTACGGATTGTTCGATAAACAGACTAAGTAGTCTAGTCAATAACAATACCTAGTATATCTAAGATCGTTTTATACTAAACTTTCCTAAAAGACTTACTGGTATCGGTTGACTGTAGCGATTTGTTTAGTCTCATCGTTTTTTCAATAAAATCTGTACAAATATAGAAAAGTTAAAAATTTGTTCAAAATATTCTTTGGATCTACTAGTGTTATTTACTTATTTAAAATTTATAGGTATATTTACGTTATTTATAACAAAACACGTCGTTGTTGATGTATTATTTGCACACTACTACCATCATTATTCAACCGCAACATAATAATATACAAACATACTACTGTTTATATTTTTATGCATTTGTCATGTTATATTGCTGCCTCGGTGGCGCAGTGGTAGCGTACGCGACTGCTGTCCATGAGGTCTCGGGTTCGAATCATGGGTCGGACCAAATGTTTGTATGATCTGCAAATATTTGTTTCGGAGTTTGGGTGTTTTCTATGTATAATATGTAGGTATTTACAAAAAAGTATATATGTATTCATATCAGTTGTCTAGTACCCATAACACAAGTTCTTATGATAGCCTTAAGAACACAGCAATGGCCATAAAACCTAAAAACTTTCAATGCATTTTATGCCACGGCATTTATGATGTATTACTATTATTTTAAATCTGAAATTTCACAATTTCAACTTACTGAATTTTCATAACATCTATACAAATAAATCAAATTGGAGTGTCTGTTTGTAATATTAAATAAGCGCTTTTTACTTACTGCATAATATGTATGGATAAGAAGTGCATATACCAAAATAACATTTTTTTACAATTTTTGTCTGTATGTCAGTCCGTCTGTCTGTCCGTCCCTCTCTTTGTTCCGGCTAATCTCTGGAAAGGCTGAACTTATTTTGAAGGGACTTTTACTGCAAGGTAGCTGATGATATAACAAACACAAAATTTCTACACCATCCAAAGGTTGGCTGGTAGAGAATGCCTTGGGTATTAAGCCCGCCGTTGTACATGTGTGCATGAAGTTTTAAAATAAAAAATAAATAAATAAATATAAGGAGTAACCTAGGCTACGTTCATTAGACTAGCTTTGTCACGCGGCGTTACTCGTGGTTGTTGTTGTATCGCGGGTAACACCATGGGGCTTAGCTAATAACAACTAAATTCGTTCTAAGTTATACACAAGCACCTATGCAAACAAAATTAAACATTTGTTATAATATTGAAATCTCTCCAGATGTTATTACAAGGTCTAACATTTCATGGTGAAGTTTTAACCGTTTTCAAAAACACAGTTAAGTACATCTATGGATGCTTTGCGTTAGGAGGCTGGCAGGAGCTGGACGGGAGAAGCCTAAAATCTGGCTGATGCTGAATAATGGTGGTGTATACTTTCTATGAATAAATTTATCATATCGAACAATGAACGCATTTTATTAAACTGATGGAATTGAATTACCAATAAAAATTCCCCGCCAGAAAAGGAAGTAATTGGTAATGACGTCATAATTGACCGTAGCGTTACGTTGAACAATGCCTTGACTGCTCAGAATTGCGACCTTGCGTAAATTACAGCAGCAATGAGCGTAGTTTCTCTACACAAGTTTATTTAATAATAAATTGTACGACACAATATCGTTTTAATCTCCAAATAAATGGTTTTTAATTTTGTTCTTTTTCATAAAAGAACGCCAAAAAGAGAAATCATTTTATAAAATTCTCTTTTCATATGGTTCAAATATGGGCGAAAAAAACTGATACACTTTCTCTTTTTTTACTATAACGGTAGCTCTTTAACGTCGGTGTCAATATATTCTGGACAAAATATTAGTCATTCGTGTACACAAATCTAAACGAGCGATCAATTCGTGTAAAATGTTAATTGACCAATGCTAGATGTCCTGACTTTCAGTAGTTTGCTCACGTAATCGACTTTTAGTACACCAATAGGCGAATAAGGGTCGTGACAACCCGCATTCTTAATCCATCACAACACAGGCGATTTAAAAATAAATCATGTAACAATAACTTAGTTCTTATCATCATAGAAAAAATGACGTACGTGTCACTGATTACGTCAGCAGTCACATACTGTACTCATTTGGTATTTTTTATTAATTCTATAAGATGACTTTGTCTTTAGTATGATGAATAAATAAAAAATACAGTGGTTTCATTGAAAGAATTATCGTGTATGTTTTAAGTTTCTCACTAATTAATGACGTGTGTTGAAGACAAACATTTAAAAAAAACCAAACGAACCTCAGTTTGCGGCAATGCAATTGCAAAACAATGAAATTGCTTTAATTCACCTCCCCCGATTTTAGATAAAATATCAATTTGTCATTCTTCTGTCAATGACAGTAAGTAATCCAGCAAAGTAGCGACAGAAACATCCCAACAATAGATAGAAATTGTTTTTTATTTGGTCACGTATTGTGTTTCACAAATCGTATGTCAGTCTTCTTTTATTAAAAGCAATGTAGCTTTGTTTTTCCTATTTTCATTTTTTTATGGCGGTACCTACTTTGCGAGTATTTTACTAAAGACTAGTCTTTAAGAAGATACAGACCTGAATGAAATTTTTGACTGAGCATATGTATGGTATATATCTTTGCAAGGATTTATGTTGGAGATATAATAATGTAACAGTGACACCGTGTATAAGAAAATTGTAAAATCTTGCTTGTATCTCTGTTGTCATTTGAATGTATATTTCTATTTATTTCTTTACTTCTTTGTTCTGCTACCTGTGGAAACTTTTAATTGACCTTCTTTTTTCGTATTAAGTTTGTACAATGTAAAACTATATCTGTAAGTTTTCTTACAATTGTAAAGCTTATTTTTTATTAAATTAATAGCTGTTCTATCTCTATCCTCCCGCCACCTTTCATTAATTACTGAAAAAAAAAACCACAGATCTTGTGCCTCTCACAACCTTCGGATACATTGAAAATATATACCGACAAACTTTATTTTTTTAATCATTTTATTTGACATTAATTTATTATATGAATACCGAACCATACAGATCGAATAAATGGAAAAACCTTAAATAAACCATCCCGTGTCTAAAACACGCAACCCTCGGGTCACAATAGGGTTACGAGCGCTCACTTACGCGCTCAACCAAATCTCACGCTGCTTAAAGCGCACCTTCTTACCTAGATAGATATATAGAGAGGTCCCGTTTCTTTCTAAACGTAGCCCAACTCAATACACTAAGGATTTTTTTTTTAAATTTTTCCCTTGTCGCTTTTTGTTTTCGAGAAATCATCGTGCATTTTATTTAAAGATTTTAACTTTCTCAAAATCTTTTTTCGCCGTCTTGTAAGCCTTGCCAAGAGATAAATTTTGTCACATAAAGCCCTAAATCACCCACGCAGCCCTAATCTGTGGCGAAATTTCACTGTGGATGAAAATGGGTACCGTATTGAAGCGATCAAAAAACATTTTCAATGTTAAAAATCTCTCAGTAAATGCTTTGTAAAAAAGTAGATTTGATACAGAGTTAGTAATATTTTTAAATTATTTTGCGATGTTTGTGTTAACAAATAAATGGCTCCACTTTTGGACAGTATTCATTTCAAGAAAATCTTTGCCTTCTGATACTTTTCATTAAATATTTTGAAATTTGTTAATTCTGACAATTGTTATTGACGGATTCGTCCATTATTGTGCTTGGTTTAGGGCTGTGCTGCCCTCTGACTAGACAAAAAAAAAGTTGTGAGCGTCTAAGGCTAACACCTACAGTGTTAACGTTTCTAGGATCGTCACAAACATGAACAATCCTCAGCACATAGTCCACTGATTGGACGTTAGGTCTCTCTTCAAAGTGATGGTTATAACTCCTATCTTATTTAAGCCTCCTTGCAATGTGTTTTTCTCAGGATTTTTTTGTTTCAATGGTCATTTATTTTAGACTACGTGCATTATCTTATTTGTAATTATTGAATGTTGGATTATCAGTAGCCTCCAGTTAACTAACAGGAAATAGGTCCCTATCGTTAAACAAATTTGAGCCTGCTATACCATGCTGGCTAGATGGGATGTTATAGGGGTCGTTTCAAGATTTTGTCTCTTTGGCTTTGCTGTTGTTATACTTATAATAAAAAGAAAATTATAAAATACTAGCTGACAGGATAAACGTTACCATAAGAAAGTTAGAGGTTAGTCACCCTTATCATTTAGAGTTATGAAAAATAGATGTATCGTGAAAAATAGAATGTATCGTGTTGATCTGAGAATCGGTCGACATACCGACTCTCAGATCAACACGATACATACACCAATTTTGGTAAAATCGATCCAGGCGTTTCGGAGAAGTTTGGTAACAAACACTGCGACACGATAATTTTATATTAGATTTTAGGTATATAATAATAAAGCTATTTATTCCATGACCCGATCAACATTTCAAATGATGATAGTAATCTAATTTTTGTATGGATAGACTTAGTAGCTAGTATTCGTTTAGTTTTATACTTAAATCTAGTTTAGGGTATAGATCCTTTCTTGGGTGATATCGAGTCATACCTCCATAGCTAGCATATCGAGATACGAAAATATGTCCTAATGGACACACATAATCGTGTGAGCAGAACCCTACAGTTTTCAAACCCACTATTACGTTTTGGCAATAACTTAATATTGCATTCCGACNTATATTACTTTCAAATTCGATGAAAAAATGTTTTTACTTTAGTTGTGAATTGTCGAGACTTTATTAATCCACAAAGCAATTTACGACCTCAATTCCGTTAATACGATCTCGAGATATTTCTAAGGTTCAAATACCATGTTAACATACGATTTTGCTAGTCTAATTTATATTCCACATGCAAAGAGTATTAGGCCTTCCATGATTGGCTGTGGAAATTACAGAGACATACCGTCAACTGGAACAAATAATGAACCGCACCTGTTTAATTTATTTTGTATTGTCTAAAAATAAACCTTTAAATAATATTATATAGCAAAGCAGCTGTTATTTCAAAGTTCTTTATAAAGTTACGATGGGCACGGCACAAATATTCATGCCGAATTGTTATGAAATCTCTTTTAAAAAGGCCATTTACAGAGTCCACTATCTATCTGTTAATTGTCACACAAAGTGATCTATTAGCTTGAAGGGTAGTGAGCTGTGATTGACCGTCTTACTTTGCTTGTCATGTCTGTCTGTCATGGAGGTTCATTGAGACATACACCTAGAGGCGCAAACTTCATTACCACACGTCGCCAGAAATGTAATAACTTTAAAATTATTAGACATTTGAAAGTAAACAGACGCATGTCTCACTTAAGCTCATTACCAAAAAAGTAACGTCGCCGCGTCGCTATGATGAGACAACGACAAAGTATCACAATGGGGGACCAGTGTTGACTATTCTATAAAAATTTATCCATGAAAAACCAAAAAAAAAAATTTAAAACGTCATTGAGAGTCGAAACAAACTTGTGTCTGAAGTTGAGACCTCTTTAAAAAAGATCTCAAACTAGGTTAGCCTTACTTTAGTCCAATTTAACCCTATAAAGACAAAGAATTTAAACCTAAAAAGTTGCACGTTCACCGGTAAAAACTGTCGTGGGTCGTATGTCCTCTTTTGAAGACACTCTCCTATCTGGGTCAGCCAATATTAGAATACTTGGTGTTGACATATCGTACGAAGTCCAATTTCTTGATTATTTGGAGGGTAAGGGCAAATTGGCCTCGAAGAAACTAGGTGTGCAGATCGAGACAGTATTTCACTCCGGCCCACCACGTTTTGCTTTATAAGGCGCAGGTCCGGCCTCACATGGAATACCGTCTCCATGTTTGGGCGGGGGCACCCCAATACCAGCGCCTCCCTTTGGACCGCATTCAACGGAGAGCGACTCGCATCGTCGATTCCCAAGAACTTTCAATTCGGCTAGACTCTTTGGCGTCGCGTAGAGATGTGGCTTCACTGTGCATCTTCTGCCCCATTTAACATGGGGAGTGCTCCGCGGAATCGTTAGGGCTGATTCCTGCCGTCTCTTTCCTCCATCGTCCTTGGCGATAGAAATTTCATCCCCATCATGTAGATGGTTGACAGTCCACAGAGGGGCGTTTTTTAAGGCACTTTCTGCCTCGCACAACAAAACTGTGGAATGAACTGCCGCCTGCGGTATTCCCGGAACAATGCGACCTTCAAACCTTCAAGAAAACACCGTACTCCCTCTTAAAATGCCGGCAACGCACTTGTGACCCCTCTGTTGTTGCGGGTGTCCCTGGGCGGCGGTAATCGCTTACATCAGGCGATGCGTTTCATTGTTTGCCACCTATATCATAAATAAAAATAACTACTACCAGTATGTACTAACTAGTACTAATGTTTGATGAACTAGCTGTACATAATCTATTAAAATAATTTAAATATTATAAAAAATTAAACACCGCTGTAAAGCACCAGTTTTATAAATAGTTATCTTTTAGATTATTTTTTGTAGGTTTGAGTAAACAATTTGCTTTCATGGTATAATTTTGTTTTTACGTATTTAATAATAGTATAAATTAGTATAAATGTATAGCTGTTACCGGCAATCTGTATAATTCGGTATTCTATACAATACCTGGACAATGTAAACAGTACCTAAAAGGTGTAGGTATGTATGAAATATCAATTACTTTATACTTTGCTTATTTGTTGTATTATCTCTGCCCGAGAATTTCCCAATATTATAGGAAAATTTCAATTATATAATGCGAAAAAATTAAAAAGGTTTTACGACTGCCAGTCGGCTCTTAGTCCATTCATTGAAAACTGGTCGTGTAGTGTAATGAATAAATAAAAATCGCTTTTATTTATTTTGTTTGCGCTGTATGTGTTTAACTTTGATGAATTCAGGTACAAGAAATAATAATTAAGAAAGTTTTTTCTTATATTTTACACATTTATTACACTGTAGTTTGTAACTGTATACATGGTTATTTGAGTCTGTAACACGGTATTTTTAACCTGTCAGCACGATAGTTTGTATATTTGATCTGATAACACTGGCTGCAATTGATACAATGCATATTGAACATTATATGAAGAATATGTATTGTTTCGGTCTTCCAATATAACACTGCTAAGCGGGTGTCCTTACGCAAAGTAACACATGAACACTATCAACTATGTGGACGGAGGAACCGGAATTTAACTCGACATATCAACGAATGGATAAGTTAGTTTAAATACTTAAATGCCGCACAAATCAAAAACTAATAGAGGAGACGGTGAGATTATTTTTATTTACTACATCGCATAATCTAATCAGTCAATATTATTATTTTTAAAATGATTGCTTTTGTCTGCTAAAGACAGTGGTGAACTCATAATGATTATTAGATTAGGGATCCGTGTCGAAAATTGATCAGACATGTTAAGCACCAGAAAACCTTTTTAGAAAGATACAGGGGCATAAAACAATACCATTCAGATTTATGCCGTCATTTGTAAGCTGTCCAACTGAGTACAGGTGAAGGGGAGGAGGAAGTCACCCTCGATTTTTCTCCCTTGTCACATGATTTTTCTACGGGGTTGCAGAATAACAGAAGAGGTATTGAAATTATATGGAACCGAAGCCGTACAAAATCATATAACCAATTTGACCGATTGAATCAGCGAGAAATAAAAAAAAATCAACTTTGTGGCGCCACTATTTTTGTATCGCATTTCATTGCTATAAATTTAATTTTAAATAGAATAGACGGATCTATTCTATTTAAACTAAATTTCCATTATCCAAAAACATTTTCTCCTAAATCAATTTTTCAATGAGCACATGAAATGTTATTTAAAACTTTCTGAAGATGTCTGAATAATGATCTGTAACAAGAGAGTTAGTAAGACTTTAAATTATTTTGAAAAGTTTTTGATAAGAAAATAAAGTACTTACATTACATAAATATGCACTATTTGTTTAGTGTTTAGTTTGCAACTTTCTGAATTATGAGTATTGTACTTTCTGAATTATGAGTTTAAAGGTTTAAACATATTTTCTTATACAAATATTTTAATTGTATTATTAACTTCTAATACAATTTAATATACAGAATAAAGCTATTCTTAACGTGTTTGTGTTTTTTGCAGTTTTTTTTTCTTTATTTTTATGAATTCTTTTAATACCAACCATAAATCCGTTAACGCAAAAATAAACTCAGAAAATAAACTTTTCTGTTTAATTCTATCTCCTCATTCGTATTTTTTAATCAGTTCGGAAAAGAAGGACGTTGAATATAAATTTCCAACACTGTAATCCCCAGGAGTTATAGGTTTTTTATATTACCAGGTGGCGATTTTTACTACCGGGCGTAGGATTTGTTGATTTAATTACGGTGCGTGTATACAACATTTTCTGGTAATGTAGACAGAGTAGTACAGACTGCCTCATTGTTCTAGTGGTAAGCAACTGGCAAATTATAAAATATATATTTTAATATAATTGGGAAAATAACTCCATACATACATATATACAAAAAACATGCACAACCCTATATACCGTTATATATATTTTAATAACGCTACATACTTTACAAACATATAATGTATACTAATTACAATCACTATTTTATTATATAACATATATGATAAGATAACTTGATAATTAGGTAAAACCACTATAAATAGTAGCTCAACACAAAAACCGCTTTTAATTATAAAGGCTAATAAAGAAAATGATAATATCTAATGTCTGTTAATTGTGATCATAATAAAAGTATTTACTAAAGTTTCCACTCCCAAAGCCAAAAAAATTTTAGTATTATTGTAACTTGTTTAAAATATCGAACGTGGGAGAGCCACGCTTCGGCACGAAAGGGCCGGCTTGACCCGAGTGATACCACGGAAAACCGATGTGAAACAGTGCTTGACAGGCCTATCCCCAACCCATAACCCATCCCCCTCCCCATTCCCCAAAGGCCAGCAACGCACTAGTAACGCCTCTGGTGTTGTTGTCCATGGGCGGCGGTAATCGTAATCGTTTACCATCAGGCGATACATCTGCTCGTTTGCCAGCCATACATTAAAAAAAATAAAAAAAAAACAATACAAACTAAAACAACTTTAAATATAGCTTAACAGACCTTTAAATATAGCTTAATCTCTGTGACAGGTAATCAGATGGTAATCAATTACCATCTCGCGATGCGTCTGCTCGTTTGTTATATATTCAAAAAAAAAATTGTCATTAAGCATTATTTTCTCTTTTCAGCTGTTCGACACTTTTGCACCTGATCACAAATACTCAGTTGAAGTTTACTGCGGCATCCTCTTACTTCCCCTGATCCTCATCACGCAAATACGTCACTTGAAGTTCCTCGTGCCATTCTCGCTCTTAGCCAACTTGTGTCTTGTGGTGACTTTCGGTGTAACATGTTATTACATGTTTACTGATATGCCACCCCTTGACAATATTCAGCTGGTTTCTAGTGTGGAAAAATGGCCGTTGTTTTTGAGGTAAGTGTTTGAACTCTAAAAAGGCCTGTGACGAGCAGTGGACTTTTAAAGACCGTTGATGATAACGATGAATCTACGGATTTCGTCAATTCACTAGTTACTTCTGAATCCAGATTGTAGTAAAAGTACAGTAATTAAATAAAAATAATTAACTTGATTTTTCACCTTGCAAGTACTCACAAAAATAAAAGCACATAAAAACTCCACGGTAGCTAAAAATTTTTAACTAGCTCTTGCCCACAGCTCTGTACAGCTGCACGATGGTCATCGCGGTAAAGAGTAGCATATGTCCTTCCTCAAGAATCAAAGTATCTCTGATGAAAACAATGACACTTCAATAATCATGAAGAGTAACTACTGTTTTCGGACGAAGCAAATTTATTCCTAGATCGGAGTGAACCTCAGAACTTAAACTTTTAATATAGTTCATTTCAATAATAAAAGAAACAATAACAATATTTACATACAAGCGTCAAAAAAATTCCTCCGGATCATCGCCTACTAGAAACGTTCCCAGAAGCGTTCATTTCAACTGTGATATAATGATGATATAATTGAAATTAATTATTAGCTGTTTAAACGATACATCAAGATAGCTTAATATTTGCTACAGAAATACAATTCGTACAATACTCCTTTTTTTTATTGGTCGCATAATTGTGTAATTTAATCTGATGGGGACTAGTAATTTAAACTTAATAACTATCACTCCAAAATAATAAAAGTATGCATCTACAAATTAAAGTTCAAATGACAGGTCACCGAATGGATGGAAGTAGCCGTATCGTCTTTTCCAATACAAAGTAGTCTGTAATTTGTTTCGGGAGGATATCTTTACATAATTATATTTAGACTCACATGCAAAAACAATCGCCTGTCACTACAAACTCATACATAACAATTAAACTAACACATTCAGAATTTCACACGCACTTTGGGCTAATGCTTTGACAGAAACCTGTCTGTGTAAAGCTACTCCCTATCGTGTAACTAATTTAATATTCCATTACAAAATTATCAAACCCGATCTTATATAATCTCTTGAAGTAGGTAAACATTATTATACAAAC
Organism: Hyphantria cunea; assembly: GCA_003709505.1. NCBI lineage: Eukaryota > Metazoa > Arthropoda > Insecta > Lepidoptera > Erebidae > Hyphantria > Hyphantria cunea. The sequence goes on from PKRV01001490.1 coordinate 1,628,378, forward strand.
TGTTCTAAACATAATACACTTACAAATACAAATGGTAGCATTATGTTAAGATATTCATTACATAACAGTGTTTCCATGAATGACCTAACTTGACGTAACCGTATATCTAAAATGGGATAGCAAAGCATCGATTGTTTTCGCAACATCAAAGAAACCCTATGATTAATAGTTTCGTGTCGATTACTTTTCTACAATCCCAAAAGCCTCTATTCTCTTGTATTATTAGCCAATATATCAAACAAACAATCACATGACTTAGCTTTAAGTTGACCTCATTGTCATACATTTGTTAGTTTTCTGATAACGTTTACATTTGTAGAATGTCAACTTGGCTAAGGAGGTTGGTTACATAGTCAATTACCGTTTGTCAGGTGATTTTTCTGGTAATTTAGTTTTTAAACCAGAAAAGAAAGAAAATTAAATATTAGGAATCACTTTTTTATGCCTCTTTGATCTCTGACTTATAATTTACTATATGTATGTATATTCAAAAGAGTAGTTCTGAAAACGATTATTGGCTCTCATGCAAAATTTGATGACAATCTCGTCAGAGTCTCGAAAGAAAAAAATTAATTTATGGATGTGTAGTTTTTTAATAACACTTTCCCTGAATCACACTTTAAATAATAGCATTCGGATGCTTGGAATGACTCCTAATCTAATTCAGTAACAAGCAGAACAATGAACAAAACCTACAACGACTGTTTATTTAGCGCACACTATCTAAGACCACTTAAATATCTCTCCCTCGCACTCTCGCTCTCTCGATCGTAATTAACAAAGACTTTTTAGATCATATAAAATCCCGTACGATGCAATTGTGCTCTGAAGCAAAATCTATTCAATTATATCTGATAAAGTCTGAATTTTAAACGTTTTGTTCTAAAGGTACTTTTGATTTTAGCCGTTTTAAATGCGAGAATTTATGTTTTAATTGAATTTAGATACGGGTTTTGTATATTTAACAAGTGTTGAGATTATTGGCGCAGAGGATAATAAAATACGTTTTGGTTTGTACTGTGCAATAGTTCAGTTTGTTGTAAGCACGATAAATTAAAATATATTATAAAGAACTCTTTATCAGTTTCAGTCGACACTCAACGGCTTAGTGTATACCAGTTAGTTATTTTTGGAGGCTTGGGTTTTTGTTACAACCAACAAAAAATAAATAAACAATATCGCTATTAAATTAATGAGTTTTATCTAGTAGATCTAAGTCTATTAGATACTACATAGCTAATACTAATCATTCAAATGGATTTTGAACTTTCTCTATAACTATAGTGGCCATGAGTTTCTTTGCCAGTAAACATCTCGTAAGGCTCTACGCTCTTTTGAAACTGGAAGTTATAGATAGACACCAGCGGGCAGTAGGTTTTGGCGTTTTCACCTAAATTACCTTGGCAATCCAGTACATGCTGTGGCGTCTGTTTGTGTCAATCTATGATTTTTACATATAGCTTCAATTTAACGTTCATAAATGTCACTCAGTGTCTTAATTGAATAAATAATTTTGAATTTGAATTTAAACAGATTTCTGAGACCTACCACTAATTAGAAGGCCCTTCCTCCATTAAGCCTAAAAATTTTAAGTGGAAGCTGTTATGAGAAATACGAACCTCTTGAGAATATACACCATTCAATATCATTTCAAAGGATTAAAGCTGATTTATTTTATGGCTGACTGCCTACCTCAGGCAACTTTTCTTGGGTGTATGACGATATCGTTTTAAATTAGGCAAGGGGAAAAAGTTAATTCAGGGCAGGGAAATTCGTACGTCTTGTGAATAAAGACGACTCTGTTCTTGTAGCACCTTTGATCTCATGAACAAATATAAAAAAACAGTATTCAAGTAAAACGTATTTATTACAAGAACACTCTTGACGTTCATTCGTGTATGCTTCCTTTTAATATTGCTTAGAATGTTAGGGGGATAATGTTTTGTGTTTGTTATTTCACAACCAACACTATTGCATGAAAATCTAATCTCTTAAATGTAAATAAACTAATCAAATTAAATAAGTTTTTGAATAATCTATTTCATTATAATAGTAATTATTTTGGCTATACCACAGCAGAATTAACACTACCATCGGCGTACGTGACACGATACAGTTAAGGATTTTAATAAAGTATCTCGTTTGGGTCAAATATCGCAAATACACATAATCTAACAACTAGCATAGTGCCAGTTACATTAATAAACTGCTATGACAAAATCCTCAAAACTGCAACTGTAATAGAAAGGGTTATATTATTTAATGTAGCTTATACTTGACAGTCAATACTTTTTACGTGAAACTAGAAGATAGAAAATTTCAACCAAAAAGATCCATCCTGACTAGATCTAAGAAAGAGCAAATTGGCCCCTGCGGAAAATTTATATAACACTCAATCCTCTAATAAACCAAACCTCACGTATTTCGCATTACATACACAAAAATAATATTTTCAAGCCGACAGCTCTCACAGTTTTTTCAAGTTCTAGGAAGAATAAATATTATTATTTTTTCGGCTTTGTTATATATATCGACCAACTTATAAAAATGAACTTAAATAAAAGAAATAAGAAACTAAACATTAACACTTACAGAATATTAAAGAATCTGCACAGACACCGTGTAGCATTTAGCTGAGATAGATGGTGACGCGTTCTGGTCCACATTCTTCTTTTTTTATATTAATACTAATATTTATGTATTTTATATATATGCTAATATTATAGATTCAAAAATAACTCTGTTTGTCTGTCTATCACGCTTTTACGCTTAAAACGTTGCACTCATATCAATGAAATTTGGATTGATCCTAGAGGAAGAAACATATACCTCTTTACCGCGATAACCGATGTACATGCTGGCTAAATGTGGACAAAAGCTAGTATTAACTAACTATTAATATTATAAAACTGAAGGGTGAGTGACTGAGTTGATTGTTTGTTTGGTTGAACGTGCTAATCTCAGGAAGTACTGGCCCGATTTGTATGTGGCTTAGATAACCCAGATATCGAAGGAAGCTATAGGCTGTATGACATCTCGCTACGACCAAAAGGTCAGAGTATCAATGAAATATGTTGCAAAGACGGGAAAAAGTTACGCTTTTTGAGAGCTTCCATTGCGTGTGCTGCGTAAATGGTAAAAGTTTCCGAACACAAAATATGAAAGAATTGTGCTTTTTTAAAAGATCTTAAAAAAGTCCGCGATAGCATATGACTATCTTTTGTGTTTGGCTCACCATAACCGTTTTTATAGTAACCAAATTTGATCCCGCTTTATAAAATTATGCTACGGGCAACAGGACACGCTAACGAGATTGCGGAGTTCAGCTAGTATAAAATAAAATATAAAGTTTCATTCTGTTTTTCACATTACTATTGTTACTTTCAAAGCTGTACGCTTTATATTTTGGGTCTATGAATAAATCAGTTTAATTTCATTTCACTAAGTATATTTGCAGGTACAAACAAAAACATATTTAAGGATCTAGTCTTGTCCCTAGAGAAAAGATAGAAGAGAGCGATATTCACTTGACAACAAAATTCCTTCATTTTATTTAATTAGCTAGCATTCTTCATGTATATGAATTTTTAGTTACTTTTCTGAAACTCAAATTTATTTTAATGGTCCCTAATTCTGCTTCTTTTGCAGAAATTTGAGCTTAAATAGACATATAGACAAGACATAGACAGCTCAATGAAATAAATGGACTTAGACTGCCTGATTGAAGTCAAAAGTAGTATACGTACAGCAAAGTCAGAACTATGTATTATAGTTTTACAAAATTCTCAGTGTTACTCACGTTGAACTCTATGAAACTATCTAACTACCTAATAAATCATTTTTTTTGTATATTTTCTTGACGTTTCTAAGATAATAGATGTAAGATAGACATAACAAGGATAGTTAACATCATGCTTAGACTAATCGGAGTCAAAGAAAGTCAATGGTTGAGAAAGAGACTTGCGTGGAGAAAGTTGTATAAGTCAGTTAGTACAGTCAGCATCACATTGGTTTGTACTCTCAAAGTGCTCAAAATTATATGAAAAGCATCAATTTCATATTGGCAGACATGGCACTCTAATGTTTGTTCGCATTCAAAGTGATCAAAACATCTTGATTGTCAGCTGTCAATATTGTGTTGTCTGACAGAGTGTTAATACTATCAAATGGGTTGTTCAATTATTTCTATACATGCAAAGTAGTTTAAAATATCTTTACAATGAAGATAAATCAACGCTATTTTCCGTAAGTAGAGTGTAGTTTGCAATAAAATTGATAATTTTAAATCCCGTTCATTTCTTGCATGAAGTAACTGAGGTGTCTCTTGTTTCGAATATTTTTAAAAAATAAACATTATTATAGTATTCTAATATATTCTATCTACAATATTATACTGAGAAAGATAATTTAGATGCAGGTATTTAAATGAGATAGAGCTATTTGGATTTTTTTAAATAACCTGTAGCAGAAAACAATGTATTACGCGTAAATCGAATACTTTCTCGCTCGCACATCTCCTATCGGTCTCATTTGACGCGCATCACATCGCGGAGGTGGTAACACAAGGCTTAAATAAATAGACCCGTATCCTCCGTTCATTCGAGCAAAAGTATTTAAGACGTATATAATTTCTGCACTGGTAACCCTATCGCCCTACAAATCTCTTTTGAGGAAAATCAACACAATGCTTCAAGCGACATTAATGTCACTGAATGATATTGTTATCGAGAGACAGTTGAGAAACTGTGATAGATATGTTGATATTTGAATTGAAATATATATTTCATAATAAATTTGCTTCCATACCATTTAGACGGGCAAAAAACTATCGCTTGGTAAATTTATACCGGGAAAATGTTACCATTACCGACGTGCTCGGCCTTTATTCATTTACATATTTTCACAGTTAGTGCAACTATATCGAACATTGCACTAGTATCATGTGGAACCATATTGAACTTTTGAGCTTTTGAATGCACCAAGTTTTTTTTAAAGTTCTCAAATAATTATAATTTTAGTCCCTCTTTTGGAAAGTTGCAGTAACTCAATTTTATAATCAGTCAAAGGCGATTCCTCAATCGTAACTGATAGACATCGACTTCTGGTATACTTGTTAAAATTTACAATGCCCTAAATAACTATACTTGGTAATATATTTATAAAAACTGTATTAAGTATTAAATATTTACCTTTCTCGTTCACTCTTCGAAAAGTACTCTCGGAAGGTGGTTTATTTCAATCGATCACCATTAGTTCAGTTTGAGTGGAGACCACAATTTGGTATTTTCTTATTTTTCTAGCGCTAGTAAAAGAATTGGAATGATTGTTTATTCCACCTCTGCTTATAAAAGGATCTTTTCAATAAGTTTCAATCCATTAAAGATGGTCCCTCAATTGAAATGCTTGTTACCAAAAAAATACAATTTACAAAACATTTTGAAGTTAAATAGAATAATGATGCAGTCTTTTTAAGTAGTATTAGTTTAATAAAAAATACTTTACTAAAAATGTTAAACAATATATAAGTTCGCTTTAATATTCCAATTAGCCGTTACACACTGTCCATTCAGTTTTAACAACGGATATGCTATATCCGTTCGTCATATCGTCGTATATCGTTAAATCTAACTAAGATTACTCTTAGTCAGATTTAACAATGATAATAATTTTGTTTTATTATATATTTTATATATATGTGGCCAGCCTTCGTTCTTAAGAACTTGACTGAAACCAAAATTGTAGCCAGCCTTAATGACAATGACTTTTGATAAGTATGGATGCTTAGATATCATTGAACAACCTATTTGATAACATTAATATGAACCCTCTGTCAGCCTACACAATATTGACAACTAATAGCTAAGATATTTTGCTTTGAATGCCTACGACAATTTGAGTGCCGTGTCTGCTAAAATTGAATTGATGTTTTTCAAGTATTTTAAGCACTTGAGAGCACAAATGAATATGATGCTAACTGTACTATATATAAATAACATATGACCGTAATTGATTGAATTAGCTTGAAAAAATAGATTGAAGGAAGATTATTGAGATAGCATAGAAATGGACAAATTCACTAACATTATTTTAACTTCAAGAAATAACAACCAAATCAAGTTATCAACTTAGATATCTTAAGTGGCGTGAACTTTATCTCCAGTTGAAACTGTTAATTATTTAAAGTTATTGAACTAAGTATGACTTCAAGATTTATTATCTTCCTAGCCTCTTTATTAATAAAGGAAAGATGAATCCGAAAATTAATTGGGATCGGCTACTTATTACTGGAACATTATTTAATATTATTTATTATTTATTTATAAACACTAAAAAGCGTCCATCTATCAGTCCACTACGCCTCTCCTTAGAAATAAGATTTGGACTATGTCGGGTTGAGTAGCGTAGGCGCTGAGGTGGAACATACAAATAAACATAGACTGCAAAAACTATTACCGTAACTTTTAGCTTCGTAGTCGGTGAAAAAAGAGTAATCGAACAAACGGGTAACCTAATAATTACTACCAATATCAACGTCACAAGTGCGACACCCTTACTCAAATGTAATAATATGCCTATCTCACAAAATTATAAAAAAAATACTTTAGGAGGTTACGCCTCACTCCCTAACTTCTGTTTCTTGCAATATCTTTACAATATTTATTTTTAGATCCACTCTCTCTTCGAAATTCTTGAAAAATTAGTTAATGTTTTAATGAAGTTTGCTTGACATTCACGCGTAAATTCTATTATACTAATATATATTGTGTATTTTATTTTCGTCTATTACTTACTTCTAAAGGTTATTACGAAGTTATTTTTGAAACTAAGATTATTTGCAATTCAAATTGTTCTTTGTAGTTTAAATACCGTGTTTTCTATTTCGCCATTCTTTCGTTGTTTTTCAGCGAAGATAAGGTTTCCAAAGTCCCAAATCTACCTTAGAAGGAGGAGAATAATAATATTGCTTTATTGTACATGAGATTGATTATAAAGAATACTTTAATCTAGGACTTACAATTGGCGGCCTTATCGCTCGAAGGTCATCTCTTACAGGCAACCATGATATATGTGTGATAAACCATGTGAACCACGGTCATTAAAAAGTGTATGGGAAAGGGGTATTTAAACTTTCTATATATGTATGCTGACCCACGCCACCTCGTCCGCGCTTTCTATATTGCCTATAGCCGCATTTTCTATATTATAACAGTGTGATCAAATTTGTTTACCATAAAAAAAGGTTATAATGGGGTCGCAAATTTCAACCAACCCAACAAACAGTCAAACAAAGAAACTAGCTTTATAATATTAGTATAGATAAGGGGTAAAAAGGGACTTTAATTTTAACGTCGCTTACACATTAGGAGGCAAGCATATTCCTTTTAATAGGGTACTTCAGTAGTTAGATTAGAAAATCCGAAGTTTAACAAGTTGGTAAAATGAGAAAGCTACGACAGGGATCTTACTTCCCATATTGATCGGGAAGTGTTGACGTGTAGTATGAAGTGATGTTTTCCATGAATAATGTTTTATATCATCTCGACATAAGTACTGCAGGATATTAAAGCATAATACTGGAGAAGTATTTGCACGTTGTAAGACTTTACATTAATTATCACAGACATGAACCTATTACTCAAGTGGTTAATAACCCTGACAGCTAAGCGAGAAATTATGAATTTAATTCCCACCCTTGTACTCACACATTCTTAATCTACGTTAAACTTATCTCTTATATAAATATATGCTTAAATATATAAGAATCATGACGTTTGTCTAAAATTTATTATTTACTAGCAATGCCCGCGGCTCCATTGGTGTACATATCGGTTATCGCGACAAAAAACAGCTAATGTACTCTCCAAGGTTGAATGTATTTCTATACTGAAATACATTCAAATCTGTTCAGCCGCTTAGCCGTAAGCCTAACAGACAGATTTACTTTTGAATTTATATTATTACATGTATAGTAATAATATATAGTAGGGATTATGGATTAATTTTAAATCATTTATTCAACTAACACACTTAGTGATATTTATGAACGTTAAATTTATAGATGAAAATACTAAAATCTACTGCCGGTTTGTGTTAATCTATAACTTCCAGTTTCGAAAATGCATGTAACCTTTTAAGAGCCACGCTTCGACACGAATGAAACAGTACTTGCGCTATGTTTCACCAAGTAAGTGAGGATACCGGAGGCCCATACCCATACTTATGAGAAAAATACTGGCAAATAAACTCATGGCTACTCTGGTTAATAGTCAGATATTATATTATAATAGTATTGGTATTTAACATGAAAGGTAAACAGTATGAAAACTATAGCCACGTGAACTTTATTTATTAAAATGCTCAAAAAACATTCAGTAATAACGTTTGATGGTTTGAGCCTATTAAGCAAAGGAATTATTCGAGGTGCACATCTACTTACATTCAGTTGCAAAATCTACTATTGAAATGATTCGTGACTCGATTAAGAGTCTAGAGTTGCAGTTGAACGAACCAAAATAATGGTACAGGTTAAAGCATAGAGCGACCAGTCACCCCAAGCAGCACCCGTTCACAAGTATGACGCATTCTTCGCCATATTAGAGCGAAAGAAATAATCCACCCTACGACGACGCCACAAACAACGACATTTTAGTTAATATGACGAACCATACTCGAGATACAGATAAAAATCACTACTAATCAAACTATCATAATAATCGTCATGCATTACTTTCAACTAAAGGCTAATAATTTATCTTAATTATAAGATAAAGAACTTTGTTTGTATAAAATAACACTTCAAGCCCATGATTGTATGTCGTTTAGAAAAATCTTTGATCGTAAAATAGGCTTTCTAGTACAAGAGTCGGTGAAGATCGACTGGACTATAATAGAGAATTCCTCATAAAGTAATTCTATATTTACTGCTTGATTTTATCTACAGGAAGGTCGATTACTTAAGAAATCCTATTCTTGTTCCAGTACAGCAATATTTGCGATGGAAGGCATCAATGTTGTGATGCCGGTTGAGAACGAGATGGCAAAACCACAGCATTTCCTTGGGTGTCCCAGTGTTCTAAATGTGACCATGGTGTTTGTGGCGCTACTATACGGCATCATGGGCATCTTCGGCTACCTGAAGTATGGCGATGCTGTCCTCGGAAGCATAACCCTGAATTTGCCTCAGGATGAACTGTAAGTACCGACAACTCGTAGTAGATTATACGGTTGCCTCTACGCTTTCTACTTCACCGAAGTGCTGTGGGTCTGATCCTCATATCATCATCATCAATAACCCATAACGTCCCACTGCTAGGCTCAGGAGAGGGTTAAGACCATACGTCTCCACGCTGGCCAAGTGCGGGTAGGGGGCTGACAAGACAACGTTGGGGCCTACGTAATCTTGCCGTTGGATGTTTATACGCCGCCCAAAGGCCTCCAACTAAGCTTCACGACTATTATCGTATGATAACAACCGGACCCGACGGTTTAACGCAACCTCCTAATTACAGAGATGCTCATGGTATCGTGCCACCAGCGGTCACCCATTCAGGTTCAGACCGCGCCGTTGTTGCTTATCTTCGGTGATTATTTCTAATCACCGAATGCAACTGAGCTATGATCGCCTTACTGGATTATGAGCAATCCTCATATGGAACAACTCTTTTATGATCCGCAAATTGTTGTTTTGAGTATGGGTGTTTTTTTTTGTCCGTTTGATATATGTTTGTAAAGTCTTCCGAGAAACAGGTTTTGTTCCTAGGGCGGGATATGTATTTAAAAAAAAAGTTTTCATTTTGTGTTAACATTTTTGTTTCAATATAACTTTTTGATTAGTAAGAATTTTTTCGTCGGTTCATATCTATGGCATCCCGTGTATAAAATATCGCTTTGTTCAGAAAGGGTTACAAGCAAATAAATTCACTTTCACGCATCAAATATCAAATTAGTACTAACAATGTTGGATTCTGCTCACATTTTGTGTGTTTATTCATTTGATGGTGTCCATAACGCCTTATATCCTCCGCATATTGCGGAGCTAAGAGCTATGGCACAAGACCGTAAAAATTCCGGGCTTGCCGTCTTCAGCATGTTTCAGGGCTCGGCCCTATAGACTGGCATGATTTTTTTAACAGCAAAAGCAATTCATTTTCTTGTGGTAATGGATTAAGAGATGGATCAAAAATATGTAGTGTCACTATCCTAAGCGGTTAATCTCGTAATATTATTTAGATTTCTCCCAAAAACTCATCTCAGTATATTCAATAAATTAATAAATAAATATTTCGGACATCTAACACACAACGCCATCTAGTCCCAAACTAAGCAAAGCTTGTATTATGGGTACTAGATAACTGATATTAATAGATAAATACTTTTTTTTGTAAATACCTTTTTTTGTAAAAATAAATATTATACATAGAAAACACCCAAACTCCGAAACAAATATTTGCAGATCATACAAACATTTGGTCCGACCCAGGATTCGAACCCGAGACCTCATGGACAGCAGTCGCGTACGCTACCACTGCGCCACCGAGGCAGTCAAGTGGATTCAACTTCAAATTCAATTGGATTTAACATAAATCCGTAGCTCCGGCTTACTATACGTAGATATTGTCAATATTGACTGAGGTTTTTTGTCCTTGTAACTTGTAACAGATGCCAAAAAAATTAACTAGTTACGAGGCTTATCTGTAGAAAGAAAGAGAAATTGATGATTTAGAAAAACGGACAATTTTCATATTCTCTGCTTAGAAAATTTGAATAAATAATAATTGCAGATTTCCGCAATGAGGTTTTTTAAATGCTAGAGTTGAGTTGTAAAATTTCAATAATATAATTCTAAATGTTCGAAATCGATAAGTCATACCAGTAGACTCATATCAAGAAACATACATTATAACATCAAAATCAAGCAACATATCACATTGCATGTTGTCATAAAACCTATTCAATATTTTATTCTTATTAAAAACTTTAACTACAAAAACACATCGGCAGTATCTCTATTTACTTTTATGCCCAATCTGAATGTTATTTCATAAAATTCCAATATATCTCAACAACTGATATTCAAAGCCGTTCGTCTGCAATACACCAATAAACGTCCCATTGATAATAAATATGTAGCAATAGTGAAAATCTTTCAATCCTTTTTGAAATACGCGAGTTAAGCAAATCTACTTTAGAGCATAAAACGTACCAAGGACTTGATTTTACCATTTTACAGAACATTTTCTAAATTCATATGGCAACTAGAATTTTATTGCTTGCCTCAAACTCATTTTACATAAATTTGTCTTCATAATATACAACTTTATAATATTTTTTTTGCTCACTGGAGGAAAAATGGTTTGATTTTGGTATTGGTATTTTGAAACGCAGAGGTACTGGGCCAAAAGATCATATAGATACAAATTTATCAAAGTGTAATAACGTAATAGAACGAAATGTGTGATCAGACGATTGTGTGACCGTGAATAATAAATTTATGAATTTAAATAAGAGCTGGGCAAAAACCCCAGATAGATTTAAATTCATTTTGGTGCTAGTCATCAATCAGTTGCTTGAATCGAAGCACTACATAGTCAGTTGGCAATGACAGATAGACGCTCACAGTCACGTAAATAAAGTGCCTTATGCAACACTTAAGTAAGAGTCTATAAATGTCTATAAAACTGGAGTTGAATAACATACAAATGTTGAAATATCTCGACTACGTCCCAAAATTGTTTTCTAACATTCAGTATTAAAACTGCTTAAGATTTCGGAAGATTTGTTCAAAAATATCAATATATTATATACGTGAAGCAAAAACTTTGTTCTGCTTTACGAAAACCATGCGAATAGAGGAGTATGAAATTCGACACAGTTAAAGCTTATATGGAGGTCCTTCTCCGTTTAGGCACAGTTAAATTTTTTTATGAAACAGGATAGCCAAAAGCCAAATAAATAGTAATCACTAGTTGATATAACTTTGACACGAGCATTTTGCAAGTAAAGAGAACATTCATTAAGTGACAAAGTATTAAAGTATAAGTAGGAAATTAGAATTGTAGTACTTAGAATGACTTAGACAATGTCTTAATGAAGAATATTTTCTAATGATCTTCTAATTAGCACACGAGCCGATAGATCGCTTCCTGGTAAATGACTACCCATGAACTCTTCACTGCACTTTACGTACCCCGCTAGAATTACATTGAGGATGGTTTTCAACTATTGTGTTGAAGGATGACCCGCCACTATTTAGCAAACATCTTGAAGAAGCTTGCCAGATTCTTTGATGATTTTGATTTAAACTGTACACTATCTCGGTATGAGCTATTTTCAATAACACTATTCACATAATATGTGTGCCGAAACCCTATTAAAACTGTAAATCATACAGCTGTCTTGACAACCCTATGACAAAGCACATTAACGTACTGTAATGGGCTACGTAGTATCTTTATAGGTATCTTTAGACCCTCGTAATATGAGTTTCGGCATAATTCATGTATTATGCATACCACTAATATCTTTACATGATATGTAAGATACTAAATTACTACAATACACATTGCTATGAAATTACAGGCGCACGTGTTTCAATTGCAGTAATTTATTTGACATAACAAAAAGAAGAGTTGCAGTTATAAAGATTATCTTAATAATTACAGGGAACTTTTACTAAAACTTAAATATTACATATTTGAGGAACACACATGTTTTTCTTTTTATAAGATAGCATGGGTTGTCGAAATCGAAGTCAAATAGCTTTTATTATAGTAGGGCTTTTAATGCACTTTCAAAACGTAACATTAATGACCGTAGTTGCGCAGTTTTAAAATGTAATTCCTATGGAAAAGAACCGCCAAGAAACTCTATAATCTGAGGCTTGTAGCCGTCACTAGTTGATCCCAACCTAGTTTGGGCAAAAGACTCAATGAAGGAACTATATTTATTATACGGAACTATATATATAACACTCGATCAGGGAAAAAGAACAAGTTTACATATCTTTGAACAAGTCCAACACTTATATCGACATTTCGAAATACTTTTAGCAAATGACTATACATATATGGCTTTAGACGAATGCTACTTCACTCGCTATCATTAATCTTAATCCAGGAATAAGCATTAATAAGAGAGTGGTTTCTTGGAATTACACATGGTGATATTTTATTTTTCTTTATCCAGAAGTAGTAACAGTTCATATTTACCTAAAAGTCAAAATCTATACCAATATTATAAAGAGGTAAAGTTTCTAACTTTACTAATATGGTTGTGGGGGTAATCTTCAGAATTACCGATCCGATCCTGAAAATTATTACTGTAACAGAAAGCTATTTAATTATGATTATTTATGTATTTGTAAATCAAGTCCAAGAAAAACGGTCGGGATATGATGCTTTACTGGCGCGCGCTGACTTAACGTTTTAGTATACACGAACATAATGTTCATCAAAAGTATTAGCCTTTTAGGTCTACAAAAAATTACCACGGTACCGTATAGCTAGCTTTTATACTTAAATCGCTACAAAGCTTATTTTCTTAAATAAAAGAAATAATAAAAAATAAACTTATCGAACTAAACGACAAAAGCTTAAGTTCTTTCGGTTTGCCTTCTCCTGTTAGATCCCATAACAATGCATAGGATGCAGTATTGACAAGTTCGTAAAACATAAATGACTTGTCGGTATTCGTCAATGACAATTTACTAAAATTAGTCACAGATCAAACGAACACTTATGATAAGCTAATTGACAGTTTAGTTAATAAGGAGGGTAACATTATTTTTTAATGCTCCTGGAGGAACGGGTAAAACATTCTTCACAAATTTAATATTGCCGAAAGTAATATATTCTAGCAAAATTGCGCTCGCTGTTGTTTCTTCCGGGATTGCAGCAACTTTATTAAAAGACAAAAAAACAGCACACTCTACCTTTTAGTTACCACTGTAAACTTCTTTGGGGCAGTAGTCTCTATGTTTCATACGCAAAAATGGACGACTTGACAAACTTCTGCAAAATGTGTCAATGATTGTATTGGACGAATGTCAATCAATCACAGAGCTCACTTCGAGGCTGTAAAGGTGTAGTTTTTCCCTGTTACATATATTATATACTTTCCATTGGCGTTTAATTGGTTTGGAATAAACGTGGATTATATTTAAAAAAATACATATGTTATAATTATAATTAATTATCTTCATGAACATTTTTTTGGCAACCCACACTTGTTATGATCAGAAACTTATTTGGTATAATATTATTTTAATTCGGATAACAGATGGGTAAAGGTCGATGTTACCTCGGATCTTAGACCAATATGTCAACATTTCTATCTAAATACATAAGCCACGCTGAGACGCTTAATGACGATATAATCTAATATCACGGCATAGTAGAAACTCACCCTTAGTGTCAACATGATCAATATCAACGAGAGTGATGTGATTTAGGCCATTAGTGTCGTACCTTATAGCTTATGGTTTACATCGATTTTAACCCTAAATGTTTTCAAGGTTTGACGGTCGTGAAATCAATGACTCGAATACAACAGCTTTAAGATCGTCACTAACGTTGAACTAGGATTATTTCATGTTGTCCGGATGGCGTAAGAAAGCGGTTCCCGGATCTCCCCCGTCCCAAGCGCAGAGTGGCACACCGTGGTGGTTCAGTGGGTAGTCTGGCGAGTCAGTCAGGAGTCCCACACAAAGCGAACCCCCTGTCCCCGCGGGGGGGAGTGAAGTGCGTAAAGGCATTCCACCACGTAAAAATAAAAAAAATATAAAAAAAGGATTATGTCATGACGCTGGGAGGGGTCCGTATGGCGTAAGAAAGCGGTTCCCGGATCTCTCCCGTCTCAGGTGCAGAGTGGCACACCGTGTGGTTTTAGTCGGTTCGGTTCCGACACACCGCCCCGCCGCAAACCCCATGGGGTGAAGGCCTGAGGGTGTTTGCACACGTAAAAAAAAAAGGATTATTTCATGTAAAAGACATGTTGAACATGAAATTTAGTGTAATCTATCATGATTCCTTTTTGTAATTGAAAGATGTTGATCTTTCAATTACAAAAAGGAATCTGTAAGAGGATTCTTCTTTCAGCAGCGTATGTTTTATACTTTTATATTTCATAGATGAATACGTATGTATTGTTCTTCTTAGGGTAAGCAGATACGTCAAAGGAGTTCTAGCATAAGTATTAATCAGCATACATTTTTATGCGAAAACTAGCAGACCCTGCTAAGTTCGTACCGCCTAATGTCTACTTAACATCCTTATGGTCCCGAAAACAGTGTCACCCATCGGTTCTGATTTTTTTTTCAAACCATCCAGGGATTTTCATTGATCGGGACAAAACCTTGGTTAAAATAAACTTTAACAATTAACTGAAGTATGCGTATGATATAAATAAATACTTAATATTTACCTTTCTTTCCCAGATTGGCGTTGATTGCAAAGGTTCTCGTGGCAGTAGCGGTATTCTTCACTTATTGCTTACAAATGTACGCGCCGATGGACATTATTTGGACTAGGATAAGACCGAAAATCAGCAAAGAGTACCACAACGTTAGCCAGATTGTGTTGCGAACTACTAGCGTTTGTTTGACTGGTAATAATTTTATTTTTCTAATTCTTGTTATAAAAATTAAGAATACAGAGATGGTAATTCTGTTGTTGCAATAACTAAACTAAAATTCACTAAAGTTTGTTGTTGGATTATATACTTTAATACCTTCTGCTCACAGTCCATTTTTCGATATCTCCACCAGCGTGTCACCACTCCTATTCATCCCATAGGTGTCGTAACGCAAGATATCATCAATGTAAGGAAAGGAAAAAATTTAAACCAATCCTAGAGCAACCCACGTGGCCTGATGATCAGGAATAATATTATTAAGAACTACACAGTGGAATTTATTCCTTATCTAATTTATATTTTCGTTTTTGTATGCGAATACATATGTATTACCCCGTGCCTGCACGAACGAACGAGCGAACGTGTTTGCGCGCTGAAGTGCGTGCATATATTTGAGTGCTTAAATATACCTAAGTTATTACGTCTCTTCTCTTACCAAAATCGCGCGAGAAAAATTTTTCAACTCAATTTTGCCATCTAATCAAGTGGGTAACTTAGATAGATAGATAGATAGAAAACTCTTTATTTGCACACCATAGTACAGAGTTAAATAAGTAACATAACACATAAAATGTCCGTAGTGTAGTGTATAAAGGGCGACCTTGTTGCCAAAAGCAATCTCTTCCAGGCAACCTCAGGATGGATCAAATGTTTCAAAGAGACAAACTAATAATTATAAGTTGACAAATGTGAACAATGCCCACATACTAATATTATTACAAGTTATTTATAACTTAAATAGTATTGTCAGGTAAATATTCAAGACATAATATTTTAAGTGATGTGTTTATCTGAAAATCAAGTAAGGAAAATTAGGTCTGACCTCGTATTTTTGATAAACAGCTACCCACGAATAAAATCATTAATTTAGCTCTGAGAAAGATAAATTTAACGAACTTGACTAAATTTGGAGTGTACTAATCTTTTGTGCTCCGTGAGTTCGAGGGCGTTAGTAAAAGACTATCATAATAATAACAAGTATAGTACAGTATTTTCAACAATTACAGATGATAAAATCAAAACCACGAATTGTTAAGTTTGATACTAATTAAAGTAATTTACGTCAGAAATTTATTTATTTTCTTTTATCTTGTCTATTGGGACCGCTCTAATTTTTTTCATGAAGTTTTAAGCTTTATTTATCGAAGATTCATTGAGTCAGCATTATCTGTTATCGATAAGTACGTTGATTGCTAAATCGTCACGCCACAAGCTAATTGCGACGAGTGTTACCTATAACTAAATAGATTATTATGCACTGAGCAGTTTTAGCCGATTGTTTTTGTACCTTACAAATGCAACGAATCAATTACCTTCTTATTTTTTTTAACATTAAGGAAATAGGGGGCACACTTAGGCGATAGTATTTATGTCTTTTGCTGTTTCTTTCAGTTATCCTGGCAGTGGCAGTACCAGACCTACAACTTCTCATCGGTTTGGTTGGTGCTATCTTCTTTTCAACATTGGGCCTTCTGATTCCAGTAGCGGTCCAAACTGTCCACAAGTGGGAACGTGGACTCGGCAAGTTTAGGTATATACTATGGAAAAACATACTGTTGTTAGTATTTTATGTGATTGTATTAGTTTCTGGATGTTACGCGTCGATTAGTGAAATTATAAAAAAGCTTTTATAGTGTCTTTAGTTAGATATTATTGTATTATGAATGTATTATTTAAGATTCCAACCATTCAATGATTTGATGACATTGTCCATATGCAATAATAGATAAGTGTTAGATAGCTTATCTGACAGATAAGTTGACCTAACTTCCATATAAATTGTTTTTTTTTACGTATGGCCCTGCCAAAACGACTCTAATTTGTCTGATGGAAAGATGGAAAGTATTAGTAGAATCCAAGAGTGGTGGACACCATATTCATTGCAAATGCAGACGACGTACCATGGCAGTATAGTGAAGCTTCTGCATCATTTGGCCTCCATTCATTCACCAACGAAACACAACGGCACGAACGCTGTAATTTGACATTGATTTTCTGTGATAGGGTATTACCGCCTAGGTCGAGCCGGCCCGTTCAAGCTAAAATCTATGGGGCTCTACTATCTTACTAAATAGAGTCACACCTGTCAGCTTAGCTATCCAGAACTTATCAGTAACAGGTAAAACAGGGCCTAAGCCTCTTTCCCACGAAATGGCCTATGTCCTAGCAGGACTATTATAGGTTTCTGAAAATGATAATTAATTACTATAAGATTATAAGTAGGTAGGTAAGGTAAATGTGCTAGATTAAAGTTACCATCGGCACTGCACTGAAGATCTTCTGCCGAATTACTTAGATTTATTGAGTGTAAAATGTATAAATCAATTGGCTATGTGATATTATAGTTTAGTTTTTTTAATAAAGGGGACCACTGAAAGATTCATCTGTCTTTCTGTGTTTTTATTGTTGTGTTGTTTTTTGTTTACCTACAATAGTACGGTGAAGGTTTATGAGTTTAAGGTGAGAGAATATTTGTGCAAACCGATGATCTCCAAGTGCCTACTTGTCCGATTTTGATGCAATTTTCAGCGACGGGTTCTGGTTTGATAGGTATCTTCTTAGAAAAGGGTCACGGTATCAAATCACCAGGGAGAGACTGTAATGATATGTAGTATCATGTATGAGTAGTAGCAAAAGCGAGAACTGGTATGAAAGAAATAAGCTAGGACTGTTCCTAGCTTATTTCTTTCATACCAGTTCTCGCTTTAGCTATGCTCTAAAGAACATTGGAGGTGCTAGAAATATAAAAAAATAAAATAAAAACCCCAACTTTGCTAGGTTTTTGATTGATAGCGTTGAGTATAAAACGCTTATATAAAAATATAAAAAAGGACCAGTGGCACTTAAGTTGATTAAAAAAATTAATTTAATGGGGTATTTTTTAAAAGCCGCAAGACGGAAGAATTTATTCTTATTTACCAGAATAAATTAGAAGAAACCATGAGAACGTCCGACGTTGTCAATATTTATTTATTGACAGAAAAAAACTGTATTGTAAAATGTAAATGAAAATGGGTTGAAAGAAGCCAACTGATACTTTCTTAATGTCCTACATTTGGCACTACTGGCTACTACCTAACACTTTATTATATTTTTGATATGACTTATTTATATGTAAACATACTTTAGTCTTAGAGCTGAAGAAGATCGACTTACACCTATCTGAGAACCAGATGAGACACATTTTTTAAACATTATTAATTAATGTACACCCCCGTGATAGATTCCCTATCGCAAAGCTGTCGAAACTACTTTTTAAAATATTTTTACTGATTCTTTTTTTACTCAGGCAAGTCTGTTCCATTAAATAACTCAATAAATTACTTTTATCTTGCTATCAATTTAGATTAGTTATTAACTCAAGGTTGATGGAAGCTATTTAGAAATAAGTAAGGTAGCCTACTTAGGTATATTCTCTATATAGAACGTTAACATTTGGAACTAAATTTAGTTAGGTATCAATAGAGTAAAAGGAATTAAAAAAAATAAAAATAATATATCTTTTAAAATAGTCATGACAGTTTTGCAATGGGCAAGCCACCATAGATGTGTCCATTAAATATTTGAATTTCAATGATAAAAAGTTTTCTCGTTGTTAAATGGGTGTAAGTCAATCTTCACTGGCTCTTGTACTAATTTATAAGTCTTTAATGAATAATAGTTTTAACTGTAATAAAATGAATAAATCTTAAACTTATTAATGTACTTGCTATAACACATGTATTTGTAACGATAATCAAATTTATAATGATGAAAAATTTATCTTATGTGACTGCGTTATTCAGATTTTTAAAGGTGTCAGGATGTCTGAAGGTTTTTTAGGTTGGCAATTTGAAGTACCTACCTTCTAGCTATCATTATAGTCATAATAATTACTTTATTATAATTATATAGTCAGCGTATCAATGAAACTCAGAAGTTAATAATGTGTGTTTTAGGCTGTAAGACAATTTATTCCATCTACTTCTTGAACCGACATGTTCTAACATGTCTCATGTCCACTTTGTGAATGTTCAACACAATACAATATGCAAATAAAAGCCACGGTAGCTCTTTGAGGAATGATTTTTCTGAGATGAGGATAAATTACGTTGTAATGTAAAATAAGTAAGATAAGTGGTAATTCTGTTGTTGTTGTAAACCAAAATTCACTAAAATTTGTTGTGGGACTATATACTTTAAATTTATCTTCTTACAGTCCATTTTTCGATATCTCACATGTCAGCAGCAGCAGCAGGCACTGTGTTTAGTTCAGTACCAAATAAAAGGCAAAATTTATTTTGGCATAACCAATAAATTTCTTTTTTATGTATGGGCCTGCAAAAATTACTCTACTCTGCCTGATGGAAATCTAAAGCAGAATCCAAGTTACCATAGTATATTGGGTATGCAGACAATGCAACAATACTGCATGATGACCTAAACCATGGCTGCCTAGCGATGCTTCTTCATCATTGGGCTTCCTGTCTCGTACTCACCAACGAAACACGATAGCACGAATGCTGTCATTTTACGTTGATCTTCTATGCGAGGGTAGTACCGCTTCGGTCGAGCCGGCCCGTTTGTGCTGAAATCAACGTGGTGAAAATTTCGTTAAATTACTCAATTTAATTCATAATTTTGCGATTGCTGATCAAGAGGTCTCGGGTTCAATTGCTAGGTCAGGCTGCTAATGGGCTTTTCCTACAAGAATTTCTTAATAACAGCCCAGAGTATGGACGATGGCGGTGTTTCACACCCGTGCCTCGTAGAGCACGTTAAGCCGTCGGTCCCGGTTATCATGAACACCTATAGTGATCGTAATTGGGATATCTTTGCCCTCAAATGTACTGACAACTAGTTTAATCTTCGAATTCAATACACACTCAGGGTCGCGCAAGTCCGATGCCAGTCACCGTAAACCACACCCTAGGGGCCGCCCACAAATAACTTTAGCAAAAATAAAAGCTAGGGAGAAGATGAATTAATTAGCATAATATTCAGTGTTTGTGTGTATTTACAATAAATATGCTGTCAGAAACACATCGGTCGAAAATTGTTTGACTGTCGAAGAGGACTACATAATCTAAAACCTAACACCGAAATCTTTGATATAATATAATATAACATGTGGAAAGTCTACACAGTGCCTCCAATAAACACGTACTCTACACATCACATAGAATTCGAGTTGCTACCTGTTTTATGGACCAGGCGTGTCGCCATAAAGTACAGTTACACCTGACGACTCTACGAAGAACTGAAAATGAATGTGTAAATTTATCTGCTTCATTGTAAAAGTAGTTTTATTTATACACATTATTAAATTAAAAGATACAAATTTAGTACATTAGTAAAGTAAAGTAGTTTAGAAATAATTATATATTAGTAGATTAGTAGTTTAAGACCTAATAAATCTCAACCAGTTACTAAGAAAACTTCCTTTTACAAGGAAACCCTCTGTCGTCACCTCATCGATGTTTGCGGCGATACGGAATATCGGAATAAACCACACGCTGTAAGTTCTTTGCTCCTCAAAAAGAAGGGATTTGGACAAAGCTTTTATTAAGACAAGAAGAGACTTCTTGCGAAGTAAATGGGATTATAATAAATAATAAATATAAAATAAAAAACACTAATAGGCACATGCTTCCATGTCCAAATGAATGAATGAATGTATATATACAACACTGAAAACACCAGGGAAGTTACGAAACAAATTAAGTCTCAAGTCCAAAAAAGTATTAAATTAAATATTTATTTTGTAAAAGCAGTTATCATATACCTACTTCAGTCCATTCTGTCCATCCATAAATTGGTGGAGAAGGTTGGAGGTTCACATTCTAGACACGTTCCGAAAACGATGGAAGAACGTATTGGTTGAAAACTTATTTCCAAAACGTCCAAAACGTATTTCACGTAACTTATTGGATTCACGAAATTTGCAGTTGTAAATACAAAAGGTATATCTTTCTTATAAATGACATAAAAGAAAAAATCTCATAAAATCTTATAAAATATTGCCTTGTAAAACCGTGGTGGTTTTACAAGGCAATATTTTATAATATAGTAAGAGTGCCATACTTTGGTACATTTGACTGCCTCGATGGCGCAGTGGTACCGTATGCGACTACTGCACAGAGATTTCTGGTTCGATTCCAGAGTAATTTTAAACTAAACTGGAGGGGCACCCAGCGGATACACCATCCGGAATGTTGCTTGACGAGGTATGCAAACTCATTCAAAGAGTGATTACATGGCGCCTCGTCCAGCATTTCTTCAGTGTAGGGCCGGATCTGGCGGACTACAAATACTGTCTCCGTCAGGGGCGCTCAACTGTGGATGCGATCATGCACGTTAGGGCTCTGTTCTGCGGAGAAAGCAGTTTTCCGGCGCGAAGTGGTATTGGCGGTGTCTTTATACAACGCGCCATCGCGTTCAACACTTTACCCTGGAGTTGCATTAGGGAGGCACTAGTGTATCACCGAGTACCTCCATACCTCCGCCGCATAGTTAGGGCATATCTGTCAGATAAGGTTTTTGGGGCTCTTACTCGACGGCCGATGGGACTTCGGATAACACTTCCGAAGTTTAGTACCCGAGCAAGTTATGCTTGTCAAGAAGACGGCGGAGCGGGACCGGGAGAGGATTAGAGCTCTCCCGGTCCGCCAGATCCGGGAACGGGCAGGTACCGCAAACGAGTCCGGCGCCAGAGGTCACAAAATGATCTCCGTCCCCCATAAGCGCAAGCCTGGGGGTGACAGATGTGGCCATCTGTCGCCCTAGCAGAAGCAGGCTTTTCACGCGCGCTTTGCAGCTCTCGCTCCCCACCTTTTGGGGCAGCAACGGAAAAATCGGGACTTCAACAGATGAGGGGGCTGTCTAGAAACCGTAAGTGGCCCAAGGTACGTTAAAGTTCAAGGGTTTTCCTCTCTGGTTCCCCGGCTCCTAGTACCCGCGATGGCCTGCGGTTTTAGTCGGTTCGAGTCAGACATGCCACCAGAAGGTGGTATCCGTGGTGATTTCCGCACGAAAAAAAGGAGTTTTTTAATTAATGTACTTTGCTTCGGAGTTTGGGCGTGTGATGAATGATGATGATGAATTCACAAAAAGAGTATATAAGTATTCCATCAGTCAATCTAGTATGATACAAGCACTGATTAGTATGAGACTAAATTGACTGAAATGATGTCTCAGTCTCACATAAAATCGATAATAGCATAGATAGAAATTTCATATTTCAGTAGCAGGTGTCAATGGATGAATGCTGGATGGCGTTTACCATTAAGTTAACTGTCTATTTCTTTTTATTTATTTATTTATTTTTTATTAAGTTGAGTCACTGTTACTTTAGAACAATTAAAGTGATTTTTACTAACTTCTTGGCTGCAAATTTAATATCAAAAGTAAAACATGTTATACTGTTTTATTTCAGACAGGCATCTTATAGATTGTGAACCCAGAATGACAACCTGTTTCTATAAATCGTATACCCTGCTTGTAACTTATTTTAGTTTGTTTAGCAATTCGTAAAAAACAAGTATTTGAACAACATTATAAAAATACCTAACATAATGTAGAAAGAAATTGGCATGAGGAATGAAAGTACGAGAGGAATAAATGATAGAACTGGAGTGACAAAGAGTAGTAGATAAGCAAAGGCTCCGATTATGTTGGAGGTAGATTGTATAATAATAATAATAAAAAATATATATATATATATATTTTTGTACGAAATAAATAATAGTATAAGGAAAGTTATTTTATTTATCGGGTGATACCACTTCATGAATTATGCAAAACCTAATCGAGTGCAACCAAGGATGAAATTAAAATGAGATGCCTCGTAACGGAAGGTTATAAAAATATATTTATATTCCCAAGCCAACGTACGCTCTTTTGTCTTTTATTTTGGGCTCCAGGTCAAGAATGTGCCAAAAGTAAATATACTTAGCGAGATAAGCATAACTGATATTGTTTTTGTATGATTAATCATTAATAAACATTCATTTATTGTTTAATGCCCGACTGCGAAAGAAGGAGGGTTATGTTTTTCGAGTGTAGGTGCGTATGTATATTTCTTTGGCACACCCTAAAGCCTTAACGGCTAGACATATTTTTATGTGAGTGGTGCCAATAAATTCGTCTTAGTGGTGAGAGTGACACTGGATATATCAAAATTAAAAAAATCTACGCTAAAGATTTTTAATCCAAAAAGAAATCTGAAAAAGAAAATGATTTGTGTTATCAAAATAAATATTTATTTAACAGTGATTATGAATATATATGTAACTTAGGTATATGTTTTATATATGATATTAACGTATTTTTTTTTTTTTTTTTTTTTGTTACTTGTTAATGACTAGCTCACTTAAACAGCCTTATGTACCTATTAAGCGTTTGGTAACCTATTGTTTGCTAGAGCTTCGCGTCACTGACAAGCTAATGTGAAAAATTATGAAATTTCTAATTTCTCATATTAATTTTACAAATAACATTCTAAGTTATAAGTTTTCACTTCTATCGGCAGTCCTTATGACTGCCTATTATTTTTATTTCTTCTACAAGAACTCTTTAAAAATTGAATGTTTCAAAACTATAACTATAACACGACTGTGTAAAAGCGTTTGATATAGTTTATACAGCCTATGTTAAACTTATTAAGTATCTCGTAAATTCATTAACACCTTTTTCGTTAAAAAAGTATGCGTGTGTACTTATTTACAAGCTTTGGAAGTAATACTTCTTTGAACTAAAATGTTGACTATAGCTAACTCTAAGGTGTCGGTTTTTCGTGACGGTGTGCGCGTGTATTGTAAAAATTTACTCTCATCATTTTTCCCTAACGCGCCAAAATTATTTTAACTTCTACTTCAAAAATTGCCTCAGCATTCTAGGCGCTACAATCATATTCCCCTTCCCACTTTTCAGTGCTCTCAAATGCCATTACAAAATAGGCTCGCTATCCTGGCCATGGATATCTGCCGAGACCTCAACCCACGCGAATACGTTGAGAGTATCACTAAAGCGGCCTCACGGAAGCTACGTGTGTTAAAGAGGGTGAGACGGTTCTTCTCGCCCGGGCATCTGTGTCTTCTTTACAAGACCCAGGTTCGCTCGTGCGTGGAGTACTGTTCTCACCTTTGCGATGGTGCCGCACAGTATCTGTTTGACGCTCTTGACCGGTTGCAGCGGCGAGCAATCCGTATTATCGATAGTCCCGAAGCCACCGAGACCCTTGAGCCTCTACAGTTGCGTAGAGATATCGCCTCCTTGGCAGTCCTCTATCGCCTTTGCCATGGTGAGTGTTCTGAAGAGCTCTTCCAATTGATCCCCCCCTCTCCCTTCCTCTACAGAACAACACGTGCCGGCCTTAGAAGTCACCGCTTTAAAGTGGAAGACATACGTTCTCGTACTCATCGCTTCGGTGCTTCCTTCCCGTGCCGAGCAGTCAAAACCTGGAACTCACTACCAGCGCACGTGTTTCCTTCCCACTATGATCCCGGGTCCTTTAAGCGGGGCGTGAAAAAGCATCTCACCAGGCCGCCATAGTGTGGGTCACCATGCTGCATTGTTCTTTTTTGTATTGAGGATGGTGACCACCACTCTTGGATTCTGCTCATGCTTTGCATCAGGCATGGCAGAGTCGTTTTGGCAGCTTAAACATAAAAAAAATATATAAATATACTTAGACTGCCAAAAATTACCTTTCTTGCTGGGGGTAGTCGGGTAAAAAGCAGAATGTTCTTATCTATGGGTACTAATTTTATAAACAGGTAATCTTATAATCTTCTATGGTTGTAGGGTGAAATCCTCGGAAGTACTGATCCAATCCTGAAAATTATTTCACTAACACAAAGCGACACTATTCAGGAGTGTTTTAGCCATATTTTATTATGATTGAACAAAAATTCAGTTTAAAATGATAGTTTTTGTAAAAAGTCGGAGAGAAGCGGTTTTTGCACAACGAAGTGGGCACGTCGACTAGCTAGTTGACAAATAAAACAATGAATACATTATCACAAATATATTTTAATATTGTTTTACATTTCTCAATAGTCAATATGTAGGTACTTAGCAATTATGTTATAGGGAATCTAAAATCTTATAACACCATGATCAATTCTATAGCTCTCGCAATTTCCCCTCAAACATCAGAACGAGATAGCTATAGATTAAAACGGTTTTCTTTTAATGACAATTAATATTATAAATATAGGCGATTATAGCAGTTGCACTTGATGATTAGAAACTATCACCGAGGGTAAGCAACGAGGGCGCGGTCAGTACCTGGATGTGTGACCGCTGGTGGCAAGATACCATGAGCGTCTCAGTGATTCGGTCAAGTTAAGCAATCGGTCCTGGTTGTTATCATAGGATATCAGTCGTGAAGTTGGAAGCTTTTAGGAGGCTTGAAAACATCAAGATTACGTAGCCACAACGTTGTGTTGCCCGTCCCCAACCCGCACTCGGCTAGTGTGGGGACGTGTGGCCTTAACCCTCTCCTGAGAGGAGACCCAGGCCCAGCAGTGGGACATTATGGTTTGTTGATGATTGATGATGAAATAAACATTATATTTTTAATCATATGATTTTATTATTATTTACAGAAAGTCACAAAAATAGTTTGATGACGTAAAAGCCTTGATCGATCTTCCAATCGACGGGCTAGTTGGTCTAGTAATTAGAGGTCCTGAATGCGAAACTAAAGGTCGTGGGTGCGTGACTTGTCCTACCCAGGACAAATCGTTCATTCATAGGGTCCGTTCCATACTCAAAGGGTAAAACGGGACTCTATAACTAAGCCTTCGATGTCCATCTGTCTAGTTAAGTTAGCCAGTTGACATTTTCAGTGTTGATGCAATTACTAAAAAACAGAAAATAATATATCTTATATATATTTAAGGGGGCTCCCATACAACATGCATGTTTTTTTTTGCTCGATAGAATAACGGCAACAGGTAAACGCTTGAAATGTATAGATAATTATACAGAGCCCTCCCTGCGCAAGTCCGACACGTACTTGGCCGATTTTACTTCTGTATCATCTCCCTACCCTTTTCCGAACTATATTTGGGGTCGGTGCAATGAGTTTTCACCCTCAATTTTCCTTACTCGTCAGTTCACTGTTTACTCGGTCCCTCGCCATATCCTCTTTTACGCAGTCCATCCATTTCGCGCACCACACACACGCAACACAATATATCGTATCAGTAAACTGAGCTGGTGTGAATCCTGAAGTCCTGACCTAGTTTAGGCTCCAGTCCACCCCAAGCTACAAATATGGTATCTGCACTAACTTGTAATGATTATTATTGTACAATGAGTTCTTTGTGGTGGAAATAAACGTATTTTTGTTATTAATTTATTATCTTACTCTTGTATCCGTCGACTTAAAACTTTATTAACTACATTTTGCTCATCTCTGCACATCACGTGTCCATACCTGGTTAATGGGTAATGTGTTGGTTCTCAACTTTTCATCCATTGGTGTTTCTTTCAGGCTCCCTCTGATGTAGTCAGGAGCCTGAATGTGGCACAAAGAGTGTGTGAGACGTGTGGGGGTATAAGTATGGGAATAAAGAAGACCTTGTAGAGTTCAATTTTGTATACCATCATTTAACGCTTGTTACATCTTCATAAGTACTTAATGACTAGACCAGTAATATATAAGTATTATGAAGTTACAAAATATCATATGATATGATGATATTTTTGATATTATGATGCCTATCAAATCACCAAGAAGCAAATATATATATTTACTAACAACAAATTGTTTTCTTTTTACCTAATGGAATATCTTTTTTTTTATTATATTAAGTCTATATTTAAATATTAACATACATTTTTATATTTTGTTATACAATTAAGCCAACGTTAGTTACGCAATGAGTCTTGCAAACGATAAATACCTTTGTAAAATACAGTAAAATCATTGCATTTTGGAGATTGAAATCAGTATTAAACAATTGACAAATGTTTTAATAAGTATTTTTAAAATGTTAGTTGGTATAGAGGTGATTCTAATTTTAAACGAAAAGTACGCATGATTAACAAAATGTATACAGCGCCATCTAGTGAAAACAAGCCGAACTTCTATGTAAGAAGCGATTCTATATCACTTAATGAGAGTTTTGAGTTTATTTTGTTTTAAACGAATTCAAGACGATAGAGCACTTTACGACTAAGCTAACGTTGGCTTCAGTATTTTGTTTTAACAATCTTATAACTATAGCTATTTTCTTTGGTATATACTAACGAGATATGAATTTATATAAATTATCTAAAATATGTGTAGTGTTAGCTGCCGGAAATCATTTATATTAGCGATGGTCCCTTACAAAACTAGATTTTTATATTAACAATTAATTATTAACATTAATAACTCTTTTATTGCTTAAATGAACGCTTTTGTGTTAATTTAAGCCTTATTATGTTAAGAAAATTTACTTAACTAACGAAGTTTAAGATATATTTATATTACATATCCCGCATCGTGTAATCGAATTTTTCAACCAGTTTTATACATATTTAGGTAAAGAACTTAGTAATACGCCATGCAATCTTAACTTAACGAGATAACATTCTTCTAAGAAAATAAATAAATATTTCAAACATCAACACAAACAACGCCTTCAACACAACGCCATCTAGTCCCAAACCAAGCAGATCTTGTATAGTAGTACTAGATGGGTTTTTGTAAATACCTACATAATATATATAGAAACACTCAAACTCTATAACAAATATTTGCAGATCAGACCTAGGTATCGAACCCGACACCTCAAGCACAGCAATCCCATACGCTACAGTTGCACCACCAAACTCATTAAATCGATATGAAATAGTTATAACACTCTACCAATAGCTAATAAACACGTACAATTATTTTTTAAAGTTTACAAACCATAGTAATAATCGATCAATTTTATATACGACTCAATTCCAATACACAACTTACTAAAAAAACGACCTATATGAATATATGTCATTTTTTTATGTCATCATAGTTTACAGCCCCTTATAATTAAATGAAGTCTAAATATTAGAAAGTGTAAGTTCTATCGACAAATTTAAGTCATGACCCAACATAAGCTTACCCTCTTACAAACATTGACGTACAATTAGGTCGATATTCGCGATGGTATCGATCTTGTTAATTGTTTTTTAACTACACAGATAATTTATTTGTTACCGTATCCCTCTTTGTAATGAATTGTTTTTTTATCATAGACTAGTTGACCTGGCGAATTTCGTACCACCATCACTTTGTTTTTTTTTTTTGTGAATTATCGAAAAACTTATTTTAGTAAGCCCTTGTTAACTTCCCGCAAGGCCGCAGTGTATGCGACTAAACGGACTAAGAAAATATAATACCTCCAGTTTTCTTTTTTTTTTCTATATATACCTTGTCCTGACAATAGCAAACACGTAAAAAAAGAACTATCCAATTTGGTGCAGTCAATCCAAAGTTATGAACGTACAAATAATTTATATTTTATTATTTATATTTTCATTTTTAATTTATATAGACTCGCATTCTCACTTATTATAAAGTGGATCATGATTCAAGTTTGTCAGTAGTGCTTAGAGATTTAATAACTTGTTACTATATTACATATATTATCTTCTTTAACATTTTGAGTAAAGAAAAACTGATTTGAGATTCAACTTGCCAAATATATTTTGTAATTTTTCACAAAAACTATTCCGAATGAAGTTTTTAATCAAAAAATATATTATACTAAATCTTTTTATTCCGTTTCGGATATTTGGCAATATTGTACGGGATAAATTCTTAAAATTATGTATTATTTTCTACTGCATAAAGTACTAGCTAGCTTCGTCTGCCTAGTTTATGCAACGCAAATAACCTAGTTCCAAAGTTGTATTTTTATGAAAAGTATTTTTCTCAGATTTTTTCAGTCAAAAAGTATTTTTTTATTAATACTTTACTTGCCGTCCGTCCAGTCCGGTGTATTTAACATAATATTAAAGGACAAAATACTTGATGTACTCTATAACACAGAATATTTCTGCTATTTTATGAAAGTTTTACATTGTATAAGTACTTAGCGTGTTTTAATATCGTTATTAAGTAATGTAATTATATTCTAAATATATATAAATGCAATTATACTACAATAAAATTAAAATAAAACAGTCTTCACGTATAATATCAACAAAAAACAAGGCTTATTATCTATGGTATATCTTAGGCATTCAATTATATACCTTATGTTGTATGTGATAAAGTTTGACTACGATTCGACATTCGAGATCATTAAATCTTTGGTTTTGAGTTTTTGATTCAATGTTAATATTAAAGTATACCTGTTTGTAATACATTTTATGTTTAATAATGGTTCAAAAGGCATTATAATATATTAATGGTGATAGATTAAGCATACGGAATTTCACAACCCCCATTCATCCCCATTTGGGCATCCGTAAGAGCAGACAAAGGAAGCAAAGTCTAATTATTTTCGGACAATAATAGTTATTTCGGACACACAACACACAACGTTATCTAGCCGAGTATCAAACTAAGCAGAGCTTGTACTATGGATGTTAGACAACTGATATAATTACATATATACTTTTTTCTAAATACGTACTCAAAATAAATAGAAAACACTCCGAAAAAAATATTTGCAGATCATACAAACATTTATCCGACCCTGGTATCGAACCCCAGCTCTCAAGCTCAGTAGTCGCATACTACACCGAAGCAGTCCAATAAATGTGTATACACATTGAACAATCTACGCTACCGTTATGTAATATAAAAGAAAACTAACGAATATAGGTAAAATAAACATTATAAAGCGTTTTGAACCTTACGCCAATAACATTTAAGTATATTTTATAACTATTTTAAAGTATAATCATCCAATACTTTGCAGTGAATGCTTGAACTGCAATAATTTACTGAGATTCGTGAATACCAGGTCCGGAGGGTTAGATATAATGAAGTACACCAGCCCTAGTACTGATAAAACCGCCCGCCATATTGAAAAGTGTGTCCACGTGTGGTAAAATGTTGGTATCGTTGGCTGAAATATAACAAAAAATATAATTGAGACAAATATTTAATGGAAAAAATCCGTTATGAGAAAAGCTAGGAATTAAAAAGAAAAGCTAGGAATTAAAAAAAAAGACAGACAAAAGTAAAGAAAAAAATACTAACGCTAAATAAGTTTATAACGATTGATGTGGTTAATAATAAGTACCTAGCACTAAATAGGTGAGCTACGAAAAAGTGAAGCTAGGTAATTATTAACCTATGTGGCAAAAAAGCTAACAAACTGCTAGCTTTGTATTTTTAAACCATCGTTTTTTATAGATAGCACTTATTAAAAAATTATATAGACTAATTTAAAAAAAAGGGAAAGCCAGATATAATTACGATAACAAAAACACATTATTAAAACTTACTGTTGAAACGTTAGCTGTAAAATTGGTGACGAGTGACGTGTACTGATAGACCATCAACTCATCATACATTCTGGCGGCTGTACAGACTAGTAGACATGCTGTATACAGAATAACCAGCACGATGGGCTGGAAGTACGGCTGCAGACCACGGGTTAAGTCGATGCTTGTCACATCCAATCTGGAAGCGAAATCAAAATTATAGCATCTTTCCTAGGTATTTTTCATTTACTATATTAAATGTTTAATGTATAAATTGGAGTAAAAAGAAAACTAGTTTATATGTAGACAAACATGATATGTATGTTTACATTTTTTTTACAATTTTAAGGCAACTTGCAGCTAAAAATGCAAATCAAATAACAAGAATAACATGGTTATGGCCAATAATTCATCATTGGCCATAACCATCTTATTAAAAAGGCTTTGTTTTAACAAAGCCTTTTTATTTTAACGTGTGAAAACCCGTCACTGCCCTGGTGACGGTCCGCCCCCCTTCCCTCCTCACCGGGGTATGAGGCGGAATGGTGTATCGGAATCGGACCGACTATCCATACAGTATGCTACTCTGCGCCTGAGATGGGAAGGATCCGGGAATCGCTTTATTACGACATCCAGACCCCTCCCAGATGATGAAACAAACTTTATGTCAACCCGTGTGGCCAGCATGGTATAGTATGCCAAATCTTCCTTTGTAAGGAGCGGCCTATTCCTAACAGTAGCCTGTTAAACGGTGTTGATGATAATGATGATGATGAAATAGACTCACCTATCCAAAACAGACAGCAAACACAACACACAGAAGAAGTAATACGTAGCCACATAAGGCATGGTGACCACTGCATGGAACGATAGGTGTCCCGCGTCTAAGCTGTCCGAATAGCTGATCAGCAACAGGTGCATGAGCGACAACCCGCCAAGGACGCCGTGACAGGCCGCCGCACAACTTCGCCACGCTTTTTGAAGTGCTAAGGCCACGTCTAGAGGGGTGAGCTCGCCTAACCTGAAATTCAATTTATTTCAACACGATGAAAATTTTAATACATCTTAGTACCTATATTAATTTTTACAACCACATTAACAATGTTCACATGTGATGAATATAAGTAGAAAATAATATTTTGAAAAACTAAACAATGCAGTCTATTGTGACGAAAATTTATATCAAGCATTAATTTCATTTCGCTTCTCTGTTTAGAAAGCTTCTATGGCGATTTGTACGCTTCGCATGCATCTCGACCTGATCCCGAAAATGAGGACCCTCGAGCCAAATTAACACGCCACTTCACCGAAGATCTGCCAGAAGTCAGCATTGACGAAATCGGGATGGCTCTTAGACAGCTGAAAAATGGAAAAGCCCCTGGAGAGGATGGTGTTACTACAGAGCTGTTAAAGGCTGGAGGTAAACCCGTATTAAAGGCGCTCCAAAAGCTTTTCAACGCTGTCCTGTTCGAAGGGAGGACTCCAGAGGCGTGGAGTAGGAGTGTGG